>JADNRV010000023.1:0-457072 GCA_015499995.1 Flammula alnicola | reverse complement strand
GTATATTGATTCTGGAAAAAAGAAGCTGGACGTGCGGAGTCAGAACGTGTTGACGGAGGTCGAGAAGCTGCAGGACATCATCGAGAGCGTGAAGGACGACGTGATCAAGCGCCATGTAACGCCCAACGCAATGTATTTCAAGAACATCAAGAAGGACATGGACACCATCGCCGCCGAGCTCGCAAGTCTGTCTGAGCACATCAATACCGTCAAGCCCATGTGGAAGAAGACGTGGGAGGAGGAGCTGCAGAATATCGTCGAGGAGCAGCAGTTCCTTACGCATCAGGAGGAGTTCCTGAGCGATCTGCTTGAGGATCATAAAGCGATGGTGGAAGTATATGGCCACGTCGAGAAGGTCATCACGCTGCGCAAGCCCAACGGGGCTGGTCGTGCGCGCAATACCGGCCGGAGCTTCCGCCCGCCTCCGCGTGACGAGGGGCACGAAGGGCTGAGCTCGGTGATGCTCGAGATCAAGGGCGCGGCGGTGGACCCGGAGAGGCGGCTCAAGGCCATCGAGGCGAGCCAGAAGAACAGGGAAAAAGATCTGGCGGCGCGCACGGATGATCTGCAAGTTGAGATCCAGGACTTTGTCAGCCAGAAGAGGCTGAAGATGACCGGAGGCGCGGAAGAGGTGGAGCGCGTCAGGCAGAAGCGAAGCGAGATGACGATCAAGGCTATGTTCAATGGCGGCGAGGCGACTGGGGGACCTTCGTTTGGCGTTCTCGAGTCACCGACGTCTCCGTCATAGACGTTGTTGTCTCTTGATTCTTCTCATATTTTTCAGGATGAGGTGCTCGCGAACATTGAATGTTTCTGAACCCATACCTTACTGGGACTTTGCTAGGCAAGCTATTTATGTAATTTCGTAACATGCAATTTTTTAATGTCCTGTATTATGAATCCCTTATGGCTAGTCCGCTCTTTCTAATGATCTTTCTTGCTCCAATACGTTTTACTCGATGTATACTTTTAGTTACACGAGACATATTTGAGCTATCCTTCCTTCGGAAAAACTGCAAGTGAATTGATGGCCAGGGTCTTGAGGCGGTCGAGTGGCTCTTGTCCTGAAGGACAGAGTAGCTTGCAAATGCATATAGTAAGGTACTGGTAACGTAATAATCCGTCCATGGTATCTCGCGGTCGTATGGTACATGTTATTGAAAGTTGCTAATAATCGAGTCGGTGAGCTAATCTTCTTGAGGCGTTTTGGATTCCTCGGGTTTCTCTTTCTGAGGCGAAGCAGTCGCACATGATTTTCCTCCGACGAGGGAGCGGAACGATTTGCCAGCTTTTGTCGAGATATCGGTGGACCATCGCAATGAGCGAAGCCTTAGGAAAATTTTTGGAATGAGCCACACAGCTGGGGCGAGTAATTGTCCAAGACGACGTACCCAGATTTGCTCGGAGAAGGAGTAGTTTTCGAGACCTCTCCGGGAAGGCGAACGCGTCGCGGTGTGAGGACGATATATGACACGTTGAAAGGTAATAGTGCCATCGTTGTGTCGATTAAGTATGAGATGGACAATGCCTGGTGGACTTGAGTGCTGGAAAAAAGGAAAAGGAAATCCGTGTGGCTGCTGGACACTTTATATAGTGTTTAGTGGTGCCACTGAGCGGAGCGTCCGCAGAAGCTGAGGGCAGAAGAGAGGAAGAGAAGGGTCGAGGCGAAGTAAAGCTTATTGTGCTATTCTGAAGGCTTACCGACAGGGTGCAACGACCCCCAATGGTAACCATTGCTTTGTTCCAGGATGGCCGGTCGAAGCATTGTTCACAGGGCGCCGACCTGAATACAAATGTCGTAAAGAGAGAATTCTCTATGACATTGATAATTGATCGATAAATACTGATCAGTAAATGATCTTATCTGATAACCGATTTCACCGGGTATAGGCAGTAAAAAATTGGCGGAAGCCACCATTTTCTCGTTCTAATGCGACATCACCACTCTCAAACGCCTGATTCTCAAAATCGGCCAATGTACATCGTTTAATGATATTATCTAGGATCTCCATCTTTCGTTCTCCAGTACACCTTCGTTATTCCTGGAGCCCAAGGACCACAAAACCCCAATCTTCCATCTACATTCAAAGCATCGTACTACCCAGGAGCCTCCATTTTACCCCGGCGAGGACCATGTCATCCAATACGACCGAATTACCAGAATCGTCGATCCCTATCTTCACGACGGTAGCGGCGTACCGTGCATGGAGGAAAAAGGCTTTCGATGCAAACAAAACCGTTGGTTACGTGGCTACGATGGGTGCCCTGCATGAAGGACACCTCTCTCTCGGTCTGTCCCAATTGATCCGCATACGACACTACATGTACTCATGAAAAACATATTTATTTTTACAGTGAGGAGATCTCTTGCAGAGAATGATCTCACCGTCGTGTCGATCTTCGTTAACCCAGCACAGTTTGCCCCGCACGAAGACCTCGCCACGTACCCCCGGACTCTACCCAGAGACCTCGAACTTCTCGCTGCCGAACACGTAGCTTCTAATAATGCCTCCTTGAAGGTGCACACGCCGTCGGCCGTGTTCTTACCAATGGTATCAGAGATGTACCCTTCCGGCATTGTCCAAAACGTCGCGGAGCAAAAGGGTACCTTCGTCGAAGTAAAAGGATACGGGCAGCAAATGGAGGGCGTCAGCAGGCCCACCTTCTTCCGCGGCGTAGCCACCGTCGTTACAAAATTATTTAACGCCATCGAGGTTAGTTTTGGCCTTACCAACGACCCTACTAGCCTCAGGATTCTAAATTCCTTATCCCACAGCCCACAAATGCGTACTTCGGGCAAAAAGACATCCAACAAGCGTTGCTTCTGAAGCGTATGTGTCGAGATCTGCTTTTATCGCATCCCGAGCCCCAGAACCTCCACATAATCCCAACGGCGCGAGACTCGTCCGATGGTCTGGCGCTCTCGTCGCGGAACGCCTACCTCAGCGCTGAAGGACGCAAAGTGGCGCCTACGCTCCGGCAGGCTCTGCAAGCAGCAGAGGCCGCCTGGAATTCAGGCCTCCCCAAAAGCGAGTGCATTGCGAGAGCCAAGGCCGTCGTCGAGTGTCGCACCGCTGAAGCCCAAGCCGCCGGCCTGGACGTCACCATCCGGCTTGACTACCTTGAAATGAACGACGGGCACACATTCGACGTTCTCGATGCGGGACTTCGCAAGGACGACGTGGATCTGGTCATCCTAAGTGGAGCGCTGAACGTGGACAAAACGCGCCTGATAGATAATATTCTCCTAGGCGACAGTGGTAAAGTCTTGTCATAGAAATATTAACATTTAGAGGTGTCCTAAGGATATAGAACTCGTGATACTTAATATTGTCACCAATAACATATAACATGATGCAAACGATCAGAGCGATCGCGGTATTTTTGTCGTGGGTGGATACCAAGCAACCGGATTCCTGACTATGACGGTGGCGAAATGGGTGGCGCGTAAACGTTCCACAGGATGGGTACCTTGTCGTGAAAAAAAAAAGCGCAGCAGGAAGTATGACAAGGAAGGTTCCTCTCACCGTCATACACTTTAAGTCGACAGAAGTCCACAAAACATGACTTTGCATCCAGTGGAAGGACAGTGAAGACGTGAAGACGTCGAAACGGTATGGAGGGCCGTATCCAACCACACGGGTATCCAACCACACGGGTTTGTGGCTCAACGATGACATAAATTTACTGTGAAGTATGGCAACCACATTCAAGCAAACGTATAAGTAGTGGGCTCCATTGTCCCTTGATACCAGTCGTCCTTGGGCACTGCGTCGCAGCGGAACGACGCCAAGGCCAGCCCAAGTCGAAACGTCTCCCATTTCGGAAAAAATGTAGAGCCAGATTCTGTCTGTCGTGGTATACAGCAAAGTCATGCGCACAGCGAATCGATGCCATTCGACGACTGCGGCCGACCTTCCGCCTTCTATAGTAGCAGCTGCCATCGACGTAAATAGGAGTAGATAAAAAAATAGGTATCTTCTGAGCCCCCAATCCGATTTGTTGGTGCAACATAATGAAATCCGAAGCGAAGCAAGAACGGGAGGCCGACGGCAGGCGACGCGAGGGAAAGATTCCGAAGCGAAATCGTATCTAGTGCGGCTACCTTCAACACTCTCCCACTTCTATCGAGTGTGAACACTCTATGTATGGTGTCTCGGGATCAGGAAGTCTGTCGAGGGCGAACGCCGGTAGTAATTCTGGATATTTTCAGAACGGCTATATCGTGGAAAAATCGCCGTGTCCGAAATTCGTGTCTTCCCTTCGCAACGCTAGACTGCGACACGCGGGTAGAGGCTGATACTCCACAGGAAAAGATTCAGAAACGCAGAAGTGATATGTGACATGGGAGAGAGGGAGAGAGTTAGTGCGTGGGCGTCAATGAGAACTTGTAGGCCTGTTCGAAGTAGAGGAGACATCCGTGGCCGATTGGATACTCGTGGAAGAGATTTCCTGAGTTTGACATGTTGAGTCAGCAAACGTATATGCGTCTGTGATCTCGGTTAAAGTATACGAAGTATACGGAGTTGATGTCGACGTCGACGGTACAATATTAGAATGCGAGTAGCTTTCGGTACGCCATCCGTAAGGCGTCTCCGATGTGTCATCCGACAATTCGAGGTCTTGTCCGCGGTGAAACATCGTATGAACGAAGGTCACCATAACGAGCAGATTGCATACAATGAGCGAGATGCCCGCCTAGAACCAGGACTTGTCATCAGCAATGTCTTGATTAGAGAGAAGTTTAAGACGTACCTCCAAGTAGCTGAGCTTTACTCTTAGATTAGTCTTGGCTGGTTCCCATTTCTCTGGAGCGAATTGAAAGACTGCACATGCTATAGTCGCAGTTGTAGTCATTGCACTCGCTGCAAATGCTCCAAGGATCAAGCGCCGCTGATTTCTTGGCAGCCGTATGCGCCATAATTTGTACAATGGAGTGGCCACCAGCAAAGCGTCGGAAAATATGTTTGCTGGAGAACCTGTCAGACAGAATATGAGATACACTCGAAGAAATACTTACCAACAGTAACCAGAACGCGTAAACTAGTTGACCACTGACAAGCTGCTCGAGGACTTGAATTCAAAGCGGGCTGGTGGGCGCAGATGGCTGAGGTTTGTATAACGATCACGAGATATAGAATTGTGGATAGTATGGCCATGCCAATTGCAAAACGTCGCGTTGAGTCTCTTGGAGGGAATATTCGAGCAATTGCCAGTGCAAGACTGATGCGTGTCATCCTATGAGAAATTAGCATTGAAGGACTCAATAACGCGTCGCACTACATACCACACCACGACAAGGAATAACATAACACCCAACCAGTATCGAACAATCAATGATTCGTGTCTTAGCAAGACACTGTCTACAGACAATGGATGTGAGGATTACGGCTAATCAATGAGTTCAGCTGTTGAAGAAGACATACTAGGCCCAGCGTACGCGAACCACAGCGCAGAGATGTACGCGCAGTCGAGTAACACAGCAAAGAATGCCACAAAGTCGTCCCACCATAGTCGTCGTGTAACGGTTCGGTAGTACAATCGGAGCAGCGTCAGAACTATCGCTGTGGTGTGAACCACCGTCAAAACCACTGAATAGTGCAATAGGTTCTTAGTGAGTGTACGTCATTATGAGTTTCGTGCATTTGCTCACCGTTCAAAGCTAGATTCACAGAGAAGCTGACGTTCAGCATCCTGAATCACCTCGTGATTGGCAGGGGGAAGGGCAACGTTTGGAGGCCCTACTGGAGGATAACGGTGGGATGGAACGAAATAGGACAGAGTTGAGATGTGAAAATGCGTTATGCCATACATACTGATATGAATCCGGGCGTCCGGAGAAGACACAATCTATCATTCTCTTCGCAGACTTGATAAGGAAATGACAGCGCACGGCCAGCGGAGTTCAGGGTCTATTATTCTCACTGGGAAGGCCTTTTAGAACACGCAGGGTCAACCACAGATCCGTCAAGGTTCGGTAAAAGCTTTGAGCTCGTATGTTGCTCATATGTATGCATTGTACAGGTCATTGAATATTCCGCTTGGCGCCTGTTACGGCAAATGATCAGTCAGAAAACGGGGTTGCGAGGAGCGTTCTTTGTTGAGCCTCCCAATTTATTCGAGGGGATGACGGACAGTCCGAGCCATTGCGCGGCCCGCCTTACTGGACTACGTAGTACAATCCAAACAAACATGTGGAAAATCTGTGAGATACCAATTAACGACAACCTGATAGGTACACATGTCGAATATGGTGCTTACAGTACATCTTTTCTTCTTCCTTCTTCCAGTCCGGGAGCATTGGGGGGAACGCCGAAAGCGCAGTCGGTAAACAGCGGCCACTCTGTCGTAATTTTAGACCAGGATAGAAATGAGTCCTGGGCAAGGACTGCACGTGAATACTACTTCTCGAATGGCAAGTGCACACGTTTGTTATTGCGTGTTCTCAGCAGTGAGAGTAGGGATGCGAAGGACAAGATAGGCCTCATGAAATCTACATTTGTTAAAGAAATTTCTGCCACCAATAGTCATGATCAGCTGACTTATGTTCAGGAGTTCGTAGAATGTCACGCCGCCACCGTTTATGGCTGTCGAAGTCGCGAAGTCGAAGGGCTCACAGTATCGCTTTCCGAAGAATATCAAAACCTTCCATACCTTCCTTGAAGTCCTTTTGCTTCTTCTTTTCTGTAAAGCGAGATAGCAGGCGATTGCAATTTGAAAGATTCAACTGGGAAGGTGTAGACTTGGTGTAGAAGCCATAAGGTCAGATTTTTGCGACAGTATGCGTCCAGATTCGCCTCATTCGAGATTGTGGTCGAGCCTCCCTCAGAGACCCTCCTTCATATATTTGATCTAGTGCAATTGTCTTTCGTCAATGTCGTCGTGTGCTGCGAATTACTTCGTGACCATTGTCCGTAGAGTTACGCATGCGATCGACCGAGTGCGACGTTCCAGGCTTGCTTTGTGCATGGCTTCAACCGATGAGAAGGCAAATGGCCAGAAAGAAGGATGACTGTAGCGGGCCTTGTAGCATGCAATGCCATGCGGCACCGTGTTCGGCAACATCCTGGATATGGAAGCGACTTGGAGGTACTGCTCCTGCATCCTTCAAAATTCTGGGAATATATGCATTTTCATCGAAGAAGATTGTGAGCCTGAAGATGACGTGAACGTGATTGTTCGGAAGCTGTATCATTGCAATACGAGATCGTCCATCAACTATGTCGTTACTCAGTTGGGAGAAAATTTTGCTCACCTGTAGTGCCACATCCAGGATTTGATCCTGAAGTGCTATCCGTGAAGCCGGAGGCGGCGGTGAAGTAAATGAGTGGATTAATGAATCCTAAAGAAGTCTTCCCTTGTAAAAGGCGGAAGTCGTTGAGGAGAGCAAAAACTCCTGCGACGGTCTGCAGAAGCCGTCAGCGAACGCAGAAGAATAAAGCAACGTGCTCAGCTCACGGGAGAACTTGCGCTAGTGCCTCCAACAGACGCGACCCGGCCGAGACCCGGCCACCTACGACGACTTGGAAGAATTGACCCTAAGCAGAGACATCGGGATACGCTCGTCCAGTTTTGCTAACAATACAATTTCAATACCTCACGTTGTGGCGACGTTTGACCTTAGAAACTTACTTGAATAGTCCGCTGAACTTGGTACCGAGCACGGTAACGAAGGTGTTAACCGCAGTACTTTGATAGGTCGCGGTGGCAAAGGATCTTGAAAATCCACCACCGGAGAAGCTGATTGCCTTCTCCGGATTAGTCCTAGTGGTCGCGCCAACAGCGGTGACGAAAGGTCATCTATGTATTACAAGGAATCAGATTAGATCAGATTAAAGTTGAAAGTTGAGAATCAAAAGATTTTACTGACGGTGCAGGGAACGCAGGCCGGAATGGAGTCCTTGAAGTGCCATCATTTGTTGCGTAGTCGAGAGGAACCTGAGATGCATGCTCTGTAATCTGACTACAAAACGGACTTCTTTCTGAGCTTACCGTTTTCTCGTCATCGCCATACGACGTAGTGCGAGTTTGAGGCAAAGAGGACTAGGCCAGAAGGAAAGTAAGGAAATCGAGATAAGGCTCGTTCGCGTCCGTTATCGTAAAGTGTCAGGGTTGAAAGGAGGCGATCCGCCAGTGCTGCATTAGGATATTTAGGGAATGCCTTCGTTAGCAGAAGGCCACCCACCTGTAATACGTAGGGGTTGGGAAAGAGATACCCATGGTGTATTGAATGTCGAGATTAGCCTGCGAACCGTGTGTTAAAAAAGGACTTAGGTCTAGAATTATCATTCATACCCCTACACCGCGTGTACTCTTGAGTGTTGAGACCGCCGTTGAGAAGAACAGTCGTAAAAATTAAGTCCGACAGCGCCCGATCTGAAGTTCTTAAAGAACGTCTATAAAGTGAGTCGAGAAATAAGCTATCAGCAGTAGAGTGTGGTGGCTCTGAGAAACTGACTTGGAGGTCGGCATAGTTGGCAAATTCTCGAGATAGCCACAACGAGTTTGTTGTTAGTCTTGGTTTGCGTAGGAGTGCAAGTAGATGTGTTGTACAAGTCTCTGAGGCATGTGGGCGTAATGCTCTTGGTAAGTACAGCTGGAGGGGACGGTCGCATCTGAGATCTGATACAGGGGACAAAGTTAGTTACATAGTTCAAGTTCAAGTTCAAGTTCAATTTTGAATTTTCGGAGATGAAGCTCGTCACGTGTCGAGGCGCGTCAATCAGTGACGCGACGCGTCAAAACCACTCCTCAAGGCCTCAAGTTTCTTTGTTTTTGTTCCCATGGCCGAACAAACTTGACTGAAAATAAAAAATCATATGCACACATCACGCGAGAAAGGAAGTGGGTTGTTGATTTTTCCCCCTTGAATGCTGTTGCCTCCGTCTACAAATTCAACTCTCTTCGGAGTTGACTGCCAAATCATGCAGGAAGTAGGATGATCTACGGCATTAACTTGTTACAGGGGTTCGAGTGCAGTAAACGCGCGCACTGCATTTTTCGCATAATTATGCTTACAGTAACTATTTTAAGGATATTTGAAATCGGCATCCTTATCACCATCTCTACTTGTGTACAGTACTTAGCACATTGTATGCTGTGCTTTAAGTATAGCCATGCCAGATCCACGATGGCTTCGTCTGCAGCATCCATATCTTCATACTTCAATGAATACTCTACCAGATACCATGCGCATGTATGTATCATGAATCCCCACTGATTTCTAGTAGCTGCTCTATACTCTTCCCAAGGTCACCATCATTCGCCTCAAGCACCCACTCGACGACTTCCACATCGACACCAGGGAAAATCTGCATCAACGTCTCCCGCGACGCCGCTGCCGCGTGCTCGTGCGCGGTATCGATCTGCGCCTGCACGCCAGCAAAGTCCAATGCCGGGGTCGGTGTGCGCGATATATGCGCCCCGTCCTCCCCAGCCAGACTCTGCACCCTGGGTGGCAAAAGCGTGTTCGAGTAAGGTATCTGCTGCGAAGGACCCATCGCGAGCTGCTGGTTGGTGTAAGGTCCCATGCGTGAAGGCGTGTCTTCGGGTCCATATCCCGGTGAACCGCCAGGCGACGATGGATTAAACGAAGGCGACGGCACTCTCCTCACTCTCGGCTTGTAAGGCGTTTGTAAGGCAGGGCTGTACGGTCCTTCTTGGCCATACGGCGTCTGAGGCGGCTGCGCAGACCGCGGGGTGATTTGACCGGATTCCCACATCCCAGGGTGCGACCACTGCGGCACGGCCGGAGGAGGTCCTGAACCAGATGGTACATCCGACCTATTCTCGCGGCCGAGTTCGAACGGCGCAAACGGTCCTGGCAGGTAAGACAGCTTGTTCTCCGCTCCATCCAGCGCTTCGCTGAAAATTCGGCCAATTGCATTAAGCGGCTTCGATATCGTGTCGCCTGTCTTCTGCAGCAGTCGCTTTGCATCTTCGGAGAGTGTTTGTGTAGGAGTAGAGATTGAAAGCGGCTGCGCAGATTCTTCGCCGGCGTGAGGGGATATGTGAGTGATGCTCCGCAATAATTTCGTTTCCGCAAAAGGAATATCGGGTGATTGAGGTTCGGATGGAGGTAAAGCTTGGATAGCTTCCTCGACATTTCTTTTATCATAACGAGGCCAATTAGAGAAGAAACTTGGTTGAAAGGAAGATCACACTCACTTCTCAAACTCCTCTTGAGTGATGTTTGATAAGGAAGTATGATCCATAGTTTCTATGAATGAAACTGCGCCCATCTAGAAGGGGGTGAGGACATAAAATGAGAAGGAGCGGATCCCACATACAAGGCTTGATAGATAGTAGCCAGCTTCACTTTGTAGCTTAGCCGGATTACGAAATCGATTAATGAACCTGGGCAAAAGGCAAAGAAGTAAAGTTCAGTCTGGAAGCTAATAGAGATATCCTATGACACATACTCCACGTTTGAAAGTAGATTTTCAGGGTTTGCTTTAAGGACAACGAAGATAAGGATCG
Source organism: Flammula alnicola (assembly GCA_015499995.1). Taxonomy (NCBI): domain Eukaryota; kingdom Fungi; phylum Basidiomycota; class Agaricomycetes; order Agaricales; family Strophariaceae; genus Flammula; species Flammula alnicola. The sequence continues at coordinate 446,593 of JADNRV010000023.1, read as the reverse complement.
GTACAAACGAATCTGCGCCTTCTTCCGTGTGTAGATGTCGAATCAGGCCTAAAAGCAAGGCGAGGGGTGTTAATAAAACCTCGAACATCAGGACACGATGAACGGCAGACCAAAGATGACCTTGCAGCAATTTAGTATGCAGATAAGCTTGTCGCGAGGGGCCTTGTAATGGTTAATCTTCAGTAGTTCTAAGGGGCCAGTCTGATAAATGACGAGTCAATAGCAGGAAAGACTGTCTTCGAACCTTGTTCAGCGAACATCAAGAATCCCCTGCTCCCTTCGCCCTCCGGAATATCAAGATGCTTCTCCTCCAACCACCCAAACAGAGCTATCCTTTGCGACAACACACGGTCCCTTTCAAGATCATCTGTCGTTATCGGTCGAGGAGGATTTGCGCGCAATAGTTGCGGAGTGAAGGTGCTTTAATAAGGTGAGCAACTTTCTCGTTCATAATGCATGCCAAAACTGACAAATCATATAGCCGGTTCATGACAAGTTTCTCCATGCCCTCCATGGAGTTTTCAAAATCTGCCTCTGAGCAATTCTTCCATACATCGCATTCTCTCATTTGGGAAGCAATGAACTGTTGGAATAATTGAGCTAAATCGGGAGTGGGTGATAGGAAACATCCCTTACGGCAAGGAAGTCGTTGATGATTTTCACTTGGTCATTTACCGTGAACGTTCGTTTCGCAAAGTTGCTCAGAAACCTGATAGACAAAGTTAGGCAAGAAAAGTGTTTGAAACTCGAAGAGACATACGATCGTAGATATTTGGAAACGGGGTCGGCACTCTTCGTCTTCATCTGGTCGAGGAATTTCTGGAAGTCAAAACCTCCATCAATAGGTTTGGGCACCGGAGAAGCAGTACCGCTGCCAGGCCGATTCGGGGTGGAAGAACCAGACGCGACGGATTTACCAGCACCTGGCCTTCTCGCATCCAAGGCATCTTGCTGCGATGCAAACGATGATAGTGTCGATGGAGATGGTACAGCTTTTGCCGATCCATCAAGGGATAGTGGACGAGGACGAAGAGGCAGCGCAAAGCTCTTGGCAAGTGCAGCAAAGGATGGAAATGAGGACGCGGAAGGGACGACAGTAGGAGTGGCTATGGCTGCTGCGGTAGATGTGTTTGCTTCTGGAGTTGTAGGTGAAGATAGGTCTTTCGAGGGAGGTTGGGGAGGCGACGGTGTCCGTGGGGGTGGCGGGTGGCCTTCCGACGCCTCCCATGCATCACGAGCAGCTTTCTCTTCCAAGCTCACCAGAGGATCGAACTCGCTCAAAACCTCCTTCGACACCTCGCTCCTTGGTTCTGGTGTTGGTGGCGGGTCTTCTTTCAGGCCTGAAAAGATCTTCTGCTCGTCTATTGATGGATCGAGGGCGGACAGCGGTTTAAGGGACTCCTTCACCTCTAAACTCGATTCCTCCGTTGAGGCTGACGGTTCATCGTCCCATGGATTGGGAGATGCTGGAATATTTGCGGCGTTTAATGATGTGATTGCAGCGGGGGAAGCTGAGGTTGAGGGCACTTCGTCGGCCGTTCTTGCTATCGAATCTGGCTTGGATTTCACAGACGAGGCCATAACAACTGATTCCGGCGAGAAAGAGGAGGAGAAGGGTGAGGGATGGAGTAGAAACGAGTCAAGGTGCTCGACTGTGCTCAATTACTCACTTTAGACAGGAAAGCACGTGGAAGACGCGTCTTAATCCGCTGATTTTTTGAGTAACCGGGCATTGCGGGCAAAACCTGACATTTTACTCTTACTCTTTTCCTATGCCAATCCGAGCCTTGGAGTTTTATAGTGGCATAGGTGCGACTCTATCACTCGAGTTAATTTTTCTCTAACTTAATATCGCCTCTAGGCGGTTTACACCTCGCTTTGTCTCGAAGCAGCGTTGATGCTCAAATTGTCCAAGCTTTCGATTGGGATCAGACTGCATGTCATGTCTACAGCATAAACCACGGCAAAAATATCGCCGAAAAGGTCGGTCTGAATTACAATGCATTTACGAATTTGCGCTCGCTTACATTGCACTCAACAGGTCGATATCTCTGCCCTCACTCCGTCGGCATTATCTTCATACAACGCGGATCTTTGGTTACTCTCACCCGCTTGCCAACCATATACCGTCCTGAACCCTAACGCTAAGGGGGCACAGGACCCTCGTGCACAGTCTTTTCTTCATCTTATCCAAGACGTGCTTCCAAAATTGGCTGCATCTAACCGACATCCAGATCGCATGCTCGTCGAAAATGTTGCTGGCTTTGAGGTACGTGCCGTAACGTCCATGGTCTATGCTAAGCTCTAACTAAAACCATAGGACTCAAGTACTCGTCAAATTCTGGTATCGACCCTTCGCTCAATTGGCTATACGACACTCGAATTATTGCTCACGCCCCTGCAATTTGGTATCCCAAACTCTCGACTAAGATACTACCTCCTTGCGAAAAAGTCTCCTCTCCGATTCCTTGATGTCCCACCTGAGAGACATGGTGAAGTTTGGCGACAAATACCTGGACGAGGCATCGCATGGTCCGATCCACGGTTGGACGATCAAGCTGAAGATCTTTCGATGATCAATGAGATTCGAGAGTATCTCGACAGCGAAACAGGAGAGGAGCATTTCCGACAGTTTGTCATCCCTGACAAGGTTCTGGAAAAGTGGGGCCGGCTCTTCGACATTATCAAGCCATCTTCGCACAGGACATGTTGTTTCACGCGAGGTACGTGGGGAGAGCACTGCCAATAAAATGTTGCTTAACGGGATTTAGGATACACACAACTCGTTGAACGAGCAGGCTCCATCTTGCAAGAGAGCGAGACTCTGGATGTACGTCTTTTTATACACCTCAACTAGTTGCTGATCTCACCGGCTTCCACGATACATAGACCACTCTGATTTTTGACAAATTCCTGGCCGCCCAATCTCACGGAGATCGGGACGCCGTGAAGCTCCTATACCCCCTCAAACTCCGATATTTCTCGCCATCAGAGTTGCTACGCATCTTCGCCTTTGACCTTCCCCATGCTGAGTCAATGGATGCGACCTTCATCTGGCCTGAAACCGTGTCCAAAAAATCGAAATACAAACTCATCGGCAACAGCGTTAATGTCACGGTGGTGCAAGAACTTATTGAATACCTTTTCTGTGAACCGGAATGATGCTCTACATGACACAGAATATCCTTGCTTCTCTTTGCGTCGGAGGCGTTATGCCACTTCGATCCGAGCGAGCAAACCATAGTGGTCGCTAACCCACACGTGCGCCGGCACTCCTTCGGACTTAACCTTCAAGTCTACACCAATCCTCTCGATATCCTTAACTACCAAGTTTCCTACCAGAAGGACCTTATCCATCCGACGGGGAGGAAATCTGGTCGGTGGTTGATACCCCCCAAGTATGGGCCTCTTTTTCTCGTTCCGCATGATCAGGAATCTGGCCACTCTCACCTTTCCCTCGCCTTCTGTTGCTCGTAAAAACGCCGTGCATCTATGAGGTTCAGCTGTTGCGGTAAGGCATCGTTGCGAGGACCAATAGGATTCATGTCTCCCCCAATCAGACCGCCGTGTATTCCGGGCGCGCTCAGGAACCTGGCTATGGATGGGAGCTGTTATGCCCTCGCAATGTCTCCGTGTCCCCTAAGAGACTCGAGATGCGTATTTGCAACGCGGATAATTTTCGCATCGCTTACAGACTCCTCAACGATCATCGATCATCCCCCAGCGGCACGAGAAAGTCAACATATAGGGCCTCTCGCCCCATTCTACTATTCGTGAAAGCACTCTGAAACACAGCGTGCACGTTTTGTGTTAGACACTGCGGAACAAGTGTCACCAAGCCATAATGCATATACGAGTTCTCCCAGGACGCTGGGGAGATATCTGTGACAATGTATTGCCCTCTGACCATTGGGTGCTCCAGCAACGCTTTGAAGCAAGCATGGTGCATCTCCTGGATCAATATGATCGTCGGAACTGGTGTTAGAGTAGGCGATTGGTTCAGAGCACGAGGGTTTGTAGATACGATAAGATGGTGGTTAGCCTTGCGGATTGGTGGGGTCGCGTGAAGTCAACGTTCCAGGTGACGACGGCGAATGAGGATAGAGGCGCGAGGTTAGTGGCACCCGGTGCTGCCTCACTCCGTACACGGACAAAGGGAGGCCATGTGGCCGTCTCAGAATTGTAATGGTAGATAGCTTTCGATGTAAATGCTTATGCGGGTGTCGGGAAGGGTAGGGGTCCGCTTTGAACGTTATGCGTCGACGTCTGAGCTGCCGTTTGGCGGATATACATCTCCTGCCCGTATGTACGTTCAACTCGCTGAAGATAAGATATATCATGATGCATGCCACAATCAAGTAATTTACTACGTTTGGCAAAAACCCTACTAATTACACAGATCTTGGCATGCCTTCAACATGCCTTGCACTCAGGATCTCAAACTTTTGTAAGGAATTCTATCGACGCACAAGGAAAGGAAAGAACTTCATGTGACCAGGCAAAAAATTATCACCGATCGAACGAGAGTATATTTATCTTGTAAAAATTTTGGGATTGCCCTTGTGGTTGTAATGTCGCGTCAGGCGCCAGGCGGCTCTTCAAGAATTATTACACATCCTATATGAACGACAGTGGTTCTGAGTATGCGTAGCACATTGTCTATTACCCTTCCGTTGCTCTCGGCCCCTCGAGCTGAAAGGCAACCCCCCGTAAAAGCAGGCTTTAAACTTGCTGAGGATATTTCTGGATTTCTAGGCGAAGAGGGATCGTCAGGGATTGGGCAGAGGACATATCGGGCCCGACAACCCTGAGTGGAGAACGGATTGTGTCGCCCAGTAGATCTTTGTGGACTCAACACAAACAGTCAACGTTATGGTGCACGCCCGAGCCATAAGCGATATCGCCTGAGGTATAAAAATAACAGAAACGATACCTCGGCTAGATACCAACATTGTCTTCTAACGCCACACTGTAGCCGCCTAGATGTGTAATGATGAGGAGAATACTGTATCTCTCCATGATGATGACGGAGGACGAGGAGGGATCATTTTAAAGTAATGATGATCTTTGATAGAAAATTCTGTCAAACGTGTGGTGGTGGTAGGTGGATACCTATCATCGAATATGGCAGATACGGGTATACTTATGGCGTACTGCCACCGTGTCATTTACTAGGAAAAAACGGAGGATGGCGAGGGCGCTACAAGGTATTAATTCCACGAGACAGGACCGCAGTATAGTAAACGGAAAGCCCACAGGATAATGAATATGGGAGGCTGTTGCTCCTTCGGTATTTCGGTATGGCGATGACCGACCGAGAATGTCGGGTGAAGCACGTTGAGAAGGACCGAGTGCATGTGAAGAGAGACAGATGGCTCTCAGTCTTTCCAGAAGGGCTTGGCAACGAGAAACTGAGAACACATGGGTGAGTGGAATAATTTTGTTGAGGGTAAGTAGTCTGCATTAGCAAAATTAAAGGTTGTATGAGGAGCGAGATGGCCAGAAAAAGAGAAAGTTGAGGACAGGATTATGTTGAACAGCCTCGAGACTCCATCGTATGTATCAGAACCAAGTTGGACAATGGATCAATTGATGGCGAGCGGAGGCTGAATCAGCCCACGTCGCCTAAAAAGGCAATCTCTTAACGCCGCCCATGTTTAAGTTTTTTTTTCAGCAGCGCGACGCGTCTTCCTTCCCACCATCATCTTTACAGATTCTCCCCTGTACAAATACGAAATACCCTTTCCTTTCCCTTACAATACCCAAAAGCTTTTGACGGCTCTCCAAGCTCGAAAGCATTCAATTACCCCGCAATCCTTAATCGTTTTGCTTGTTTTATTCTCTTCCACTAAAATATCACGCCATGGGTCGAGCTCTCTTCTCTCAAGCCTACGCTGTCCCTTCCCCCGCAGTTAGGACGGAACCAGAACCCAAGGTCGACATCTGCGAACGATGGACCTCTTGGTCCCACTTCGATCCCGATTCGGAGGACTTCTTCCAGGATGCAGAATACGAGGCCTTCATTGACCCCGTACAGGTTGCGCGCGAACAGGCTGAGTTGGCCTCTTTGGCCAGGGCGGACGGCACAGCAGACAGCTCGGACTCTAGCGACAGCAGCATTAGCGACCGGGGCAGCCCCATGGCTGTTGGATCCGACGATCCAGCCATCCTCATCGCCGATGTTTACACCAACCGCACAGCTCGCTGGGAGGTCGATTCGGAAGTAACGAGCCCTACAGAACCAGAATGGCGACCTGCGCGTGCCACTCGCTCCATCGCGAGGGCCTTCACTGTACCACCATTCGTCACTTCGGAATCTCCACGCCGCGACCAATTGACCAATCCAGTCTTCATTCCCCCGGCCATCGCACCAGACGCCAGTGCCACTGACGCTCCTGTCTCCCCCACTTTGCGCCGAACGGTCAACATAACCCCGATCAATGTTACGCGCACCCCCCAAGTCGAGGCGGAAGACCGCTCTCCTTCCCCCGACTCTCCTGCCCCCTCTACGCCGCCACCGCAGTCCACGCTCACGTTCCGTCGACAATCCCAAACCATGATCACCCCGTCTCCTCCGCCTTCTGTGACACCCCGATTCTACTCCTGGCAGCAACATTCCTTCCCTGCCCTTCCATCCAGCCCGACCCTCGCTCATACTAACCGCGACGGACCTCTCACCAACCCCCGTGCCCGGATGTCGTTTGCCCGCATTGATGCCTCCCCTGCTCGCATTCGTATCCCTAACACCGTGATGTGAAGTGGCGCCACTCATCCCCAGTGGTGCTTGTGTGGCCAATGCCTACCAAAATCTACGCATACTTCCGGCCTCTTTAATGATAGAGTCTTCGCTTATACACTATGTACCGATGCTTCTATTTTTTCGTCGTGGAGGATGGATGTGCTCGTGTATTCTACTGTGGTTGAATGGCTTAGATTTCGTGACTGTCATTTTCTTCTTTTCTTTTCTTCGAATCTTCTTATGTTTTCTCTGTTTATGTCTTGATTTATATGCTCTGCTTCACATCTACAGTCTTCCCGCCCTCGCACTCGCACTCGCACACACACACATTCCTTGGCCGAATCACTACATATGTGTATGTACCCTTTACTCCGCTCTAGCTCTAGCACATATATACCTTTTTGTACTGTATCATTTGATGCCTTGCAGCCCTCTTTTTTTATCACTTGTATACAAACCTTGCAACAACCTTTTTGCTCTCTCTCAGTCCTCTCTCGCTATTTGTGTCCAAGTAATCTCTGTGGTCGCTCTTCCGATCGTATTATCTCACTTCGAAAGATCCCACTTAGAGTTGATATTGCCGCTCGAATCTGGCAGATCATCTTAGATCCCTCTGCGAGATGTGGGGCATGTAATTATTTCGAGATCTTATCGGTACCGCTGCTGCAAAGGTCCGAGCGCTCACTCAGATACCAAGCCTCAGGCCTCATTGCTCAGAGTGCCAATCTTCTGCTCATCTTTGCACCTTCGCTCCATCGAAATACCGTTCGATATTTGCAGCTTACTAGTACCAAGCTTATGCCCAATGACATGGAGAGTCCGGAAGACCCAGCTGCGCGCCTAAAGACCGTTGCAAGTCTTATATCGTTTGCACAAGATCTGCGACATCGGTGACACAGATTATATCTTGCAGGTCATGCAATACTGTCTCAGGTATTTCTATCTCTCAGTAGATCTTTTACGAATCTATTCATGGAGATTGGGCCCTGAGGTCGATCGCGGCGCAAACTTGCGTGAAGCGTTCGTTCAGATGACTGTATGCCATCGCACTGGACTCTAGCAGAAGGAATGTTGGTTTTGTGAACGACTTTTGAGGGGCCTTCCAGACATGACTCTCAACCCCACCGTGAATCCCACTGACCAAGGCTTTCTGCCAAACACCAGCGAACGGGGCCGACAACTCCGTTAGCTGGAGATGGGCGCTCCAGAATGAGACTCCAGGTGTCTTCGCCGTCTGCTCTTGGTAGCTTCAGAGGAACAGTGCCAGGGCTCTGTAATGCGCCAGTTTCCGTAGCGGTGTAAGGGATGTATGACACGGGCGCGGTTGTTAGAGCGTGGCAGGTTATGCCGACGAAGGAGGGGGCTGAGGCTGGACTTTGAAGTGTGGTACTGAGGAATAAAGGGTTCAGTAAAGACTTGAGCAGTAGAGAAGAGACAAATTACTGAATACAAGAGAGGATAGCTCACATGACAGTTTCCATAACGTCTTTTACGAAGCTCGGAGACAGAAGACCTCTCCACTGTAGATGTGTGACGTTTTGAACATGGGAGGGTGTAGGGTGCTCGTATAAAGCAACGTAAGGATCGACGCGGTCGTTCGCGGATAAGCTACGAAAACAACGGTTTGAATAAACATAAACTGGTTCAGTGGTTTACGAAAAAGGGTACAAGAAAACCACATACCGTTGTGCACCAAGGCCAGCCATACCTATCCACTCGAACAGACTCTCCACTCGGCGATTCCAGTCATCTAAAATTTCTTCATCATGTTCTGCTACGCTTCCTTTTTTTGACTTCGCCTTCAAGGAAGTTTCCGGGGGAGGCGAAAGAGACGGGACGGGAACATACAGGTCCTGCAGTTCCTTCTTCTTGCATTGCACTCGATGTAACTGCCCCCCTCCGAGTCCAAACGGGACGTCAGGTGTTACGCCTCGATCTAATAAAATTCATGAATACAAATGAATCTGCATCCCACGGAATGACCATGAATAGAGGAGGACAATAACATGGAAGAACAAAAAGAATGGCCAAAACAACAAAAAGGCGCTCTTATAAGGAAAGTGGAGAAGAGGAATGCAAAGGAAATTTAATGAATGAAGGACCGAACTAGCTCACCCTTCGAGCAATATACGACGTCCCAAGCACCAGCATCCTTCCCTAGCTCGCCCTCTCGTGTTTTATCCCAAACTTCCAAGCTCGTCTTCTGTCTCGCTTGCACGGCCGGCGATTGGACATTTTTCTGTAATGATATATCGATCACTGGATAGAATGAATAGATACAGCGTATTGTCAGAGACTCAAAAACACGGTTTAAACGCTATGCGCACCATGTTGTTCGCTGTGGTTCTTGAACGGCAGCTTCTGCCCGACGAGTCCAAGACGTTCGTAGGTATCTTTCGAGACAGATAAAGTGAGATGGCCGCGCGGGTCTATACACCACGCATCTTCATCGTGTGCATTGGCGCTCACGACTAAGAGAGTACTAAACGCAAACGGATGAAATGATGCGTAGAAAGTCGGAGAAAGGGTCGTACATACCTTTCGGCTTCAACAGAATTCACAAATGTATGCGCGTTATTCACAACATCAGCCAACCTCGCTTTTCCCTTTCCATATGTCGTTTCAAGCTTTTCAAGAGCTGTAGACAGAAGCGGATTTGACGGAAAAACGAGATCGAGCTAGATAACATAGGTATGTGAGCTTCCTTCGAGTTTGGATGGGTTGGTGGCAAGAATCGGATTCACATGGTCTGAACACCGACCTGCTGGGAGAATGGATGGCACGCAGCGAGCGAGGCGATCTTGAAGGCAGGCAGAGTGCCAGAGTTGACTTTGACGCGTCGTTTTTCTGGCTGAGGGATATTCATGTTGACTAAGATGTAGGAGAGGGAACTGAGCACGAAAAACTCTTGATGTCGATTTTAGTGCATCCGTGCACGTTCTAAGTCTCGGGTAGCTGATTACTGCAAGGTTCCACAAATTCATAAATGATGACTTCCAAGAATCACTACAACCTTCCATAAGATAGGTAATTACATGTTGTTTGTATGCAGAAAAAAGTAAATCTATGGGATCCAAGGAGGATGAGACAAGCTACCGCTGGCGGAGACGTGCAAGCTTGGGAGGTGATGGTTAATATTGAGTAATGCGGCGAGTAGCAAATGTGGTATCGTGTATGCTAGAGCAAGGGAAAAGTGCGATGATAAATTAAGCCGAAGGCGCACGGAGGTACTTGCGCCTGTACTTCGAGTCGACGCTCTCGAGGTAGTACGCGCCTGGCCAGATGTTATCGACAGACCCCTCGGGCGTGTACGACGAAGCAATGTGGTTCTTCTCACGGAGCTATTTTTGAATGATCAAAATGAGCTTCAAATAAAATGAAATAAGCGAAGTCAAGTACGCACGAGAAGAGCGGCAACGAATTCCTGGGGTGGTACGACTTTAATTTGGGCAAGGCGGTTTAGGAGGTCCAACTTTTCCCTGATCTCGGTTGTGTCGCCCTTCACTTTCAGTGTCCAGAAGCTGGAGGCGCAGCCACTACCGAAAGAGAACAAGCTGGCGCGCTTGCCAAGCAATGTCTGGGGCTCGACAGAAGCCACAAGCGAGGCAAGGCAGCCGTAGAGCGATGCAGTGTACATATTTCCTAGGCGACGCGAGCACGCCATGCCGGGATCGGTCTTTTGCGCGAAAGAGGCTTTGGAGGCGTTGACGAACACCTTCTCGACGTTCTTGTCGGTAAGGGTGGCGGCATGTGTGGCGGAGAGGAGAGATTCGGGGTCTGGGATATTGGCAAAGTGGGGTGCTTTGGGGTTGACGAGGAAGTCGTTGAAGAGCATGCGCGCGTGGCCCTTAACGGCTTGCTTCCCATAGGGGCTGTGGAAAATGGCGTAGTCGACATCTTCAAGAGAGAAAGGGGTTTCGGAGGGCTTCTCGGCCACATTTCCGTTGAGATGTGCGCGCTTCGCGGCTTTTGCGAGCTTTTCACGGAAAGCGGCGTAGGCAGCATCCAGAGCGGCAACGTATGTGACCACAGAGACGGGCCCGTCGACTTCGGGGTATTCAGAGGACAGTTGTGGCTTGTAGAAATCGTAAGTGTTGGCCATGTACGTTCCATGAATGGCTATTTTAGATGCAGGTCAGCATCATTCTATGATTAGACCAGCCATGTGTGCTTACGTTCGAACACAACAGGGGCGTTAGGCCCAATCAGCATAGCACAGGCTCCGGCACCGCCAGCAGGACGAGCAGGACCTTCGGCGTATACAGCAATGTCGCCCGAGACGACAATTGCATTGCGACCATCCCAAGAGCTGGACTCAATCCAGTTGATGGCATTGAAGAGCGCGGCTGTTCCACCGTAGCAAGCATTCTTCGAGTCGATACCCTCGATATCGAAGTTACCAGATTCAGCAAAGAGATCCATGAGGGTGGTCTTGACGGATTTTGACTTGTCGATGATGGTTTCAGTTCCGACCTCAATGCGTCCAATGGACTTTGGGTCGATGTTGAACTTTTCGAGGAGGCCAGAGACGGCTGAGACGCGTTCCTGAGCATCGGAAGAGTGGTATTGGACGGTTAACGTGAACTACACACCATTCAGAGCGAAAGAGTTGATGTCTTCGCGGTCATCTGGCCAGGCCATATACTCCTGACCGAGACCTATGGTGTATTTGCCCTTCGAGACACCATCGAACTCTTCGAGATCGGTCTCGGAGACGCACTAGAGGTAAGAAAGAATGTTCAGGAGATGTTCACGACAACATGTATTGAAAGTAACGCACACGACGAGGGAAGTAGACCTCAATAGCGAGGACACCAACATCCTTTGGGCGAGGCGCCTCGATGTCGACGGAAGGAGTGTTCAAAGGAATAGTCATTTTTGTGGGGGTTTGCCTGGATATATGGAGGATGAAGAATGAGGAGACAAGGAAAACGGAACTCTCCACAAGTTATATAGAAAATGGTATGAGCTCAGGAAAATAAAGGGAACGCGCCCTAAAATAAATGTGGTACGATTCGGGGTTAGTTGTTGGCGATCAGAAAGTCGAACCAAACTGCGGCCAATTGTTTTTGCTCTGACCCACGTCCGTCTCGTTTCTTATTTTTTGGTCTTCGACACCTTCGTCTTTCTCATGCAGTTTGAGGTCTTCTTTTCCTTGTCATTTGCTGTGCGCACAGCGCGGTATATGGTCGGTCAATTATCAGTCCGACCGAGTCCACTCAAATCATCATCAACCTTCGATTTATTTCTTGTATCATGCCACCTATAATCTGAACATGGAAGCTGCGAACCAAATTTTCGTTTGGTTGGGTCCATATGCATCATTCTGCCAGCACCAGTGATAGTTCCACGTAACTTGGGAGCATGTCCGGGTTGACGGCCGTTTTCTTACGGCCGCATCCCTAGGTGCAATGGTCGGTAATTCACCACTCTGCGATACTATCGGATGGCCGATACGAACCTCCTTATCCTTGGCGGTCCGATTTGTTACGTGGATAGCCCATATCACACCAGTGTTCTGAAATCATCCACAGTCCTCACGTTTTCGGTATCAACAGCGACCCACTCATTGCCTCGCCGTTTGCCCTGCCGTCGCATTGGGCATGAATGAACCAATACGAACCGCTATACACATCATATTTGTGCTGTTTTCGTCGTCCTATATGAATGTGTACCTGAATGAATGTGTTTGGAGGGTCCCTGCAACGTCTGGGGAGGTGAGCAGTTGGCCTTACCCGATAAAGTAAGCTTGTCCTCTGGTTAGCTCCTATTTTTGCCTTTCGTCCAGTTCCATAGCTCATCCAATGCATCGCGCAACCATGTCCACAGGTCAAGCTCTATACCAGCGCAAGCCCACGGTAATCAAACTAAGCTTTCTTCTAATTCATTGCCCCCAAGAACGGGGATGAACCGGATACTGTGGAATCGCAGCTCTTTTTTTCACTACCATCGAAGCATGTTTTCCGATATCCTCATATGCTGTCATCGTGCATTTCCCTTCGAACCATCTTTTACGAAGAAAACGCATCGCCGATGTCTTATCAGAAGAGTAATGGCTTAAATTTGGTCAATTCTCCGAAATGCTCGAACCCCGCCAGCCAATATTAATGCTCAGAATTCAGAGATGTTTGTCACGATTTTGAGGGCCCGGGTAAGCGTGTCTCGCGAGTGGGCTGCCACGCAAAATGAATGATGGCTTGCAGCCTGTTCAAGCTCAGGATGGTTAGTCAAGCTAGTCAAGGTCTTCACATGCGCACTTCCAACAAAATGCAGCAAACCAAGAGACGTATGAACGTCAATCTCAATTCTGAGCTCGTCTTCATGCATTATTCTTATCTTTCGGGCGCATTCCTCTGAGCATCTAAAAATAAAATGACTCACGCAAGGCAAGGCTTGCCCTTACGCTCGAGTCGGAGCGCCTTGCAGGATATCAGCACGACGTTATGTCATTTGCGAGGCCCAGCCCATGGATAAACTACGTTGGAGGCAACTGAAAAACAGGCTTCACATATAATTGGCTTGTACCATTCGTCATTTATCGTGTGATACAGTCGAGAGGCCCATAGATTTTTATCACGCACCTAGTATAAATATAATCACACGCACATTACCGACTTCACCAGGTTAGAGGCTAAGTTCAGTCTCCAGTTCAACCTTAAACTGCAGGCTGATTCTAGCTTTCTGGCCGAGCGAGGAATGCCCTATCGGATACGGCTGGAGGCAGGCAGCTCATTCCCGAAGGGGAACCAGTTGGGATTCGGGCGCTTAATCACATAGACGCCTTAATACGGCAACTAAGTTGATGCAGGTGCTGGTAGATAATGGAGCAATGTCGGATTCGATGTGGATATGATACATACTTAATATAACATGATAGCACCCCCCGTCTCTATTAAGTCGACGCAACTTCGAGAGCAGCCATTAAATTTCGACTGAACAGGTCATGGCGCTAACATGGATCTCTCGTACCGACCAAATGATTTAGATGCTCTTCAATGCGAAATCAATCATAATGTATACTATCGATAAGAAGGTTTCTTGTTCTTTGTTACTTTATAACCTATTCCAAATCTCGAACGACAGTGGACTGAAATTTATTTAGTGGATCGGTGAAACTTAACCAGGAAGTGGATTGAGCCTATCATCACTTTCCAGAATCTTCTGTAGGCTGGCAGTTACTGAACTGGATCTCCAGGACTACCTGGGCATCATAAAGTCTAAGATGGTGAAGATCTAGAAAAGAGAAAGGAATACCTCAGAAACAACTTTGTCAATGGCTTCAGCAAGTTCCTTCTTGAAGTTGTCCAGATGACGATGCGCGTCACGAGCGCACGTGCGACAACGTGAAGCAGCTGTAAGAGCTTCATCCGAGAGATTGTTGTCGAGTACGATATTCCCGCTTGGACAAGCATCAAGCCTGGCGAGCAACGCAGTAAAATATGCTGTCCACCAGGTCGTTGCCGTCACGCGAACACTGCGGTCATCCGGATGAGCGCGAAGACTTGGGTGTGCGAATACGGCGGAATCCGATTTGCACTGTCCGTGTTCCTCCCGCCAAATATACTCGTCAGTGGAAGCGTCACGACTACTATACCATATGCGGGACTTGTCTTGCGAAAAATCCGGATTACTGATGCCCGTCGTGCTCATCCATTGGCGGATACGCCGAGCGCATCGATACCTATATTCGAACAGGCGGTATAATCCACTTCCTGTTAAGTAGTCGAGTTCTGGTGAGAATGGAAGCTCGGTAACATGTATATCGAGGGTCTTCCTGGCCGCAAATCTTGCGACTTCCTCCCATCCATGATGAAATGCTACTGCGAAAATGCGCAAAGGATCACGAGTCATTGCAGGAGATGCCAACAACTCTGTACGAAGTTGTTTCTGCACATCATCCATGGCGTACTTCTCTGCAACTACGATGGTGGTGATAATGTCGTCTGCGTCCTCGATAACGGGTGGGACACCAGGGTAGCAATGGAGCAGCAGGTTGCGAATGAACTTGCATTCCTCTTGCAGCTCGATAACAGGAAGACTGCCGACGGTCTGCCCTCCTCCGTCCTTTTGCGATTGAGGGAGAGAGAACATGCTCTCGAAAACCGAGGATGCAAAGGCGAGGAATGACTTCATTGCGTAGAAATCGACGTTATCAGATGATCGTAATATGATATCAGCCCGAGCTGAGGAGTTGAATGGAGTGTCAGCTTCACGAGGAAGTTCCATGATGTTTCAATTTTGCTAGGGTGCTACTAGTATTGGGGTTGATCGATGTAAAGGGATGTAAGAGATCGTAGCGCAGCAGAATGCTCTTAAAACAGACCTTACAAATCAAATGATAGTCGATTTGCAGAATAACCTGAGAATTTCGACCAAAAAGGCAAGCAACTTGGTACCGCTTTAGACGTTCCGAGCAGTGGTGTCTTGACCTTCTTGACCCGGTCAAGAAGGTCAGGCCGGATTTCGGGTCAAATCATTTTGACTCGGTCAGGTCCTAAGTCAACGGAGGTCAAAGGGGTCAAAATCACGTGTAGGCCTACAGCCGCGACATCTTTTTAATTCGCGAAGTTATAATGAGACGGAAAGATATATCCTACTGGGTGTCGTGTCGCGGGCTTCATTGCTTCGAAGTATAGGAAAATAGGGCTTTAATGAGTTTTTCGTCTGTATATTTCTTTCAAGTAAAATCCCCCAAGTTGCTACGCATCTCATAATGACTACTATCATACAATTCCTCTGGCAATATTTCTATCGCAACGAAACGAAATACAAGACGAATCAGACCAACAAAGCAGCGTGGTGCAAGGCCTGCCTCAAGGGGAACATGTACATCCTTGCTGAATCCGACGCCGTGAAAACCAGGGCTGGTCAACTGTTGGCCGTACGAAGTCAAGAAGATCTACAGAAATCCGGTTTGTCACTCGAAATTGAAGATTCAGAGAAAGCAAGACTTACACGAGATTTAGCCTTAGAGAATGTTGCTCCTGTTTGTGGAAAAGCTGAACGCATGTTAGCCCACATCAAGACATGCAAATTTATTTCAACCGACGATCGTACCCTTATTATCTTGACCTGTAAACCCTCGGCCGCCCCAACCAACAACATTTCTCCTCCTTCTCCTTCGACATCTCTTCGTGTCTCGTCCACGGTGACACCAGTTCCACTTAGCACCCAAAACTCTTCGCGGCCCGTCAAAAGATCCAAGTCTCTTCACGGGGCGTCACCAGGTGGAATACAATACCTCACGCGCACACTTTCTGCATCCCAGCTCCAAGAAGAATTCTCGGCCGACCTCTGCAAGCTGCTAATTGCCTTGAACACAGCTTGGGTTGCAGCCGAAAATCCCTCACTTCATAGGTTTATCCATAAGTGGGTTGGGCCAGAGGTCGTTGTGGAAGATCGGCGAATTTTGTCTGGCCGAGTTCTGGATCAAGAGGTGCAACGGGTTGAGAACGAGGTAATCAGCAAAGTTCGCGGAAAGCTGGCAACTGGGCAATGCGACGGTTTCAAAAATGTGGCCAAATCATCCGTGGTATCGACAATGATGAGCGTCGAATATGAAGTAAGTCAAATCATTATAACTGCAGGTGAAGCGATAAGACTCACATTTGCATCAGCCATACCTGGTACAAACGCATGATGTTACGCGTGAAGCTAAGACTGGAGACCAGCTACTCAAGCACGTACTGGAAGACAAGAAGTTAATGGAAGAAAAATTCGGAACCCAGCTCATCGGCTGGTGCACAGACGACGGACCCGATGGAAAGAAGATGCGGCGATTGCTTCAGGGCCTCTTCGACTGGCTGATTGTTATTTTGTGTTGGGCGCATCAGATCAACCTTGTCGTGGGCGATTTTCTCGTTATCCGACGAGCTGTGACCGAAGACATCAATCATGCCTTGGAAGTCATCAAGTGGTTCAACAATCACAGCACTGCCCTCGCACTCCTTCAGACGGAGCAAATCCTCACCTTCGAAGGATCATTTTGGGCCTTGATTCTTCCTGCTATCACTCGTTGGACAGCCCACTACCACGCCATTACCCGTTACCTCAAATTGAAGCAGCCACTGCAGATCTGTTGGACACGAAATGAGGACAGGCTCATCACTTGCGCGGGGACTAAGCAGGAATTACAGGAGAAGGCGAGGAATATCTGCGCATTAGTTCGGGACGAGTCCCTTTGGCATCGATTGGGAAAGTAAGTGAAATTTTGATGATATGTAACAAGGGGCTTACCTGTGATCAGAATACAGAAAATTCTCGAACCACTCGCAATCGCAGCCAACGTCGCCCAGGCATCGCATACGCGCCTCGACCATGTCCTCCTCATGCTCGGCAACTTGGTCCGCATTTTTTCTCAGAACCTCGAATTCGATGAAGATCTCCGCCTTGGCGTCCTCGCAAGCCTCGAAAAGCGATGGAAGAAGGCAGATCAAGATGTTTTCATCACGGCTGTGTTTCTCAACCCATTCATCCGAGGGTCACTGCTTAACAAGGCATCACTCACTGATATTGACCTTTATGCAATCCTGGAGCGAGTCTACGAGCGTGTGATGCGCCGTAAGGCTGACCTGGATTTTCTTGCTGCTTTCGAGGATTATCGGTTGAAACATGCAGAGTTTTCTGACGAAAGGATGGGCCTGGAGTTGATGAAATCCAAGTTTGCAGCAGAGGTGTGTTCCTTCTCCCTCTTTCACCTATTTTCGTATTTATGTGAATTAGGACGCCCCACTTGACCTGCGGTTGATCTGGTCTCGCCTGGACAAGGATGTTAATCATGGCCGAAACGCCATCGTCAAGCTTGCTATCCACATCTTCTCGGTCGTCGCCAACTCTGCCGGGTGCGAACGTGTCTTCAGTAGCTTTGGTGTCACTCACACAAAGCGTCGCAATAAGCTGGACCCGAAGAAGGTTCACAACATGGCAGTGGTGGGAATGCAAATCAAACGCGAGGATTGTGAGCTGGGTCTTGCTCGCAATCGGAAGAAAAGAAAGTTCGAAGAAATTACGGAGGAGGACCAGCCATTAACATCGACTTCGACTGATACCTCCGAACACGTCGATCCGACTGATTTTCAACAGTATGCAGAAGGTCTCTTCCGGCAGGTAGAACTATCAAACCAAGAGGATGACGACGATAACTTCCCACCCTACATCATGCCTACCCTATCCGAGCCTACAACAATACCCGTTAACGGTGTTCAGCAAGCTACACGTCGTCCATCGACTTCGAGAAACCACAAGACACAAATCCCACTCTCGGAGTTATTCAACTTTACGATTCGCCCAGAGGAAGGTCTCGAGTTTTATTGGCCAGGAAGTAAAAAGAACCTCGAAGAGGAGCTGCGAGCGCATGAGAGTGTTTTTGGTGGAAACTCTGCGTCGACGGCAACGTCGTCTCGTGTCAACTGATCTCAGATTCTCGTCTTAAAACTTCTTACATCTTGATGTTTTTTGGTGTTCATTTGGTCGCTTATTTCACATTTATTCCTTCAGAGCACTCATATTCTTGGCAGCTACAGTAACTAATTGATATATCTTGAAATGAATGAGCTGAACTGATTGAGCTGACTGACAAGAACAGAACAGGCGGATGGGCAGGTCAGCCGGCATTCGGAAGCTCGTATGCCGGTTTCCCATGACCCCTTCTTGACCGGGTCTGGATTTTTATGGGGTCAAAATGCTTCTTTTGACCCGACCGGGTCAAGACCGGTCATGACCCGGGTCAGTGACACCACTGGTTCCGAGGTCTGTAACTGTGCACTATGTACCACGAAAGAGCTATGTAGCTAAGTGCGTATACTGTTACTGCTGTCCTTCCACCCCTTTCCGTCGTCGAATTGCAAGGTTTTCACACCTCTCGACCTTCATTGCTGCTCATTGACTCGCGCAGAACCTAGACATATTTGTCCGTATATTGATGGTCAAAATATGGACTTATAGAAATGGCCAGGTACGATCTGGAAAGATATCGCCCACATTAACATCCGATAGGAACACCTTTCCCAATTCCTTCTCGTCACCAGCGTCCGTTCGTCATCCACTTCAGTGAATTAGTGTACATATGTCTAGCAATGCCGACCTTCAGTTCGGTCAAGTCTCCAGGAAAATTTAAGAATCGAGAGTCGAACTTTTCGTTCAGCTCACCGGAGACATGCAGAAATCGGAAGCCCTTTATTTCCCTTAGAGTCACTGAATGACAACGGTGAATGATGTGAGGAATTGACAGATCCAGATACAAAAGCTAGTAGTAAGACGAGTATCGACGAGGATGAAGGACTTTGGAATGAATAGAAAAGGACCATTAATGACATCTTCCAGCCTAGAATGGATCACATGGAACTTCTACGAGCACGTAAGTTGTAACAAACTACGCGACGGACATGGCAAGGTCCTTGATCTCCTCTCCAAAGACCTCCTTGATCATCTTGGTTGATGGGGTGATTCTAACATGGTGACTGGAACCAGTGGTGCGTGAGCAAGAGTGGCAGTGGACAGCACTTGAGTAGAACGCCTTCCCTCCACATGTGCTGCACGCTATTGCATTGAGCGCGACTAGACGATCAGCGGTTCCTGAGGGCGAAGAATTGCCAGAGTAGGTAAATTCTTCGTCTGAAGGCAGGGCGCGCCTACAGCTGTAGCAATTATGGCTGCCATTCATGAGACTCTCCGAGGATGAGCAAAATGCACACTTGATCGTCTCTTTTCCGAAACGGAGAGTCCTTGAGCCGTTTACAGAAAGATTCGAATTTTCCCTGATCCAGAGAATCAGAGCGGCGGTTTCCCATCCAAGGGTAGCAAGCTCCTCGAGTGTTAACCTGTGGTCACCACCCACCAAGCCGGTGACTCCTTCATCCAACCACCTGGCGACTTTATTTGCTCTCGCTAGCTGGATCTTCTCGATAGGCGGTAAGACTACGTCGGTTGACAACCTATGTATGGCGTACTCCCTGATCTAGTCGATAAATATCAAGCATTAGTTGATTCAATAGTCGAGGAAACGTCCTTTTGACCGACCTCCTTCATATTCCAGATCGTGGATAATTTCAACACACTCACCCATTCCTCCTTCTTCAAACACAGGTCTAGTTTTGTACCAGAAATCAGAGATCTGGCTCTGAAGTCCAGAGGCAAGAAACGTCAAGTTACATGGAGGATATCAGAAGAGATAGGGCGTACGTGGGATACATCACTTTCAACAAGCAAGCAAATTCATCCTTCTTGTATCCTTGAAGCACAATGGGGTGTTCTTTATCCTGACCTTCGCTGTTCACTGCAGGTCCAGAAGGTAGGAGAAACATATCCGCAAAGACTTCGGACGATTGTTCGAACTCGCATCGAGGGACACAAAAGAGCTTGTCTTCGACCTGGCCGTCACGGTAATTCGATAATGATAAGGGACGATTGAGGATGGACTGACACCGAAAAGTAGCCACCAACCTTGAAAAACACGTTAGGCCAATAGAAGTCTTTGGAATATGTTTCCTCGTCCATGGATTTTTGATTTAAAATGCACTAACAGCGAGTGAGAGATGAGGCCTGTGATAGTGAGTTGACGAGAGGAACTTTGATCGATTACCGCCCACTATCGATGAATGTGTGCTTTATTTCAACTTCGACGAGGTTTGCAATGACTTTCTGTTTCACACCTTCACATACAGTAGCATACAGTATCGCATTATCAGCTACTATGTTGTCACAGACGAGATATTTAGCGCTACATACCTGAATGTCGCATGGATTGCTAGATTGATCATTCAAGCCAACAATGTTATCCCGAATACTTTTTTTAAGCGTCAACAAGCCAAACGGAGGAGGACCTGAAGAAACGAAGCCTCCAGGGCGGAACTGAGCTCCCCCACACTATTTGGCATCGCAGTGTAGCGGTGTAAACCTCCCACGAACGATGTGTGGGCGGCAAACTGTTTAAACATGACGTCATGATGATGTGCTAGTAGTATGCAGAAGGTTGCGAGTCCTTTCTCCTGATTAAAGAAACCTATCGGCACCAGCATTGCCGCCATGTCTCGCCGCGTGAACAAACGAGCTTAATGTTGTCGGCGAGCTTGGATAATGAGACGCTTTGTCTGAATCACTATTTCCAATAAAGTTAAACGTTAGCCCTTGATGACCTTGAAACACTTGACTGAAAAGAGATTAGGTCGTTTAAGCGCTTTCGCTTAAAGGCATGAGCGTAACCCCGATCTGTGTTTCATGACATGCGAGAATGGATAATGTTGCCGTGGGCGGCTTGGGAAACTTCAAGGGTCAATGTGTCGAGGTATGGCAGTCGGACTGCGAACATGTGCTTTTCAGACTTCTTTGAGCCTTCGACGCTCTCTTCTCATTCCTTGTTTTTCCCGCCCTCTTTGCTATAGTATCTGTCATGATTCACCTGTACCACCTCAAAAAGCAAATCTGCTTTCCCACAAATTTAGTCATTTTCTTTCCAAAAATATTGTGTTGCTCGCAGCACTATTAAGTAATAATAAATATCCATAACTCGATGGAAAATTAAGGAATGTACGGCGCATGACCAGTGCAAAGAAGAAGTAATAACTCCAAGAAACATAAGGTCCGTGACATAGACGTCCTACTCCTTGACGGTTCCTCCGTATAGCCCTACGATCTCAATGAGTCGGACGAAGGATAAGCAGTAAAGAAAATGGCTCACAGTATTTGGCAACATATTTCAATGAAATAAGCGCAGATCCGGGAGTGCACTACAGAATACTTAGTACTTGCAAACATTGATGTCGACGACGGATATGCATACCGAAGTAGGTGCGGTTCCTCCTCGGGTATCCGTGCGGTAGATTTGGGTTGCCAGAGAGCCTTCGACAGACTTCAGCTGGAGCCAGTCCACATCCTGCGCACCAGTAGGTGCGGGTAAGTCGCCGATCTTGGCAGCAAGAACAAACGCATCGGGGTTGCCCTTTGCGCTGGCGCCTCGGAAGTCCCAGACAGGGCTGATACCCGTGCCCGAGGGAGAGGTCGCAAAGAAATGGGAGCCCATGAGTGGGTAACCATTGGCAGCGGGAAGGGTCTTAGGAGAGGTTGGAAGAGATTGCCATAATCTGTAAGCCTCGTCCTGGATGTTGGTGAACACCGCAGGTACGCTGGACAGACACGAAATGTCATATAAGTCCGCTACAGCACCGACGGATCTGTGACTGGGTTAGAATCTTGCAGATACTGTGCGGAGAAATAAACAAACGTATATACACCAGCCGTTGAGCAGGTATAGTTTTGGTATCCGACGCCGAGCAACACATAGGAAGGCGCGGTGCTTGGAGCCGCTAGTACGGTTTGGTTGGCGGGAACCGTTAGCGTAGCGTTGATAGCGCAAGTGTGTTTTCCGGAAGCGGGAGATGCACAGCCAGATGGCTTGGGAAGAAATCGAGGAGCCGCTAGGGCTGAGGCGGCAAGTGCAAGGGTAAGAACAAGTGAAGGCGACATGAAGCAGGCTAAAAGTAAGTGGGAAATGGTTTGGTCGGGTTGGGATCGATGAAAATGAACTGGACACGGAGGAAGGATTGAAAGAAGATTATGGGGAAGTTTGAGGTGTCCCTTCCTGCCCTTTTATTTTCTCGCAAAACAAAGAATGTTCAGGGTGATCAATGCTGAGCGCTCCAGAAGGGGTGTCCTGATTGCCCTGAGCCCGATCGCGCAGGGAGGACTGGTTGTTTCCCTGTCCTCCCCACCTGATAAGCCAAAACCTATATATTCCGCAGTTTGTTCTCTACCGGTACCGGCGCACATTCTGCTGGAGTTGACCTCGTTAATGTACTCACAATGTCACATTGAATCTCAATCCGGGGCCTTGGACACGAAGCCTCACGGCAGAGGTCCGATTTCGAGGTTGAGTAAATAACAAGATATTATTGTTGTTGTTCCACCACGGACATCCTCTATGTTCGGATTAAATAAGATTAACCAAACGCCCATCTTAAAATTTCACGACCTTTCAATTGAAGGCGGCTCACATGGATTGTTGCATGACCCATCTGCCACCCTCTTAGCCATCCACTTAGCCATCCACTTGATTGATTATAGAGTCTAAATGCCGACTCGAAAAAAGGCAACGTGAGGGAGTCCTTCAGGGTGGTCGCGCTTTCGGAAGGAATTGTACACCGCCAGAGATCGATGGCACATCGACAGGCGTCGGCACATCGGTTAGGCGCAGCGAGCCCCGAAAACCGCCCTCACGCCTTCAATGGGCAATTGGTGGCACCCAAGGTGGACTATGTTAGGCGACTATTCGTTCCACTGGCAGCAGGAAATATTCCTGAATAGAAAGAGTGAAGCGAATTTCAGTAAGTGTAAGCATTTCAGACGGCAAGGAAGATGAACGCAGGGGGAAAGAGACAGGCTAGGAGATGGTTCATCCGACATCGAGTCCAATGAATGCCGACGGAACACGTAAAAGTTTTTAATAAAAGGAGGGGCATTGCAATTTGGTTGGCAAGTCGACCTGGACAGTGGACAGGGACCCCGAAAATTAAATAACTCACCGTGTGATGAAACGAAAATGGCCCGAACAGGAAGGCAGCCGTTATGATTGATGGATCCTGGCACCCAGCGCGCATAGCAATTTGTATGCATACAACGTCTGAGGACTTGACGAGAATGAGGGACTTTTTTAAATGCTACATGCATTGCTCAAATAATTCCTGACAAATAGAAATTCAGGCATAAACTACAGATCTGGCGCATAGAATTTTCTGATCTTTAAAGCATCCCGTCAAACGTTCAAATAGTGTACCGGTATCCACTCCAGTTATCACCCTTTTCTCTCTTCGCCTCGTTGACAGTTGTGAAGCGTCCGTTCTTCTCGTTTCCTGCGATATGAGTTTCCGGTAGATCGTCGATGATTTCATTTCTCTCCCCTCTTTCACGTCGTGCATTTTCCCGCTTCAAGAGAAGGAGGTAGGTAGTCGTTGCAGCGAGGCCTATGCCGATATACAGCAGGACGAGACCTACCACGTTAAGTCTTTAGAACGTATAATATAGACGAGGAGAATTGCTAAAAAAAATTACCGTGTCCTAGTGGATACCATGGTTTGTCCCTCGCGCGATACTGTTTTGCAATATACCTGAGACATGGTTTGCGCTAGGCTACAAGGAAATCTGCACTCACAACGTTCGAGCTTACTGCCCCGTTGATATTTCCACTATAGGCAGATAGATACGTGTTAGATCTCCCCATTTATGGCATGTAGCTTGAAAAGACCTACAATCCAATGACCATCGCCAACGATACACTTCGTTTGTATGATCCTTCAACATTATTAGAAACCCATGATCTGGGAAATAGGAATAATCATAAGCGGATGAAATAAGGGCATCGGCTGAGTTAACCCACATGGTATTAGCTTAGGAAAAGGCTTCATTAATACAAAGATTCTTTCATTTTGTAATAAAATCGACTCACGTATGATGGGATATATTCCGCTAAATTTTGAGTCAATGGAAAATTCGCGATCTCAGACAGCAAGGACTCACCAAGTGGCCATATATACGGCGAAATATGATAGCGCAGCATTTCTAGAAGAAATGAGAATAATATAACCGATCGCGCCTAAATTTACAGGCTGTCAGAAGATGAATAGCATGTAACAGAAGGAATGATTCTGACCTAAGCATAAGAACCCACTAGTACAGGTTGAGTTCAAAAGCGAGATCATCTAAACATGAGGCTCACAGATTGAAATAGCCTCGTTGGCCCCAACGATCCGCAAGGAATCCAACGCCGCAAGTGATAATACAGGCAAAGACATAGACAGGGACAGTCAAGAGGTTTGCCGGGGTGGCCGTAAATCCTGAACGGAACCCCATTCAACAAGAAAAATAAAATACGAAGTCGAAATAGTCCATACCAAGCTGAATATTTTTTTTAGCATCTCAGTTTAGCTCACGGAAATAAATGACGTACTTGATTGATGATACTGGGCAAGAACAGAGAAAACGCATAGAGAGGCATGTCGGCCCCCATATAGACAAACACTGCGTGAAAGGGAAGACATGGTCAGCATGAAAACCACATTGGCACAGGTCCGCCATCTCACTTCCGACGTATGTTTTCCAGTCCTTCAAGCTCATGAAGATGTATTTCATCTTAAACTTCTCTCCCTCTGCACTGAACTGATCATCACTCTGCAAACGACGAATTACAAGGGTCCTTTCTTCTTCTGTGAGGAACTTCGCAGTATCGGGGAAGTCCTGGATGATCCAGAATGATGCAATGCCAGCGATAACTGTGATTAATCCTTCCAAGACTGGTGCATAATGGCTTGAGATGCTAGATATAATGGGTGGAAAAAAAGAGGACGAACTGAAAATCCAGGCCCAAGCCGGCTTTCCACCCACACCAGCCATGTTTGATATAGCGGCCTGTGTAAATGGTGACGATTTGCCATATCAACATATCGAAGAGTGAACGTACTGCAAGTAAACCACCAAATGCACCTGAAACCGTAGCTGCAGAGAAGAAAATCGCGGCTCGTAGACCGAATTCCGAACGCTTGTACCAACTAGGACAAATCAGTAAAACCTTGAGAATCTCCTGGGTCACGACGCACCACGACAGATAGTAGTTGACACCAGGAAACAAACCAGCCTCAAATGTACCCAGTAACCATCTCAGCCCTTAACGCCACTGTGTGTCAACTGCATATCTTAACGAGCAGAGAAGCCGTTCTACTCACCCATAAGCTGGGGGAAGTTGTGAACAAGTCCTTGGAGGGTCTAAGGAAATAAAGTCGTTAATGACGTGTAATACTGACGTGACGACACAACGACTCATACCATCATGATGCCCCAGAAGAACATCAAGAGCGATAGCCAAATGGAAGGCCGGAGGCGTTTCAGGAAGACATTAGAAGGGACTTCAAAGATTGCGTAACTGAAGAAAAAAATCTAGAGATGTCGTTTAGTAAGCATAAGAAGGGCCCAAGAATCGGCCTAACCGTAAGGGATAATAGATATTGGTTGTCGGTCATGTGGAGGTCATGTTCGAGATTGTACAACTACAATCATTGTCAAAATAAATCACGCGAAATCAGAATACGACGCTCTCATTACCTTTGCACTAGAGTCATATCGGTCAACAAGAACGTCAACCCCAGCTATACAAAAAACTCACTTTCCGATACTAGTACGATCCAAGAAACTCAGGAGGTACAGGAACGACAGCCACGGAATGAGCGCGAGGTCCATCTTCCGGACCAACTTCTTCTCGTCTACTCCACTTGTGTCGACCTCCGCATTGTAGATCTCGGTCTTCAACTTTTCATCCACAGCAGAAGAGGCTTCTGGATCGGTGGCAGTGGGAGAGGGCGTCCGCTTTTCTAAGCTTGTCGACATCGAGACGGAAGTTCAGCGACAGAATCGAGGAGCGGCAAGTACGAGATGGCAAGAAGAACCTCCCAAAGTCCGAATCACCTCCTGTTTGTACGTCTGGGGATATGTACTTTATCCTACCCCCAGTGAATCGGCCTATCATGTTTGGCAAGGCATAGAAATGTTAGCCGTACCGATATCCGCTTGGGTTCAATATGCCGTGCACCAATTACTGAAGGTCACATTGCTAGGAAAGTGGCTTAGACAGGTAAAGTTTTGATAACGGGTCCAATCTTGAGGCATATAAAAAATGCATGGAGTTAGAACTTCCCCACGAGACGTCATCTCCGGCAAAATGGATTCTCAAGAAGCGAGTGTGGGGAAGGGAGGTTGTTTTTAGGCCGTGGAGAAGTGGAAGAATCTACGCTTCACTGTCGCGTTTGTCGGTCTTGCCCTTTTTGTTTCAGCTTTAGGATATTTTCAGGAATTGTAAGGGAATACACATCACGAACTCATTGAGGTATTCGAAGTCGGTAGGCGCGCTAGAGTTGGTGGCCTCCCAGATACAGGCTATTTATAGCTCGACCTCAGAGTCGCAGAGCGGTGTGGGGAAATGTCACATGGGCGCAACATGGCCATGTTGGGGACGGCGGCAGCGGCCTGCTGAAGCCTGCTGACAGCCTTGTTATTGTTGGTATCTCGCGCACTCCAATTGCCGATCAGCTCAAAGATAGCACCCTGAGGTCTGAGGATCAACTGCAAGAATGTCTTGAGAATTCTAGTTGGCTAAGCGGACCTGGGTGATTGACAATTTGAACATGGGTAAAAACATGGTAGATACAGAAAACTTACGATGTTTGTCTGCCTGGTGCCGAGCCTCGAAGGATGGTTCAAATTGATAGTGTTCCATTACCGAAGTGCGTCGTGTTTGCAAGCAAGATAGGCGTGATATCTTCCACATCCGAACAAACGCCAATCATTGCCAGTGATTTAGTGTGGCAGCAGGTGACAATACAAGTGATGCCCAGATGAAAAATCAGATGTTTCGCGTGATTCGTGCAGTACGCCAAAGACGGCCAAAGAACATTGTTGTGGCCAGGTTTTCACCAAAACGTAGTGTGTTCCAGATGAAATCCTGAGTGCAGAAAGGTCCAAATACCGCGATTTTCAGAGTCAAATATTGCTTGCAAGTTCGAGTTCAATTCGTGTCGATGCTTGTCGTCGAACAACGAATCTGCCGATGTGTGTTTGTTCATGCTATTTTCGGGAGTCGATCAGGCACGGAAGTAGCCGAAGCCATCTTCACCTCGGATTAGATGTTGTTGTCCTCTTATCACCTTCATCCAGGTCTCCACACGTTCTAGGGCACTCATGACTTCTATCTGTATTTGCCTTAATACCCGAGTGGCCGAAAATTAACATACCCTTGATCGAAATAAAACAACCCCAGCGGCCCCAACACTGTCGTTTCTTTTGATAGTCCTGTCATTAGACAGTAATTGCACCGTTCACGACACGAGGCTCTGTCAAGGCGGCCTCTGACGGAGCACCCCACTTTTTCAGCACGCGATTCCCTCGAGGCAGACAGACTTGTCATATCTTACCCCCTCGTTGACCCGTTTTACTTATGCTTATGGATAGGAACGTGTGAGGCTTGTTCTGATGAACGGTCTCTAATTAAAGCCACGTATGCCACGCAATGATCGCGAGCCACTTCTCTTCGAATTCCAGGCCGCAGCGTCATTCTCGCAAAGAGGCCGACCAAAGATATACAGGCTGCTCTGCTACTGGTATTACTTCCGAGTACTTGAATCGAGTTCCGAAACACGAATGTCCACCCTTCTCGGAGCTCAGCGGTCAGTGCTTGTAATTGGAAAAGGCTTTCTAAAGTATACTCTGCTCGTTGCGGGAGAAGACGTCCGCGATGAGTTTCTGCTTATGCACATAGGATCCGGCTCACATTCCACCAACATGCCTCGGATCTCGAATCAGGACGACTATCCTACAGCATCGATGAAGGTCACCATTTTCATCAAGAAAATGTGATTGAGATCCGCTATCCTTCAAGTATAATTCCATAATGTTTACCATCCGTCTGTTTAACTCGTTTACATTCCACCCGCAACGCTAACGCCGTGGCGCAGGACTCACTTTCGTCTTGGAAATACATCAAATGACCAGCGCTAGCACTGCACCACATTCCGTATGCCAGCGCGAAGTGAACATCTCCCCGTCCGGATCAACTTCTTCACTGTTACGCCTCACCGCATTGTTTCACCGCCCAAAGTCGCCCATGAGCCATCTATGCATTCGGAACAAGCTAAAATCTTAATATTAACTGACGCATAGTTATCATATCCATATAGGCAAAGGATGAATCCGGAACATACTGTATGGGATCACAAGGTCCTCCCGCCAACCTCCCAAAGTTCAACATGAGCTCGACTAGTGGCGACCAAGAGCTTAGAAGTCCTTTTGACATTTCCGAGCTCTGCAAAGTTTTGATCGATTGGATTCTTCCACGTAGTTAACGGCTTGCGGTCAGATTTTTTTCATAGTATGACAGGTCCTGTACATCGCCTGCTTGTCAAATGACTGGTCAGACATATGATCTTACTTGAAGTTACTGCCAGGTCGTTGTGACAATTCACCGCCGCAGCTGGACGGTCAAGTGTCCGGATCCCAATTGTACCCTACAAGCTAAAATTGTCGTTTCATTTGAACTGTCCCTTATGATTTAGTTCGCGAGCTTCAAGTTGTGTAATGTTGGACGTGTCATAGAGTTTCTCCGAAGTCCGAGTCGACGTCGGCGCTTTGAGTTTGAAGTTGGCGAGTCACGCACCCTGAGGTGTGAATATCATGATTCATTCAATAGTCCATCGAGTTCATCGTTCTCCACTGACAGCGAATGAGAGTTTAACTAATATTACTCCGAGAGTCATAAATGATCCGCAGTACGCACTAAAGTGCATCTTATGGGACTCGCATTAGGCGCACATTGCTTACATAAATATGATTTAAGCGCCCTAAGTGCGGAAGTAAATGAAACAATCCTTTCTGGAAATGATCGTTGGTGATCGATATGTATCTCAGAAAAATAAATCTATGATCGGCCCCGGAGCGGGTGTCCTTGGAGCTCCTTGGAGCTCCTTTGGTGTCGAGTAAATCCGGGCGGAGGCATCTGATTTATATATTTATAAAAACGGCAGACGTAATCGACGGCCTGAGCGCTTTGTTTAATGTTATCTCGGAGAGGGGTTCGAACTTCGAACTTGGAACGACGAAGGCATAATAAGTATGCCGTTTCGCCCTAAGCCTGCGACTTCGTTATTCGATGGCGTTCGAGGCGAGCTAGCTAGGCAAGGGATCTAGACGCTGGCCGCGGGCCGCTCTGAGCGTTTCCGAGTCCTCGAAGTTGTTGGCGGGCCACCAACTCCCGGGCACTCAGGAGGAAGAGGGAAGGAAGAACTCCAGCAAATTGGTTTGTAACAAACACACCTTCGGTATATCTTGGACTCCGAGCTCGAGAGTGGCGCATCTCGACTCCACCGAGGCCTTCTTGCCAAGGCATTAGAAATCCAGGAGTTAGTGCACTGTGAAGGGAGTATCTTCGAGGTTATATACTAGGGC
Source organism: Flammula alnicola (assembly GCA_015499995.1). NCBI lineage: Eukaryota > Fungi > Basidiomycota > Agaricomycetes > Agaricales > Strophariaceae > Flammula > Flammula alnicola. The sequence goes on along the minus strand of JADNRV010000023.1, from coordinate 416,883 downwards.
TTGCTAAGGATCTCATAGGAGAAACAGCTGTCTGCACAGAAACAAGGCATACATCTGACAACAGAATGAATGGCAAAAGCAGATTGTGTGCTGTAACATAAAAGGCCAAAGGATCCAAAATTAGCCTCATGCGCGGTTTAAGCGTTAGTGTCGAGACGTTCGCTTGAAGCTCCGGGTCCTCTGTTTCTGCAGACTGAGACTCCAGAGATAAGCTCGAGCTTGGGTGCGATTCTCCTAATATGATTCAATACGGGCGGTCGTTATATGTTGCCTTCATCATGGGACCCATTCAGAATATTGAAGAGAGACGCGTTACAAAGGTTAATTGTGGCGTAATGATGATATCTGCAGGGTCCTCTGGAATATCGCGCCGACGATATACAAACGGTACATTGAACAGAACCTATTCAGCTCGGCGAAAGTTCGTTCGGGACTCGGGAAGAGGTGACGCACTTGGCTGCAAAGTTTGGTCGGCCGCTTGTCCTTACGCTTGAGATATCCCGTTGGGTTTGTGGCGTCCGAGTCGGAAAAAGATGATGATATCTCGCGCTGGCAGTTGGTCAGATCTACAGCTGCCAGACGTATCCAAATACTAATTGACCAGCTGTGGGTGCAGCGTGACTGTCAGATGTGGGGCGGTATCTTGACTTTAAAGGACTAGTGTGTGGGGGAATAGAATGTCATATGTTCTCGAGAGACTTATATGAGGGAGGATGCGGACTGCGTCCGGGCCGTATGTAGGTCCACAGACCGTATTGATTTTATTTGGTTGTACGTCGTTAAATTATTGTAGATACAATCGGCAGTCGACTTTTATTTTGAGATATTCCTCCAACGTATCGATCTTATCCATATCCGCTGTTGACCTCGCTGGTTCTGGAAGACCTCATCATCAAAGAAGCGGAGACTGCGGAAGATATCAACGTCGGCGGTATAATATTACATAGCTGTGTTGACCAAAATCAACGAACATTTTTGAACGATGATCATCATACAGCAGCTGGAGTAGAACAGGCGAAGCCTCTCGAGCGAGCTCGAACGTCCGGCATGATAATGATATCAGATGCGTGTAACGACATATACCGGTACCTAGACACTCCAGCACCAAATCACATCCCATCGATATCTCGCAAAATTTCAAAATTTCGAATCCGATGGTGATGGTTTTAGTGTTGTCCCCGGAGCGAGGTGGCCTCGAGGTACACTTCGCCTCGCCTCGAAAATGGACCACCTCGGACCACCTCGTTGACAACGAGTTGGTTCGAGGTCACTTCGACGAGGTCACACGAGTTCTGCTCCAAAAAGAAGAAAATATGAGAATATTATTTTTATACTACTTCTTCATGTATCACATTCAAAATAATGGCGAAAATAAAGGGAGAGAGCATAGAGCGTTGCGAGCGTACGCAAAGCCTGGACGCCCAGCGGCGTCACGTGCCTGATTTGATGCACCACACCCACGCCGTTTCATGTAAGGCATGAAATGCCGCCGAGTGAAGGCCATCAGGTAGAAAATCTCACTAGTATGGGTCGACATATGTTCAGATATCTTGGAAACTGGTTCCGGTATATTATAAGTAGCAAATTTCAACGAAATCTATAGAGGCACACTTTTTTTCTTGTGGATAGCTACAACAAGTAATTTCTACGGCAAATGTAGTATGTTTATCAGGGTTTATCATATCTAATCGCTTTGGGTCGCGTGCCTGTCGGGGTCAGTTCAGATCAGACCAGTTTCTCAGCCCGATTTTTCTGATCATCTCATTGGCTGAAGCTTTGATGGCGGGGAACACCGACCTCGTCGAGGTGCCTCGAGGTGCACTTCGTGTCACCTCGTTCTCGTCGAGTTGGTTCGAAGTGTCACCTCGCCTCGCTTCACCTCACCTCGGGGACAACACTAGATGGTTTAGTATGTACTTATGTCGCGGGTACACATCTGCATACGCGCAACGGATCAAAGAACGTTCGTCCCTGAGCTCGGGTCAACTTTAGCGAGCTTCAGCCGTCGGGGGTTTGCGCGCGTTACAGTGCGGTACAAGGCCTGAGGCGATCCATGCGAGCATGCGCATCATGTATGCGCCGACGAGGTATGCATCTCGACTGCCCGAGTCCCGGGTTTTAGTGAATTGGACGATTTATGTGCATGCTAGGAAGAACGCACGATATACGAGAGAGAAGTTTTTTTTTAAACCAAAAGATTCACGAAGACCCCATCCGGAAAAAAGGGGGTGGATACATATTCTAAAGCGGGGTGGACCGTGGTACAAGGCCTTGTGGTGGGGTCGCTAATTCGGGCCTGGGACCGTCGGTTGGCGTCCCGCATCCCCGCGACGCCGCGCGACCTCTTTGGGCGTCGATCGCGCCATCAGTGATGGTGCACGACGAGGCGAAAGTATTCTCTGAATATTTGACGTGGGAGCAAGGGGTTATGGATGGAGAAGCGTGGTGGCGGTGGAGTCTAAGGGAGGTACATACTGGTACATAGGAAGAACTCGACTCGAGCTCGTTATCGCGCCTATCTATCATAAGATATGTTTGCCCCTCTTGGATATTTTCCAGGATGTGCCTCAGCTCGGGATATCGGACGATACGTCCCGTTGTGTGGTGACACTGTCACCCAGTGGCAAACGCTGGCAACATAGACGACGATAGAGGGCGGCTAGTTATTCTGGGGGAGAAGAACTGGGACATTGGGTGGGTCGGGAGAGAAGACTGGGATATTTGCGGCGTGCGGGGTGCATGTTGGGGGTGCGCAGCCCTCCTGAAATGTATTGCTTACGCAGCAAGAGTCTTTCATGTGAGTCTTCTGGGTTGACATGGGGAGCGGACGGAACTGAGAGATTGTGTGACCGTGACATCTCACTGCTCGGTCCGATCGGAACTTGTTGGGTGTCACAATCCATCCCTGCTCTTCCACTCTCCTTGAACGCTAAATATCTTTTCGCTCCTTTTCTCCTTCCCCCCATGGCCAATTACCTCCCCGTCCTTCTCGTCTCCTTATCCACAAATGCTGTCCCAGACGATTCCTCTCTTGTCACCGTGCCCAGAGGTCAGGTAGATTACCTTTCCCATGAATGGCAGGAGGAAGATGTCTGGCGTTCATGGCGCAACATGACCCGCCAGAAGAACGAGATCGCGAACGGCGCACGTCTCGAGAACGCCTCCTGGAGAACATGGTGGAAGCAGCGCAATAAACTAAAGACTATCTCGCCAGAGACACTCAACTGGTGCGTTAAGACTCGAGACTCCACTGTCTTGTCTTTCTGATTCATGTGTTTTTAAAAGGCTCAAAGACTCGGATGTAACATGGCTCTACGGCCCTTTGCACACTGCCGTCGATTGGTCTCCACCCCCAAAACCACAGCCAGTAACTGACACCGTCGACTCGGCCCCCGCATCCGCCCACGACCGCCTCGACCTCTCTTCCAACCCCCGCCGTGCCCCATACCCCGCGCCCCACAAACCCATCCTCAAGCACCGGAGCATAAGCGAGCTCCTCACATCCGACTATCCTACCTCCCCCATATTCAGTCCCGTGGAATCCGAGGATGAACACGACGGTACAATGCACAACAACACCGACCCCAACACCACCGACCCCACGTCACTGGTCTCACATAGTCAATTCGGGAAGCTGAAGAGGCCTAGCCTCACCCACACTAAGAGTGACACCCACATTACCAGGTGGGGTCCGAACCGTGAGTTCAGGAAAGATTCGCCACCACGCGTCGGCCCCCCAGGATTCGACTCCAATTCTCAGTCCGGATATTTCCCCCCTCATCCATCCAGCTCTTCGTCGTCACTACACCAACTTGGCGCAGCGGGCGCCATCCATGCGTCCATATCGCAGGACTCTACCTCCAGTGCCAGTGGGAGTAATGGGGGCGTTACGAATAGCGACGAGCGGGGGCATCATCATACGCAGAAGAAGAAACACATCAGCTTCAACACGTTCGTCGAGCAATGCATCGCTATCGAGAAGCCCAAGAAGAACGCTTCGGGTTTCTTTGGCGTCGGAAATCACAATGAGGATGGCGTGTGGATAGAGGGACGTTCGGCTTTCGTCGATGATGATGGGTGAGTTTGAAATTTTATTTTTAACTTCCGTGAAATTGATGTAAAAAAAGCTACGATGAAGACCAAGAAGACTCTGAAGGCGAGGAGGATGCTTATGCTCCGGATTCGCAGTGGCGAGACGGACGGGAGATGGGTGCTCGTGCTATCCGCAGCGACTCTGATTCGCCTATCGAAGAAGAGGACGAGGAAGAAGAGGACGATGACGACGACGACGGAATCCTTGAGATGCGCTCCTCTTCGTCAACATACCGCACGCACAGCAGCACCAGCACACTGAAACCCAAACCCAAGAAACCCCCACGTTCCCAATCGAAAGTATCCACCGCCTCCTCGTCCTCATCCACTTCCACATCGACCACCACCTCCAACTCCTCCGCGAGCCACAGCACGACCGGCACCTCCTCGCCCTCCTCCTCACTCTCCCCCTCACGACGCACCGGGTCGTCATCAAACCTCCTCCATCACAAAACGTCTTCCTCGTCCATGTCCACGTCAGCATCCAACGCCACCGCCACCGCCACCAGCAACAGCGGCGACAACGACCACACCGCCCAACGGCGCCTCAGCCATTCGAATTACCGCCCCTCGGGCTACCGCCGCGGCCCCCCGCCGCTCATCCGCACCCCATCCGAACACGTGCACGTCACGATCGCGCCGATCGCGCCTACGATCTTGAAGACGGGCGGCGCGTGGGCCGAGGGGTTCGGCGACGAGGGCGCGAGCGATGATGGATTTGGGTTTGGCGCTGGGTGGCCGTGGGCAGCCGCCGCTGGAGGAGGCGGAGTAGGCGGCGCACTGGGATCTGGGAACGAGAAGCGGGGTAAGAGCGGGCTGCGCAGTCCTGTGCCAGGCGGACATGGGCATGGACATGGGCAGGATGGGTATGGGAGCGCGGGGTATGGGAGCAGCGGTGGTGGTAGTGGGAATGGGTATGGTCCATTTGGCACGGGTCGGGCGGGCGGTGGGCGCGGGTTCCATATCGCGACTGGCATGGGCCTGGGCCTGGGCGGAGACGACGAGCGAGGCGAGGATGCGCAGGGCTCGGATGGGACACCTGTGGAGCTTGTGTATGTACCGCCGTTCGGGAGCAACTATTCAATGGGCTGGGCGAGCCCGAGGTCGAGTACGATGCGTATGGCCGTGCGACGGGCGGTGTGGTTGAGAGAGAGTATCGAAGTCATAGGGGCGGGTATTATGGGTATGGAGAGGAGGATGACTATGTCGAGGAGGATACGGAGGTGGCGGAGGGCGGAGGGGCGGAGGAGGAGGAGGAGGAGACGGTCGAAGACCCCAGTACGGCTGTGTATCACCACCCTTCGTCGTCATTATCATCGGAGCCCTCTGCAACTGCGCCTATACCCATCGCCAGCGCACAGAGCATCGCCAGCGCCGACGCCGTACCGACCGTCGTCATTGACTCGAGTTACCCACGTTATCGACGTCCGCCCCGGGCTCGTCGTCGTCGTTCTCGAACAGGAGCAGCCGGACGCCGACTGCGAGCCGTCAGATAGCGCCGACGCCCCGCCAGCAGCAGCAGTCAAGGCAGCGCCAGGATGTGGAAGAGGAAGACGCGTATGATTTCTTCGGCGGGCCGGATTTCGGCGAGGACTATTACTATGCGCGGCGTGGGGGGCGGGGATACGACCGCGGGTCGTATGCCGCTGGTGGAGGTGTGGGCGGCGGGGCTGCTTTGGCGCGGAGCACAGGCGCGATAGAGGCTCGGATCGGAGACACCATTCGCGTAGTGGGGGCTTTGGCGCGGTGCCGGCGGACGAAGAGCGCCAGTCGAGGAGCAGGAGTCGGAGTCAGAGCCGGACGCCGTCGCCTGCGTTCATCTCGTCGCCTACTGGCGGTGATGGTGACGTTTCTGCGGCTGCGGCTGCTGCTGCTGCTACCTCTGGAAGGAAACGCAGCTCGTCGGCGGCTTCGCCTTCCACGCCTGCGCGTGGATGTCGTCCAGCGCAGCGCTGGTGCCGTACTCGGGTCTTCTGGGACCTCCAGGCCCTCGGCTCGTCGTCCGACCTCCTCTCGCCTCCTCCTACGCGCGGAAGACAGCCAGACTCCGCCGGCAGCTCGTCGTTACTCTCCCGTGGCCGTCCACAGCCGACGATCCAGACCCAAGCGCAGCCCCGCGAATCGCGCGGCCGCTCGAGCACGCGCACGCCGTCGTCTTCGTCGTCGTCGTGGGAGAGGGACCGCACGGGGTCGTTGGGCAGCAGCCCTATCGGCAGCCTGAGCCCCGACACGGGCGTGCGGAGCGCTGCGGCGAGTGGGATTGGCGCGGTGTTGGGCGGTGCGGCGGTGCTTGCGGGTGGTGGGCGGGTGGATAGGGACAGAGAGAGGGATAGAGAGAAGGATAGGGACAGCCAGAGGGCCGCGAGAGGCGTGGAAGGGATCGGACGACGGGAAGGTGCTGAGCGCCAGCGAGACGGAGAGTCTGGGGCGGGATGAGTCTGTTGTTGAGTCTGGGGCGGATAGTGCTAGCGTCGCGGAGGAGTCGAGCAGTGGGAGCAGTGTTGGTGATAGGACGACGACGAGCGCGGGGACTGGTACGAACACGGTGATGGACGCGAGCTTTTATAGCGTCGCTTCTTCGGGATCGTCTAGTAATACCAGCACGAGCACGAGCACCGTCATGGGCCCGCCAACGCCAACTGTTGCCATTCCGCCCCGAACTCTGCCGCTGAACCTGAGGACGAGATTCGGGAACACGCGGAGGTGGATGCGGAGTTGAGGCATTTGCGCCGCGCAGAGGAGGAGCAGAGACGGAGAGTACACCCTACGCCGTCGAACTCGCCTGTAGTGGAGATGCGCAGGATGCCGCATACCATTCCTGGGACGCCGAGCACGAGCAGTGGTGGTACGACGCCGACAGGGCTGACGACACCTTCAACGATATCGGAGACGACGTCTAGCACGCAAGGCAATACGAGTGTGGATGCCAACACACCACCATCGCAGCCTTCGCCTTCGCCTTCTCCGACTCATACTCATACTCATACCCATACACGCTCGCTGTCGGGTGTAATAGCAGGCGGAATCAGTGCATCGCAGCCCACTTCCGCGTCGTCGCCGTCCAAGATGCGACCGCCGCCCCTGATACCCTCGCCTCCTCTGCCAGCGAAACCCAGCACCTCTTTCACCGCCGCTGCCTCTTCTCCACATACCATCGTCAGCCCTTCCTCGCTGCCTCCGCCTGCGGGTCTCGATAACAATGCCAACGCAAGTGCAAGCACTGCGATTCCGGACCACACAATCATGGGCAAGGCTGCGGATATAGTGTCCAGTCTTTTGGGCTTGTGGGGTCGTGATGCTGCAAATGATACTGCGAGGCAATAAGGTTGCCTTTTGCGTGGATTCGCTCAATGGTTTGCTGCGCCTGTATGCATGCCACACTAGCTCGAGCATCACTTCTACTCCTTTTCTTCTGGATCGACGACGGCTTCTTTCCCTCCTTTTGGTTCTCGAACCCTCCTTCTGCCTTCCTTCATTCATTCAGCCCTTCCTTTTGGCTTTGCCTTTTCATACTAACGAGCTGCCCCGGTCGACTCCACCCTTTCTAACCATTCTCTCTCTCTCGTGTATGTATCAACCTAATTTCCGTACAGTATGGCCTTTTTCAGCCATCCTGTCACACTTCTATCACCCCCCTCCGCCCTCGTTTTCATATGTAGCTGGATGGACTCGCCTCGGGCCTCCAATCACTTGACGACTCAGCTCACGATACAGTATATTATTCACTACGGCTCCATCGATCATCTCTGGCATGGGGTGTTCTTAATCTTTCCTCTTTCCTATTTCTCCACTGTTGTTTCTGTCCTTGTTCAGCAATCTTGTCTGCATGTTTTTTTTCTGCATTCTTTTTTTCTTTTCTTTTCTCCAACTCAAGAAGGTACTTACATTCAAGTTCGTAACGTTTGTCATCAAGATCACGTATTACTAAATCTATTTGGAACAAATTTTCTGGATTGGACGCGACGCGTTTTGTGTCACATGGTTATGCAAGAGTGAAATCTTCATAGCCAAGCTTCGGACACAACATTGAACATAATTATATCGATAACCCCCTGGTCTCTCTTCTGAGGTACATTATAACTTACTCCGAGCTTCCTTCAATACGACGCCTCACATGCCTCTCCCAAATAAACTCCAACCGCGTACGATCGCGTACACATCAAGGTAATCTCGGTTAATTTGGCTCCAGTACAGCGCCTAAATATACTTTCAAAAATGAAAACCAATACTTCAAATATAATAACTTATGCATTGGCAACGTCAGTCTGAGAAGTTGGTCCTGAAGAAGTATGTACAAGTCAGAATCTCGACAGGGCGCCTAATTTGTCAAATAAGCGCTCGACGGCTAAAGTATAGGGTGACCATCGGCGGATCGTTCGTCGATATCTACGTAAAAATTCCCTCTATCCCGGACTTCTCTGCCTCGTGCCGAGATCCATAAGGCTATATGAACCTATCGGAACCTGCAACCTCTTCCTTTCCGCCCTCTTCAGCAGCTTCAAACCCATTCAGTCCAGTTGGTTGGTTAGATCAACAATGAAAGATTTTCGTGAAACCGACCCTCCATTCAACTCCTCAGCTCGTGCAGAGTTTACATTGCGATCCTCTGAAAACGTCGATTTCTACGCGATGAAAGCCTTCCTCGTCTCCTCCGAGTTCTCGTCATCGGGACGCGTTGTCCTCGATAACAAATTATCCGCTGAAGCTATCATCTGTGGCTTAGTATGGCCCGTCGTGACATGGCACAATTCAAAACGCTCTTTGCTGAAGCCGTAGACAAGGTTGTTTCTGAGGTTAACATCTCTCTCCCTTCCATCACCATCAGCATGCTAATATTTGCTTGCACAGATAACCCTTGACAGTGTAGGTTTGTGACCTTTTTTATCCCAATTTTAACAAGGACATGATGAGCTGTATCGTGCAATAGTACTTTCTTCTGATATGTTTACTTAGCAAAAAGAAAAACGAAGCCAAAAGGGACTAATAAAAATTGTTTTCCATGCCTTACATCTCAGACTACGATGGCGTCGGCTCCCTCAGCGCGAGAAATCGTTCCCGACTTTGTGGCAATCTTTCTTCGTCTACCTCGGCTGAGATATGGCCCATCGTCCTCATTGCGTATGTAGTACGCCCAATCAGCGGTTCTGTCCGACTCCGCCTGTGAGTAACCATTACCCAAGAACGCAAATCGGTTGCCGGCATATTTGAAATCCCAGTCGTCGTATCGCGGTTCAGCAATGGCTTCTAAATAATGCAGGGTACTACCGGGCCAGAGGGCTGTAACTTTGCCGAAAGCGCGGTTATTTTTGTACCAAGACCGACATTCCTGCTCCCAGACAGTTGATTTCATGAAATCGTCCTTGAACGCAATGAATTCCTCGATGGCTTCCATCTTCGGAGAGAAACTATGGATATTCTCTGTTTGCCAGCGGTCCATCATCTTGAGCATGTAGTCGGCCTGCGCCTCTGAAATACAGAAGAATAAGAGCTTTCTTTCCCGTCAACAATGAACGGCAGTACCCACCAATGGCAATCAAGACAGGTCCGTTCCCGACTGGGCTATTAGGCCCAACAAATATGAGATAATTTGGGAAATCGTGAGCGGCTATGCCAAGGTAGGACTTCGGTTCTTCAGCCCAGACGTCGCTAAGACTCTTTCCACTGGGCCCAATTAATGGGAAGCGGGGTCTAAAGGAGGTATCGAATCCAGTGGCACAGATTAAGATGTCGACGGGGTATTCTTGACCATCGTCGCTAAGGCATCCTCGTTCGGTGATTTTCTGTATTTCACCATAAACGACCTTGACTTTGTCAGATCCAAGTGTCTCGAGATAGTTGATTCCGGGCGTTATCCTCCTACAGCCTACACTCCATGCAGGTATAACCAGTTTTGCAAGGTCTTCGTTCTGCAGCTTTTCCTTCATCATCGCGACCATGCTGTCGAAGGTCGCCTGTTGGACAGGTGAATCTGCAATGAACATTGGAAATATTTGGTTGGTCGCTGTCTCCAGCTGCTTCCTATATTGAAGCTGAGCTTCGGCATCGGTGGCATACTTTTGACGCTCTTCTTCGGAGTAGTCATGCCCCTCTAATCCTTGCACAGGGGAGACCCAGGTTGACTCGCGAATAAATGTGGTAATTCTACTCGCTTGAGAGCGGATTGCAGGGAGGACTTGGATCGCGGAAGATCTTAAAAAAATAGGGTCATCGACTGATATCGCTTATAACATGGAGTAGCTAACAACGCACCCGTTCCCAATTAAACCGACGTGCTTTCCGCTCAGATCCACAGATGAATCCCACCTAGCGGTGTGGAGAAGCTTGCCGTTGTAATCCTTCAGACCTGGTATGCTTGGCCACCGCCAGGCATTCAAAACGCCGGCTGCATTGACAAGGATGTCGCAATAATCATTGACGGTAGTTCCCTCTGCCAAATCAATAATCTCGACATCCCATCCTCCCTTCTTCGCGTTCCAGGCAGCTTTCGAAACTTGATGCCTGAGTTTGATGTACTTGCGAAGTTGGTATTTGTCGCAGAAGGATTCGAAGTACTGGTGTATTTCTTTTGAGCCAGCATACACGGACGACCAGTTCGGATTAGGCTCGAAGCTGTAAGTATAGACGTGGGCAGGAACGTCACAAGCACATCTACTCAAGTTGTATGACAAAAGTGACTAACTGAATAGTAAAATGTACCGTACCCAGGATATCTGTTTTCGAACCAAGTCCCGGAGACGGCTTCATTCTTTTCGTAAAGAACGAGATGGAAGTTCTCGAGAGAGCGCTGCATTTTGTATGCCAAGAGAAGCCCAGATGCACCTGCGCCGATGCATATAACTTTCAGGTGTTTTTCGTCGTGTATTGGTTTCTGGGCTCTGGGATTGCCTGGAGCAATAGATACAGTAAGGTGGTTTCCGTTAGGCATGTCGTTTTAGAATTCAGACGGAAAATAGGCGAATACATGGCTAATGCACACCTTCACTTTATAATGCTTCTGTGAAGCAGGGCTGCGGTTCACACAACCTCCAAGAATACAAGAGCGTGAGTTCCATGTACAGATTGTAATCAAGTGGTAATAAGCAGGCCATTGTCAGAGCCGATAGCAATCCTATCACGGTTGTACGGCAAACATAAATTTGCGCGCAATGCAGTGAATTCCCACAAAGTAAAGGGATCCTTCTTACAAGACGGTACCTTAAGAAGAAAATCGGCAAGCAATACTCATGTCATTTCCGTTTTCATGAACGAGAAGACATGAATGATGGAAGGAACCACATGCCAGTGGCATCCTCCCCTCCAGATAACAGTGTTCTTGTCTGTTCTTGTTGTCGTTCCGGCGACAAGATATATGGCAGACCCATTGAGTTCCAACTGACGAGTGGGGGTGGGTCCAGAACATAGCGGTCGAGATAGAACGTTATCTGAGAAGATTTCGAGATCATATCGACGAAGCAGGAAGCGAACGCGGATTGCCCATTGGCTGTGAAATGTCACGCTCTAGTCCTTCAGAGGCGGTGTGAGTCGTGTCCTATGTTTGTCGTGGGGTGAAAGCACTGAGGCAGTCCAACTCGATGCTCTTTTTCCCGAGGATCCCCAAGAAGACACATTGAATATGGCATCGATTGGAGCCTTTTCGCTTCCGCGTTAAATTTTCCCTTAGGTCGTCGTCCTCGAGTTGCATATGACGTGAAGGATTTTGCGGTCCATATATGAGGGGGCAGATCGCGACAATCACTCAGTCAATTCTAGTAAAATATTCTGGTCAGATTGGGATTGATGGACGAAGAAAAAAGGACAAGTTATACTTGGAACCAAGAAATGGACGGGAATACGCGCAACTCCAATGTAACGTAACTTGTACGATGACATGCTGCGTGGCAAAGAGAAGTGAAGTGGAGATGACAGGCAGATAACGACAATTGCGCAATGCATACCCATGGGACCCAGATATAAGACACAAAAATTCTGCCACTATTGGTCGCCCAAGGACCTGCAACTGATTGTAAGATTCCGCTTAGGAGGACACGACGGCGCTATCGGGGAAACGGTCAATGTGGTGGTCGTTGATGAAATTCGAATGACAATTGTGAGGTTCGTCGGCGACGCTCATGCGGACGGCGTGAGAAAATGGATACAAACTTGAAGCTCCTCATGGACTACTCAACCTTCCGAGGTCCATTTCTCATCCTACATAGCCACATCCGTGAGCTCAAAACGTCCATTGTCAGGCTGCATAGGACGACGAAAGCACCTAATATACCCGCACTTTTAAAAGCTTGTGGCGTGGTTTCGCTAGTACTTAGCCTTTGAACCAGAATACATTTATAACATTTGGAATGTAGGACTGAAGCTACTCTAAAGATAGTACCAATTGTACTTCACACGATATATATATATTACAAATGCAGTCCGAGTAGGTCAACCCTCAGAGTACCTTGACCGTCGTCTGATTAATCTCCTCCGTCTGCCCAGCCATTGTGATGGCCTTTCTTCGTTTTCCTCGGCTGAGATATGGGCCGTCGTCTTTGTTACGAATGTAGTAGGCCCAGTCAGAGCCGGAGTCCACTTCTGTCTGTGAATACCCATTGCCTAGGTAGGCGTATCGGTTGCCGGTGTACTTGAAGTCCCAGTCGTCGAATCGTGGCTCGGCGATGGCTTCCAAGTAATGCATGGTGCTTCCAGTCCAGGTGACGATGACCTTTCCGTTCTTCTTGTACCAGGAGCCGCAGTTCTGGTTCCAAACCGTTCCTTGCATGAACTTGTCACGGTGCTCAGCGAACTCTTCGACGGCATCGAACTTGGGCATGAAACTATGAATATTCTCTGTTTGCCAACGGTCCATCATCCTCAGGGCGTAATCGGCCTGGGCCTCTGCATCAGAAAAGTATTAGAATAAGTGATTCGTCGTGGTAAGCGTGCGAAACCCACCGAGAGCAGCCAAGACAGGTCCGTTTCCGACAGGGCTGTTGGGTCCACCGATCATGAAGTAGTTTGGGAAATCATGGGCGGCGATGCCCATGTAAGCCTTAGGTTCATCGACCCACATGTCGCTAAGAGCCTGTCCAGATGCTCCAACGATAGGGAAGCGAGGTCTAAACGAAACGTCGAATCCGGTAGCGCAGATTAAGATATCGATGGGGTGCTCCTTTCCATCTCCACCGATAACTCCTCGCTCCGTCACCTTCTGGATGGGACCGTAGACGACCTCGACTTTCTCCGATCCGAGCGTTTCGAGGTAGTTAACTCCGGGGTAATTCGCTTGCAGCCTACACCCCACGAAGGAATGACAAGTTTTTCGAGGGCCTCGTTACGGAGCTTGTCCTTCATCATCATGGCCATGCCAGCGGCGGTCGCCTTTTGAGTTTCCGAATCGGCGATGAAAACTGGCCACAAGCCGCTGAAACCAGTCTCCAGCGCTTTGCGGTATTTCAGGAGGGCTTCTGGGTCTGTTTCAAACACGCGGCGTTCCTCATCATCATAGACGTGTTGCTCTTGAGCCTGAACAGGCGACACCCATGCTGGGGCACGAATAAAGGTAGTGATTCTATCCGCCTGAGAGCTGATTGCGGGCAGGACTTGGATTCCAGATGATCTGCAACATCATCGCTGTGTTTAAAAATGAAAGTCGTTCAAAGCAATATAGACCCACCCGTTCCCAATCAGGCCGACATGCTTTCCGGTGAGGTCCACGCTCTGGTCCCAGTGAGCGGTATGGAGAAGCTTGCCCTTGTAGTCCATCAAGCCATCGATGTCAGGCCACTTCCAGATATTCAAGAGACCAGCTGCGTTGATGAGCACGTCGCAGTGGTCCTGGATAGTAGTGTCGTCTACCAAGTTCTTGATCTCGACGTCCCATCTTCCTAGTTTGGCGTTCCACGTAGCTCCTGAAACTTGGTGACTGAATTTGCAATATTTGCCAAGGCCGTATTTGTCAGAGAAGTTCTTAAAGTAGTGATATATCTCCACAGAGCTGGCGTAAACCGATGACCAGGTTGGGTTGGGCTCGAAGCTCCATGTGTAGGTGTGAGCAGGAACATCGCAAGCGCACCTATATATTTATATGAGTACGAGAACCGCTTTCGAAAGCAGATAGCGCACCCTGGATATCTGTTTTCCCACCAAGTACCTCCAAGGTCTTCATTCTTCTCGTAACAAACCAGATCGAAGTTCGAGAAGTTGCGTTGCAGCTTGTAGGCCATTAACAATCCAGATGCGCCCGCACCGATGCATATAACTTTCAGATGTTTTTCCTCGTGGATGGGCTTTTCAAGCCCAATTGGGCGTGAATCGAACGAGGGGGAGGGGGAGCAGATGGAGCATTGCCGTTAGCCATGGCTTGGGTTACAAGGTAGGGGGGTTGTGAAGAAAGCTTTTGAATTAGTAACTTGGGATTATAAGTATGGAGCACCGAGCCATGATACGCCGCAGGTAAGTCCGAAGGAAGTCTGGACGCTAATTAGCCAACACCGCGTCAGATTGATGAGGACCGAGTTTACAATCGAAAACACCGAGTGCGTAGCCCTGAACAACGAGGGTCGATTTGGATTAGGTTTCTCTTCTAAGCCTACTTGTGCGGCAATCTTCTCTCCAAAAAGGCCTGAGGAGCATAAGGATCCTCATCTATTTATCAAAGAAGACCAAACTCCGAGAACAGAGAGAGAAGAGAGAGAACCGGATAAGACACACATGCAGTAGAAACGCCCGCAGAATAGTAATCAACTTGGGACGGTCCATAACGATTTGAAGATGTCGAGAGATGCTCCAGCGGCATTCCACCGCCAGCGCCGTGAACTAAAAATAAGTAATCATGAGAACTGGGTGAGCACCTTGGATGCCGCAAGTGTCGAGAACCAAGTCACCTGGATAAGAGTTCGAGGAGCAGTGACCTGGTGTCCAGGACCAAGGTTGATATCCATATTCTTATCATGGCCTAGGCCAATGTAAAGGCAGCTTGGTCGCAGAAGTTGACGCGGGGCTACCAGGCTACCGGCTACCAGCATTGAAGTATGTACGCGAAATTCGAGATACAAATTTCAGTGTAAAAACGACCGATAAAATCGGAGGCTGCAATATCTGATAGGCCTTGGATAGGCTCCGCACTTACTTAATCGCTTGTCAACGGAGTCAGTGACAAAAATGGCATTCTTTTAAAAGTGGATACTCACTAGTAAGTACTGGTCTGGGGAACCTGTATTGTCCATCCAATTTATACAATGGGTTTTATGGGAGTCTACTCATCCATGACGAAGTTCGATGAAGTTGAGCGAGGAACCGAGGAGCGAAGCTCCGAGCTGACGAGTGAGGGTAGAATCTAGAGTACGAGTTTGGCCGCACGTAGACCAAACGCAGAGGGCAATTTACGCACAAGTCCGTTACGTCCGTATTACGTAATAGACTAATAGTTCGTTTGGACCTCCCGCCACGTTGGTCTACGTCGCGGCCACAACTCGTACTCTAGATTCTACCCTCTCGTCAGTCATTTTTTGCCTCGAAGGGTCGAAGCTGATGACGAGAACTTGTGTTTCCAACTCCGACTCTAGCTCACGAAGCTATCCACCAAGGTCAATACGGCGACACGCGAACATATCTAGTCAACCAGTGGCTCGACCAGGAATCTCTCAAGAAATCTTGGGAAAAATGGATATCTCGCCGGCTCCGACCACCCCAGTTCTACCATTGCAGAAGCGCCCTTTAATGATCCCAAGGCCGACTTCATCCTTCGCTCTTCTGACGGCATATCGTTCTACGTCTACAGGCTATTGCTATCCCTCGTATCCCCCATTTTCGAAGGCATGTTCACCCTTCCAGGGCAAGCCCCACAAGAGCTCTACGACGGTCGCCCATGTATTTCGATCACCGACGATAGCAAGAAGGTCTACCAGCTGCTCTCCTGGTGCGACCCCAGGTGCACAGAAGTATCGTTAGCGTTCGCGGATATTCAGCTGGTACTGGAAATGGCGGACAAATATGGCATGGACTCTGTTGTTAAACGCGTGGAGGTAATTCTACTATCTGCGAGGAACATCATAGAATCAGAACCTCTTGTCGTATACGCAGTCGCCATTCGCCATCGTTGCGACGG
The DNA here is from genome assembly GCA_015499995.1 of Flammula alnicola. Taxonomy (NCBI): domain Eukaryota; kingdom Fungi; phylum Basidiomycota; class Agaricomycetes; order Agaricales; family Strophariaceae; genus Flammula; species Flammula alnicola. The sequence continues at coordinate 400,709 of JADNRV010000023.1, read as the reverse complement.
TCTGGCTCGTGTTGCCGCAAAAGAAACATTGCGAATTCCTTTGAATAAAAGCCCCCCTATTCCAGAAATGAAGCACGTCAGCGGATTCGCTCTGCAAAATCTCATTCGGTATCACTATGAATGTGCCAACTTTGCCACATCCATGGCCAAGGATTTCAGTTGGATCGACCTGGACAACACCCCGGGACTCGCACATTTCACGGAGGGATGCTCGGAGGACAATGAAATATGTCCTATGGAGAGCAGAGAAGACAGCGATTGGCTTTCGTGGTGGCTGAAATATATGGAGACATGTGCTGATAGGTTGGACAAACGTCCGACAGCTACCGTTGTCCAAGACCCAGAGCTACTTGCAATGATCAATGCGGACAACATCAGTGACGGGGACTGCGAAAACTGCAAAGCAAATGGTTATGATGCGCTGATTTCTTTCTCCAAGTTTTTTGCAAATGAAATTGAAAAGATTTTGTCAGAGGTGAATGCCGAATCTTCATATTCATGGTCATTCAAAATTGATGCTTGTATCACATTTAGGTCGAATTCAAGGTGGAGTACTGAATATTTAAGGTCTTTGCCCGGTCAAAACTTTGATGGAAGGAGATGAATTTTTACTTTTGAAGGTCCGCGTCTCTCCTTTTGTCAGCCAGAACCATGATGCTTAAAAACGCAATACAACAGATTTGCAATGCTGTTCAGAGCCTCTTTCGACTTCGAATAATGTACCTTGTATATGTGACAGGATCTGATCGCGTAACTGCCCGACCTAGTTTTTCTGAAGTCGCGAGGACACTGGTAGCAAGGCTTAACTTAGCTTACCTTACCTTTAGAACTGCTAGCTTCAAATTGAAATACTGTGATAAAACACGGTCACGTGAAAGACGCGTTGCAAGATACCCGTGACTTGAGGATTGCGTTCAACCACTGAGTGGCCTTGAGTGGCATTACTTCCTGAGTCTGATTATTCTTGCCTTCATTTCATTAACCTTGACTCGCAACTTTTCTACTGGCCTGAAAGTAGCTACTAGCCATGGCTGCTATGCTTGAAACACCTTCGCGCATTTGGCGGCGTATCGAAGCAGTTGAAGATAGAGATATGCCCTCTCTCCATCTCTTCCTCCGTTTGAAGATTCTGGAGAAGTAGAGGAACCATCGAACGATCCGACCCGACATGATTATGACGACCAATACGATGAGGATTTCGAAAGCATTTCATCTCCATTGCATTCTACACCAGCATCCACCCACCATACGGTAACTTCAACGTTTCGCGGTCCTTCAAGCTCGTCCAGTACAGCCCGTTTTGCGCAATCTATTGCCTCACGGTCGAACAAATCGATCAGTGGCATGGCCTCGTTGCGTGGAATCACATCTAGAAAGAGCGCGCATGACAGTTTCGATATCCCTTCGCTGCCCCACATCCAAGCAACTGCTGCTGGAACGAGCCGATTTTCGGATGAGACAGATGAAGAGGACGAGTCAGAAAAAAGCAAATCGGTGCCTGAGGTGTACCTACCTCCGCCAGACGACGATGAGGATCCCGATCGCGAATTCTCCTTGACGGACGCACTTGAATCGGTTAGTCGATCCAGCTCGCCTCCCTTGCCTCCAGGTCCAGTCAGCCGCGACCAAACACCGAAGAAGAACTATGACTACTCTGTTAGCCTCAAATCGGAGCCTAAGGTGACTGCTTGTTTTTTTGTAGTGATGGATGCGACTAATCCATCCCCACAGGAGTCTCCGTTCGAGAAATACCGAAATGTTGCGCTTCGTAGGACCAACCCTCGGGCACGTACGCCATCTCTTTCGAGAACATCCTCCTCACAGGCGTCATCGCCTACCCAATCTACTCCGCAAAGCAATCGATCTCTTGCCCTACCCCATTCGCGGACTGGGTCACCTATCTCAGCGATGACAATCCCTCTTCCTCGTTCAACCACCGCTTCTCCTGCTATCGTTGTGCATAGGCCGCAGGATGAAGAGCAATCCATTGAGGCACCCGACTTTAGCAATGACACTCATGAAACAGGCGTCCGTTCTATGGACATCACTGATGTGCATGTTTCGCCGCCTCGACTTGAAGGCGATGATGATGCGCACATGGAACGGTCGAATCTCGCGAACAAGGACATGAAGACAACGAAGGATATAATGAGGGATCCCAGGAATCTCATGAAGAACGAGAACCCACCTTCTCATCTGAAGGTGACGCAACTCCATATGCTTTTAATAAACCAGCTGGTACACAAAATACGAGCACGTTTTCATCGCCATCTCAATCGATAGCCTTCACTCCCACTCCTGCATTCCCTCGTCCACGCGCCCGTTTCGACCTACCTCCAAGTGATCTCCTCACAACCCCAGCTCCTGAGAGCCCAGAGGAACACGATGACCACGAACAACCTGATGACATTCTTACACCACACACCAGGCGTCGTTCTTTTCTTCTTTCCGTTATCAATTCTACAGCGCGTCCTCGAATGAAGTTCCCTACTCCTCACCCAAAGAGGTTTGTTTCACCTTCACCCAGTGCAGAAGAATCTACCCCTGGACCAAGCTCTGGTGGATTTTCAGGAACAAATTTACAGACAGCCTTTGCAGGAGTTACTCCGAGGCCTCGCATGGCTGTTAGCAGACGCGTCTCACATCCTCTCTCGCAAGCGATATCTGCAGCCTCCGACGCGTCTGAGTCCGAACACTCGCCGTCAACGGTGGACTTCCAACATGGGCAACGCCAGCCAACTCCTCGCCGTATGATGGTGTAGGAGACCGCGCCTCGTTTATATCCACAGCATCCTCGCACGATCTGACTACCCACCAACGCGTAAACACGTCTTTCGATCCGGCAATGGGCTTCGGTGCGGGTGCGCCTGGACATGGCGTCGGCAGGTTTAATGCTGGGAAACTGAACACCTACCTGCATGGCTTGAACCGGAGACTGCAAGAGGAGAATGAGATTCTGGTTGAGAAGTTGAGGAAGTTGGATGAGGAGAAGAAGGGCGAGCCGTCGACCGGGTCAACGGAGCCTAATAGGAGACTGAGCAGTACGAGCAGGAGAGCAAGTTCAGTTGGTACCTTGGGTAACGTCCAGGAAGATTTAGCTGAAGGATGGCTAGAGGAAAAGGCAGAGTTGGAGGAGATGATGGAAGAATTCAAGACGGAAGCGGTGAAATACAAGGAAGAGAAGGAAGAGGTCGAGAAAGTGCTCAAGGAAGAGAAGGACGAGCGAGAGAAGGACAAGGAAAGGTGGAGGGAACGTATGAGCGAGGTTGAACAAGGCGTTTCTAAAATTATCGCAGGCCTGGAGCAGAGGTTAGCAGCTGCAGAGAAACAAACAAAGACCGTAGAAGAGGACGCCGCCCATCAAGTCAAAGAAATGGAGAAAGCATTAGTGGAAACACGCGGCGAGCGGGATGTAGCTACGGATCGTGCTTCAAAGGCAGAGAGGGTGCTGGAGAGTGGCAAGGAGCTAGGCGGAGCTCTGAAAGAAGCTAACGATCGCGTCGGGCAGGTCATGGGTGATTTACGCAACGCCAATGCGCAGATTAAGGACCTGGAAGATGAAGTCATGCGTCAAGATGCGAGAATCGACGAGCTCGAGAAAGACCTCAACGAGGATAAAGACATCATTGCCGGTCTCGAAGAGGAACTTGCTTCCAGGTCGGATGCCCTCGCGGCTGACCGCACCAAGATGAAGAATCTGGAGGACACGATCCGCCAACTCGACGAGGAGTTAAGATTGACTAAGGAGTACGTCGATGAGCTGGAGGACGGTGCTGGAGAGGCGGTTGAACGCATCGACAAGCTCGAGGAGGATTTTACTTCCGCCCAGGGGACTATTAAGGCGATGACCACGGCTGAACAACAGGCTTCTCAGGACTTGAAGACACTTCAGAACGAGGCAATCAAGGCTCAGGAGACTGCACGACAAATGGAGGAAGCATTGGAGGAGGCTGAGCAGAAGATGATGAATGACGAGGAGGCTATTGCCAGCTTGCGATCCAAAGTTGCATCACTTGAACGAGAGCAACAGCGTGATGCTAGCAATGCGTCTCGAGACGTGTCTCGCGGTCCTGTGGAGGCTGGGCCTACCGAAGAGGAATATCAAGCCCTGGAGGAAGAATTGGACGAAGCTAACAAAGAGATGGCAAGATTGAACACTCTTCTCAACCAGTCGCCAGCTCGCAAGGCAATGGATAAGGCCAAGGACACGAAGATCGAGATGCTGGAACGCGAGAAGGAGGAGTTGTTAGAGAGAAACAGAGCTCTGAGGCTGACTTTCAACGAGATGAACACACCGAGCAAGATTATCAATGCTCCCGGAATTTCGCCAATCCACCGCCAAGTCTTGTCCATGTCGGTTCGGGCTCCGAAGACACCAGGAGGACCACTGAAAGATGTACGTTCTTCTCCTATATTGTAGTACTTTTTTTGCTGATATCTACTTAAGTTGTCGTGGTTGAAAACACCCGCCAACGAGCCCTCCGTGACGCCCTTGATATCCGAGATAAATCGTCTGCAGCGAGAGCTTGATCGTGCAAATGAGAGCATCGACGACAAACTCGACAAGCTCGAAGACGCTGGAATGGGAGTCGTTGGCCTAACGAAGAAACTCGAGGACGCCCGGGCAAAGATAGTGTCTCTGGAGAATGAAATTGCGCGGCTCTCCAGAAAAGAAGAACGCCGTCTGAGTCGTCTGAGTCGAGCGAGGTGTCAAAAGTGTAACATCAAACTTGATCTTCGATCTTTGACTCAGGCTGATGAAAGGTATGTGGGGTCATCCTCGGACTGGTATCCTGCTGATCGAAATATACCAGCTCGATGGACTTTTCGAGAGACCAGCTTCCCAGTGAACCTCCTACCCCTCCAACTAGGTCAAGTGAAGCTTTGAAAGCTAACCTTCAATCAGTCAACCAACATCTTGAAGAGCTCAAGGAGCAATGGGAAGGCGAGAAGGAGCGACTCTTAGGCGAGAAGGCTATCCTAGAGAATGAGGCCAACCGTTTGAATGGGCAAGTCAGGAGTACCAAAGAGGAGGCGAGGAAGGCGGCCGAGAGCACCAAGGCTGGAGAAAAGATTAGAACAAATGTTGTGAATGTGGGTTTAAGCCGCCGTATCTTGGTGTTCATTTCACTGACGGCCATATAGGAACTCGAGAAAGCGAAACGAACGATCTCCGTTCTTGAGACAGAACTCAGCTCAGAGCGTTCTCGTCTGAGGACCATGATCACAGAGCAAGAGCGCATGCAACGTGAAAAGAAGCAGATTCTGACCGATTTGCAAAGAACAGAGTCGGTAGGTAGAATTTGATCGACCGACAGTGTTACTCGTAGCTGATTTTTGTTTTTGTTTTTGTTTGCAGGATATGGATGAGGTTAAGCACCACCTACAAAGGTTCAAGAAGGAGAACCATGAGATCGAAAAGGAGCTTAGAGGTATGCGCATATATTTGACCCGTTTGAACAGGTGCTAATCAAGTGGATCCATAGAAAATGCCAACATTGAACAGAAGGCCCGTCTGCTGGAAACTCGCGTGGTCGAAAACGCGGAGACCATCGAGCAGCTGAGGCAAGAACGGTCCCTCCTTGCCTCTGATCACAAAGAGCTTCAGCGGCGCTTTGCTGAAATCTCCGAGGTTCATCGTTTCAGCTTTTGTCTTGACTTCGCTGACCGTATTCACATTTACTAGACTGCAAATAATCTCCGCAAAGAATATGTCGCCCATTCAACATCTCACGATAACCGTCGTCATGAATTAGATCTTCACCGACTAGAGATCGACGATCTTCGTCGGGCCCTTGATGATCGTGATAACGACCTTCAACAGGTTGAAAAGGAGAAACAGAAAATTGCCACCGAGAAGAGCGACGTAGCACGGACGGTTGCAGCGCTTGAAGCGGACCTCCGTCGTGTCAGGCGCGATGCAGAGGCGTTTGGTCGCGACCTAAAGCTTCTGCGAGCAGAGAAGGAGAAGCTGGAGACGAAGAACAAAGATGAGATAACCAATGCTGAGAGACCGAGGAAACAGGCCCAGGCCCAAATTAGCCTGTTAAACGAACAGCTAGATGCTCAGAAGGAGAAGACTACCCGGGCGCTGGAGCAGCTGAAGGGCCATATTTGCACTGTGTATGTGAATTATGTTGGTTTAATTTTCGTGTTTTTGACGAATGCCACAGGGATGAGGGCCAGATCTCCAAGTTGAAACTGCAGCACAACAAGGAGTGCAAAGGCTTAATAGTCCAGATTCGATATCTCAAAGCCAAATTCACTCGTGAATCCAGCTTCCGCGGCGATCTGACATACCAGAAACAATATTTGTTAATTCTCCTATCACAGTTCGAGAAGAGGTAAGCTGATTAGTGAAATCCTAGAACGTGATTTCTGACATGTTTGTGCATAGCGAAAGGACAATATTCGCTTCAATAGCCCGTATAGGATTCCCCGTTGCACTTCCACCCCCACGAAAGAGAGTTCGAAAGTTGAAGAGTGTAGCGCTAATGATGATCTTCCTATCTCGTACCAAGTGAGTATAATAGTTTCGTTCATTGACATCTTTCTAATTGTTTGTGGTCGTCAGACGATCAAGCGAGTCATGGCGGAAGGAAAGTTCGTCAAAGCAAGCTGTCGCGGCGGCACTGGAGGAGGTTCGTCGAAAACGAACAGCTGCTGTGTAATATTTATTTCGGTGTCTTCTCTTGCTTTGATTCGTTCTTTTCGAGCCCTGCTGTTTTGGACTATGTGTTACATGTACCACCTAGATAAATCATACTTGTACCTTAATTCATAATTCAATGCTCATTGCGCACCTAGCCATGGCCGGAACTGTTGTGCTATTAGGACGTGATGCATTTGTTTTGTGTGGAAAACTATGACGGTAAGTGAGGCTTGTTACTATTCGCCTGCGCAACGACACGGATTGCATCTTTGCTGAAGATGTAGGAAAGGCCACTCCAGATGGTAGTTGTTGCAACAAGCCACCTTGATTGCACCAAATAGAGTTGGAAAGTCGAACAGACACAATATTACGCACTGCAGGCCAGTTAAAGGAAGGCCGAGATCAATCGGTAGAATGGGGCTGATGGTGGTCGTGCCCATGAGAAGAAGTTGGAGAGCAGTGTTGACCTGACCAAGAGGAACAAACGAAATTGAGACGAAATTGTCAAAAGCTTCAATACACCGACCGACCTTGCTAATGTTCGTTGGCCGCACCTCGGCTGACGGCAATGAAAAGTCCCAATAACGTGAAAATGTTTTCTGGCCAAGATTAATGGTGAGCCTTCACAACTTGCAAGAAACCTCCAATGACGTACCGGGTGAGGTAGGGTAGAGTAACGGATGTAAAATGCCGAGAGTGAGAGCAAGGCATCCCGGCCAAGAATAATAACAGCCAAAGGTACTAGAGAGTGTTGACACGTCAGGCCGCTGTCGTTGAGGTTTGAAGGGGAGTCTAACCTGGAAGGAGATCTTGCATGGCCAACGTTATTGTCAAAGTCGTCATCAACGTTTTATCAGCCGCTGGATCGAGAATAGTCCCAAGAACCGAGGACATTTGGTACCGACGTGCTAGCCAACCATCGGCCTTAAGAAAAGATTAGTCTGTATCAAATAAATCGAGATGAAAGGTGCGCACCAAGTCCGTCAGACCTGCGTACACTAGCAAACCTGTTGCTAGATGGTAATTCCCATCCAAGATAGACCAACCAAGGACTGGGCAAGCAAGAATTCTGGACACGGTGAGAAGGTTTGGAAGCGTGTAGATATTTTCTCGGATCGTTGGCCTCTTGGAGGATTCCGGTTGTTCAGGAAGGCATTGGCGATGATGTACTGAAAAAATCGCGTCGAAACGGGTATTCTTGGGTGATATTGAATGTACAAAGATGATGAATCAATTTTAAGGGGATGAGGAGGACATCTTTGGCATAAGGAAAAGCAGGAGAGCTGAAAAACTCGAACAGAACGAATGGCGGTTGTTTCAGCATCTTACAGTTTCTTGCGTGGGAACTCGGCATTCAAGTTTGTCGCTTGCCAAGGCCATCAACTTCGGCGTCAAAGTATTGTTACATCATTGTCATTGCATACATACATACAGAATCTTCGGTAAACTACGTCCCATCTACCCTACTTTGCGTGCCATTTAATCGAGGTCAAGATCGTCGTAGTCGCGAATGTATAAGTCTCCGTTCTCGTCCTCCCGGATAACAAGGCTGGCGACCTTTCCAATTTTCTTCAGGAAACCAGGGAATTTGGGCTCCCGAGCATCGAGGTCGAAGTCTTCGATATCGCGCACATACATGTCGGGAGTCTCGTCCTCTCGGATCACGAAGCTGGCAACTTTCTTCAAGAAGCCAGGGAATTTAGGTTCGCGGATTTCCAAATCGCCAAGGTCACGCTTAGATGGGCGAGTGTTCAGGGCCGCAATCCTGAAAATATTAAACGTCAGATAATGGGATATGTGAAGCTATGCAACAACTCACGTTCCACCGAAGCCGGCTGCACCAACGACAGCGCCTCCAATACCACGCATCGTGCTGTGGGACATTTTAGGAGCCCGCGGGGCAAGATCATCGAAGGAACGACGTTGGTGTGGGAAGAGAGGCGCAACGCTGTAGCAAGCACATTAGATCATATAATTTAAAGCCTGAAGCAAAAGGAATACATACGCTGCGCCAAATTCAATACCGCTCTGGGCGTGCTTTGCAACTTGACCTGCACCTTTCGCGATGGATTTGACTTGAGCGCTGTGAGCCTGGGCTCGCGAGCCTCCAACTGGAGTCGTTGGTGTGGGAAGAGAGGCGCGACGCTGTAAAAAGCGAATAAATCATATAATTTAAAGCCTGAAGTAAAAGGAATACATACGCTGTGGCAAATTCAATACCGCTCTGGGCGTGCTTTGCAACTCGACCTGCACCTTTTGCGATGGAGTGGACTTGAGCACTCGTGATCCTGGCTCACGAGCGTCCAAATCACGTGGCTGCTGCTGATTTTGAGGAATCACGAGGGGAGCGAGACTAATAAGTTCGTGAGGTTTTGTGTCATATGCCGATTAAATGTGTGCCCTTACGTAGCTCCGACGGACGCAATTTTGCCGCCAATTCTACCAGCTTTCTTTAAGGTGGCAACATTGACTCTAGGTTCGCGAGCCCTATATAATTTATGGTTTTTAGCATGATAATCAACAAAATAAGTAGAGAAAGCTCACTCGATAGGGGTGGAGTCGACAACCAAGGGAGCAGCGAAGGCGGGCGCAACGGCAGCGGCAAAGAGAAGGGCTTGGTAATTTGAACCATGATTCTATTGAGAGGATTGATTTGGTGTTTTTGAGATAAGTGTTTGAGGATGCTTGGGGCTCGCGTACAACGCTTGCTCGATTGAAAGTTTGTAGGAGTAGAAGTGGGAGTGAGACCAGCTGAAGAATCAATGCCATAATTCCATCCCTTTTATATTCTGAGGGTTGCTATCACCCACACCAGTAAAGGTCGACCTTTACTATGCATACGGTTGGGTTACTTCCGAATTCAGCGAGTCACCTCACAGAGATCCTATCTCGTGTGCTCGTTGTCTGCTTACCGCGTGCGGTATTACCCTGGTCATGATGCATGTAAATATTCATCAAAGAATTAAAAATATAGTTTCCTGGAAATTACTTTGAGAGTCGTCAACCGTGAGTCTGACTATGGTTTTCCTTCTAATAAAGAACTATTCACCTTCTGTCAAGTTGTCAAACTGGTTTAACGTCAACATTAAATCATTAAGATGCTCATAATTTGGACTTTGACTACAGAAGAAAGACAGGTTATTTTGTCATAAGTATTAGAATGGCTGCTCACCTTGATCAATCGGCAGTCCTGGTACCGGCTGTTAGGTGCTGTTAGGATAGAAGCGATCCGTGATAGCTGGTGATAGCTGATGGATGCTAGTTAAGGACTAACCAATGCAAAAAATAGACAATCAAGAAGTTATCAAGAAGCGCCTCAGGCAGAAGCAGTGGGAGTACTGGCATCATGGCATGGTAAGGAATACACTTCCAACTGGAGCAGATTGCCACGAGAGCCTAACAGTGGGAATTTGGTGACATCAGTTGTGAACATATGAGCGACAACCACAAGGCTAACCATGATCCGAGTCATTAGAGGGACCCACGCGATAAAAATGGAACGCTGTCGTGCGCAGGAAATCGGCACAAAATCCTAGAGAACCTGAGATATGTAGTCGTTACAATATATTTTCTTTCAGCTGCCCACAGCGTAATATCCCTATGGTAGTGCACCGCCGCATCCACTCCAGTTGGCATCAATAGTATCGCAGCTGGTAACAGATATTTGTCTGCATTGAAGCATCAAAAATATTTTCTCTTCCAAACAATAATCGTTCACCACAATCGCGCTTGCTATTCTTTAATGGAGGTAGAACCCCCAAACGCACCAAAGCCGTAAAACCAAGAAACGGAGATGGGATGCAGCGTGAGCTTGTCGCCAAGTTGATAGAGTGTCTGGGTATCTGCAAGCATGTCACAGCAAGATACGTCTAGACATTGTAGTAAACCCCGGTCAGGACTAAAGCCAGTGGATATAAAATAATCGCGTTAACCTACGGATCCCAATCCGAACGAAAACACTTCAACCGTCGTCTGGATCTGTGCTGTAATCTGAATTAGATCTATCATCTTCAGAACACCCGGAATCGTCTACGAGCGTCATTTCGTCCCATTGGACATGTTGAACAATTGCCTTGAATACGGAAATGTCTTTGGGTCCAAGGCAAATACACCTCGTTAAGATTAATGTCCGGATTGGAACTTTTTTCTTCTGACGCTCGATGAACCATTGCTTCATGCCCCAGATGGGACATTTTTGAATAGTGAAACGAATATTCTCGGCGGAGAGTTGTTGGAGAACGGGGAAAGCGACAGTCTTCCTTTTCGAATAGGCGGAGGGGCTCACGGCCTCGAGAAGTTGAATTAACGAATCATGTCCCAGATGAATTGATCGCAAGTTCTTCAAGGTCGAAAGATACATTTTCCATGTGGCAGAATTTACGACAGTTCTGGCGCCCAACCGCAGAGTCTCCAAGTTACTGAGCGGCAGGGAACGACATGCGCGCGGTATGCTATCGTTCGGCACGTTGGCTTTATCATTGAGATTGAACTTGAGGAAAGGATCGCCGTCTTGCATTTCGAATTCTCCGTAAGAATCGATATCTTCCCATGCCCGAAAACTAAGACCCCAATCTCCACTCTTCAGTTTCAGACATCGAATGGTAGGAGCTGTAGACTTCTTGAAACGTGTTCGCCGATTGAAGGTGGAGAGGATGACAGATTGTTCACATTCTTCGTTCCACGTATGCATTGAGTCACAGGATATCTCGATCGTGGCATCGGCGGGGAAAGTGAGATAGGGCAGAAGCATGCGGACCCAGTAACTGTCTCTTCAAGAAATAAGAAGGAGAGGCAAGGAAGATAAACGACATCGGCTACGGCCAAAGCTTTGGAATTGTCCTGAAATAGCGGGAAGACATTTTTGAGGGCGAGGGTTTCAAGCGAAGTTGCTCTCTTCAACGCAAGGAGAAGGGTTGGAAGAGAGGACGATGTGTACAGGAAATTTCGAAGTTCTAAATGCACGATGCGGTCAACAGTGTCGATTCCCAGTCTATGCTGCATTGCGCCAACCGGAGTATCTGCAGATTAGATGCGTTGGTAAACATCCTTTTTGTTAGAACGAATGGCCTGGCGATGAAGTCGCAATGAGGGCGTATTGAAAAAGACCGAAGCGTCAGGACTGATGATGAATCGAGTTCGATAAAAGGTCGTCAAGGTCTGGGACAGTTATTCCATAAATCGAGAGGTTTTGGATGCGGGGGAGCTGGGACAAGACCTCCTTTAGCATGAAAGCGGATGACGAATATATTGCAACTGAACATCTAACGTCGAAACTTGCGGTAACAGTCAAAGGAACGTTTTTGGACCTTTTGAAAGTTTCTTGCTCCCAACGTGAGGAGAATCCGTTGATCACGAAGTCAGACCACAAATGAGCTGCGTTGAGGGCAATGGTCCTCCAGCGACGTGATACGTGAGTAACCACGACCCATTATACGGGTTATCACCGAGATACTTGCAATCTCTTCCATCTCGAAGAAACTGAAAAATCAGGCAGACTACTTCGGAGGGAGTTGCGACACGGGGGCGAGATTATTTCTGCGGGATTTCAAGACGAGAATGGGTTCTCCTAGCTTGCAAATATCTTCATCTATGAGTCGCCGGGACAAATTAAGGTCGTTTTTGCGATCTGCTTCGAATAGATCTGTGGTAGCGGCCTCATATACGCGCTGAAGATAGAATTGTGTTTAAGCTTAACTTGATGGAATGCATTTGAGACTGAGTGCACATTTATTTTGCTTACCTGATCAACCCAAGACCAAAAATTGAAGGATAGAACGCGCCTATGCATAATCGCATAGGCGATGGGCTCCAGTTCGTGGATGGGGCTTTGACCTGCCTGACTGTAAAGGCTCTAATTAGGAGTGAAGTGCGCCGAAAAAAAAGGTAGCCACACCTGCAAATATAGGTTCGTGCCAAGCCCCTTGTCGGCAGTGCTTCGGCAGGCCTTTGTTTGTTTGTATATATATTGCGGAACGCAATCCTGACAAGGGGCTTGCTTCAGAGTGACGAAATTTGGGGGCTTTGTCTTCGTCGACGCTTGAACCAATTTTTATCCCTACCGTTCAACGTTGGCTGAGAATTTTTTTCTCAGACATCCAATACACCTTTTTGCATAAAGGAATTATCTTAGCGCTTATTCATGATAATTATATGGCTCAGGCAATGTAGAGTGATTTAGGATCCTTGGAAGGAGGCTTCCCTTCTAAGCATGCAGCCATCCTGGTGCCATAAAACATTTGCATCACATAGTTTTAGCATATATATCTATAATTGTGCAAACAAATTGGAGCTCAGAAGTACTTCAGCGCCTAAAATCCTCCTCCCAATGTACGAGAATCCATGAAGCGCACTCGATCACGTGATGACCGCGACAGTATGACTGCCCAGGTGCACTTTTATTCCCACGCGCGCGCGCGCGCGAGTTGTGTCTGTGTGTGCACCCGAGGTGACCTCAACCTATAATTTTGTCAGGCTATCACCTCAAACATTCTAATTGGACCTCCCTCAATGTATTTATTAGTTGTAAACAGCTCATATCATCATCTGTTAACCCAAAATGAAGTGAACGGAACCATTTTTGACAATGGTCAAACACTTTCCCACGGGTGCTACAATCTCTACCGAGAAAGCATTTGGGAGTTCAGTGGAGAAATTTGAAGGCGACAATCCCTTCGTCAAATCTGTTATAGCAATAATTTAAATTTCTTACAAGTTTTATATTAAAGACCTCTTAATAGCAGATCAATTGTTATGTTCAGACTTCGGTGTATGCATACCCGGGACCCCCAAGCTGACTCAAATCCAAAATCTCTGAACCTTCAACCAACCTACAACGGCCTCGAAAATAAACTGAGCCCATTGAATAGACCTTTCCACAACTATTATTTTAGTTAAATATCAATATTTGTTGAACCTTGAGCAGGTCTTAATGATAGTCTTTTAGATTTGAGGTGCATGAGGCCTTCAAAGTATAACTAAGCTCATATTGTAAGAAATTTAGATTATTGCTACAAAAGAATCACCTTCAAATTTCTCCCCTGAACTCCCGAATGCTTTCTCGGTAGAGATTGTAGCACCCGTGGGAAAGTGTTTGACCATTGTCAAAAATGGTTCCGTTCACTTCATTTTGGGTTAACAGATGATGATATGAGCTGTTTACAACTAATAAATACATTTAGGGAGGTCCAATTAGAATGTTTGAGGTGATAGCCTGACGAAATTATAGGTTGAGGTCACCTCGGGTGCACACACAGACACAACTCGCGCGCGCGCGCGCGTGGGAATAAAAGTGCACCTGGGCAGTCATACGACAGAAATTTGGCTCGCCCATGTATGTGCCGCTCACCTACTTCCCGATAACGCTCGGTCTCAAGGTTTCAGCCAAGGATTGTATATATGTTCTATATCGCATATCAAATTTTCTTTTAATGAAAAACACCCAGTGATAACCTTTTACTCATCACATATTGTCAACCAAGGATTTCACAAAATGATTCTTGTATATGGACTGGAAGTTTTTTGAGACAATTATTTTTATTACAAATTACATAGAATAGTAGCTATACATCCTGGCTTTATGATACAGTTTACTTGAAGAAGAAAGGTTGAGACCTCGTTGAGTTATATACCATTCAGAAAGCCCATCAAATCCGTCACTCTGAAGCAAGCCCCTTCAGCGAAGGTGTCCGGGAACCGGACCGGAGCGGGGCTTGCTCCGAACCTTTGTCATCTGAATACTAGCTTTACACTGTGACTCTGCCGATTCCACCCACCATCTCTCCTCACGAACTCAAAAAACAACGACCTGCGAATCACCATCCCATCCCAAGCGCGTTAGAGAAGCTACAGGGACACATAATAAGCAATCCACTCGAAACGAGTCCGACTCGGAGACGGCAACTTCGTACCTTTGAGTGCCTGCACCATCTGTTGTGTCCCACATAGACAGACAATACCGTCTATCGATGGGCTTGGAAGGTACGTCCTCAACATCTCGTCGTTAACTCGTCCTGTTGAATATTCCCAGCCCTCGGGAATTGTCTTTCCGGTTAAAGAATACTGCAGTCCGAAACGCGAACCGTATTCTTCAGCAAGCCGATCAAGCTCGTCGCGACATAAGATATCATCGAGATGACGGTTAAAATCCAAAACCCACACACTGGTTTCATGGTCTGTTGCGTCATGAAATATTCCTCGTAAGACTTGCAAGATGGGTGTTATACCACTCCCTCCGCACACCATGCCTATCTTTCGAACATCTTTTTCCTTCCCGTTCAGGAGGGCCTTTCCATCACCAAGCCAGGTGAATTGCCCAATGGGTCCTTTCAGCTCTACCGTGTCTCCTGCCCTGAGTTCGGAGAAACCAAGAGTCATACGTCCGCCGAGTGGGTACTGTTCATTTGGATAATAAATCCTAAGGTATGCGCCAATGTCGGTTACCTGTTAATCGTAAATGAAGCTGAAGACACACTTGACTAGAACATCGACGAAGCCTCGATCCCCCAAATTCCATAGCGGAGTGTACGCTCGTTGTACCAGCTCCTCCACTAATTCGGCCCTCTGAAGCTTTCTCCTCATGCGGACATAAATATGTTGGCCAATGGATAGGCCGAGCTCCTGATCTGGGCGATGTAAACCAAACCGATATATCTTGCAGTCCTTCGAGATATTTTTGATATTCTGGAGAACAACTTGCTTCCAGTTCTTAGGACTCAGGAACGATGCTGTGCTGCTCTCTTCTTTGAGATTCTCTTTGTTTGGGATGAGATCCTCTTCGAGGGTGCCGATATGATACTCAGCGAGCCGTTTTCGTGCGTCAGAGCTGTGTATCGCCATGAAGTCTTCCGTGGCATCCTCCCCCGACATGAGAGTAATGGAATCGGGACCACCGGGATGTTCATCCAAATAATTGGTGGCGTCGTAGACCTAGGAAGTTGACATTGGTATATTTCCTGTTGTCTAACGCATAACCGACTGACCTCTCCGTGAACGACAAACCAGGGATGTTCTGCAGTTGCATGGGCTTTCAAATCTTTGAGCGTAACTTTGCGACTGTTTCCGGGTTTTGTCATGGATATTGGTGCTGGAGTAGGTTTCTCCACGACTTTCTCTGATAATTCGTTTTTGACCGAAAAATCTGGCATCGAGGGATCTCTTCCTTCGTCTTTCACCCGTTGCATCCATCCTCCTGGCTGTGTACCCGCCACTGCGCATACAGTTAACAAGGAGCAGGAGGTCAGAGATGTTTTCATAAACTTACTAGTAGGGTGCTCAAACTGCAGCTTGCCGCCCTCTAACTGGTGTATACAGATTCTGAACCACCTAACATGTCACGCTCAGCACTTATTTGCTGTTATAGCTGTTGTAACTCACCAGTTGTTCATCATCCCTGTTGCATTCCAATACATGTCCCGAGGCTGAAGCGCAAGCGATTCATCCATGCTTCGGACAGCGATGGACTTGCATTTCTTCAAAGTGGCGATTGGAACTTCGAACGACCAGAAGGACCAACAGAAGCATTGATCACTCTCTGTAAGGTCAAGAGTCCCATAAACGGAGTCGGAATACGCTACAGTTCGATACAAATCCTCAGGGTATTGGATTTCGGCCAGATTCCAGGTATGGCCTTCATTTAAAGTAACCTCGACTCGGGTTATACGGCGTCCTCCTCCGGCGTATGCATATCCTTTCATGATGAAGGTTTCTTCGGGAGATTTATTAGACGTGTCTAATATTTCGTCATGATCCGGACACGCTATTGCGCTGTTAACATTCAGTTCGCGAATAATGTACCTACGATGGATGGATTCGTTGAGCTGAAGGATGTCATATATCCAGTAACGAGCAGATGCACCTTGGATCATGCCACCAACCTGTCTCTCCTCGAGCTCTATCAGGTCCAACCGGCATAGGTAATACCTTATTGTCATTGAAATGCAGGTAGTGCTGACTCTCCGTATCTGATAGCTCGATTCGCGTCAACCATTTAACAGAGCGTCCCCCAATTTGGGATGGCACTACTAGGCGCAAAGGAAATCCATGATCGGGTTCAAGGCTGACATCGACCGGTCAACGATATGTAACGTCATTTGTCAACGCAGAAAAGTTACACTCACGGAAGACCGTTCATAGCCCATGCCAGCATCATCCCCTTTCTCTTGTCGCGTGCCCAACTTAACAATTGGCTGGGATTTATCCCGCGTTAGTGATGACCTTCAAGTTGGATTCTAGGACTAGTGAGAACACTCACCTCGTTCCATACGGTCCGTTTGGAAGTTGATCGCAGCCCTCGAATATGACATGTTTTGCTCCCTTCATTGGTCTCACATACTCGAGCAAGTCGCTCAGCCATATTCCAGTGAATAATGCGGTAGAAACGCCAGCTGCTCCCCAACTGAATCCCAACGATTTTTGAACCACATTTTGCTCCTTGCGTCTGTTCCCGGCGCAAACAAGGGTTACTGGTGTCGTCACGACCCGGAATTTGGTCCGCAAGTCGGCCAAGGTTAACGAGACCGGATTGGTACAAAGCCTGTGCGCCGCAAGGACGAGTCTTTCAGTCAGTCAGTTTTTTTTGTGTTTTATCATTTACTGACCCGTGGATTCGAACAGTCCAATCGCTGGCCATCTCCTCGCTTACCTTGGGAACTGGACCGTGGTTGCGAACAAAGAATAAATTACTAGGGGTGATAAAGCCTTGTGCGTAGAGATCTTTTAATTTGGCTTCCGAGTTAAAGGGATGTTTTCCAGTGAGGCGAACGAGTCGCGAGTCGCGGGGAATCCAGCCATCCGGAGTTCCTCTGAAAATGAAGAAACAAACAACATAAGTACGACAGCGTCAAGGAATGTGGCGATCAAGACTTACACATCCTGAGGATCAACCACCTTGCACGCATCTTCCTTAGGAACTGAAGGAAGACCTAAACCTTCCGGAAGCTCTCTTGCCCTACTCTTGAGCTCGGTGGTGGTGGGCTGACACAACGACGGTGGGACAAAGGGGGTTGGAAGTTGGATTTCATCCTGGTTATTAATGTCTGGAGCTTCAAGCTCTTTTTGCGACAATTCTCCCTCGGAGGCGATGGAGGAAATAGGTGTCGAACTTCTCTCATAGCTTTCGGAAGCGTCTGATGATGAAGACGAGCATTGATATTGATCCTTTGAAGAATTGTCTATAGGGCACATGTGTATTGGCTCGTGGAATCAATTGTGGGTTGTGCTTGAGGGATTTAGCGTTGGAGGTCTTGAGCGGTGACAAATGACTAGCGGTTGGTTAACGTTTATTTAATTTAAATTTGAAAGCGACGGCACTCTTCATTGCTCGCTTTTGTTCAAATTGTTGGAAGTCTGCTCACGAGATAGGTCCTATTTGCTGATAAGCGGTGCGAGGTATTGAATTAATACCAATCCAGGGGTGTAGATAACGAGTTCTACTTTTAGCGACATTTCTCATCTTTGGCGGAATCGAAGGTGGTGCTTATCTCGATGAAACCCTGTCGCTCGATAAGAACTGCTGCATACACTGTATGTACTACCAACCTTGTAGCATTACATGAAGATACCTATCACTTGTACATCCCAAAGATACTAGCTACTAAGCTAGTAGTCCTTTGGGATAGGGACTACCATTAGGCAGGCATTAATTGCCACGCAGATGACACCCACGATCCAAAAGGCCTTTCCTTGCTCAGTCTGGAATCGAAACACCAATGCAAAGATGATACCACCCAGATTGCCCAACGAGCCAACCATTCCTGACATTACGCCCTGTATGAATTTTTGTCAGTTGGAATTAGAATAGGGATGGTGTGAGCAAGGATTACGTTGTTGTAGGGGTTGCAGTGTGGAACGAGGGCAAAATTGGCCCCATTACCAAGTTCAGAGAAGGTCGCCGCGATGGAGAAGATTCCCATCAGAGTTGACACTGATAATTCAGTCAATGGTCTTTCAGCCACAGAAGAGAAGGCGAAGCATTCGAAGACTCACAATGGGGAAGCTCCGTGGGACTCGTATTATCGGTTAGATAAAACCCACCTCCAATGCAGAATGCTCCCATGAGTAGACCGCATCCCAGGGTCCAATACTTCTTCGCTTTGGTGCCGAAACGTTGATAAACGCGATCACCGATATATCCTCCTAAAGGTCGGGTGACGATATTGAGAAGACCGCTGGAGTATTCAGTTGGAAAGGAATACAGATAACGCAAAGATAAGATGTGAAAACGCACAAGATTGACGTGTAATATCCTGCCGTCGTTTGATCAAAACCATGGATTCTTTTGCTATACAGCGTGAAAAGAACATTAGCCATGTTGGCATCGATAGCCAACTCTAGACCGAATGTTGTGAGATAGGCCAGAGCAGGAAGCCACGTTAGAGGATTGATGATGATTTTGAAGGAGGTTTCGGCGGTGAGAGGCTCGTTCACCGCTACATCGACCACGGACTGGAATGGAGGGTCCGAATTAGGATATTCGACCGGATGCACAATGATTTTTCCTTGTTCAACGGAGCCTTCTTTATCTTGAGTAGTGCGCTTTTCATCACGGTCAAAATACACTTCGCGGCCATGCGCGACAGAGATCTGGGTTGCTGGTGTATTGTGACGCTCAGACCATTTTCCGGCTGGGTGATCTTGACCGAAGATAAGGGTCAACGCTGCGACGAATAGAAGAATAGGCGTACTGCTCAGTCGTTATATTTTGCATCAGCGAGCACTAAGTCTATGAGACAGGAGACCACTTACGGAACAATTGCAAAGGATGCTCTCCAAGCAATATGTTGTGACAAGCCTAGCTTCCTGAGACTGTCGTATAAACTGGCCATAACGGCGAACGTCACTCCGCCCCTAAATGCAGGAACAGAGGGTGGACATGGAAAATTTTATTGACGAGAAAACACGAATAAGAAACTGACCCCATGTTTCCTGTGAGCAGTATCTGACGGTCAGCCAAAGGACCGACTTCAGACTCGTGCAATAAACTCACCCCAACCACCAACAAGAGCATTCGCTGTTCCAACACAGCTCTTGTCAAAGAAAACTGAGGTCCACGCTTGACATGGGACGAAGGTTGCTCCAAGTACACCGATAAAAAACCTGATAACATAGAGAGTAGAAGCGCTGCGAGCAGTACCAGCGAGGCCGGATGGGATGGCTCCAATGACGAGAAGAGCAGCCATGACCTTCCTGGGCCCATACCGATCAACGAACGGGCCAATGAAGAGACGGACAACAAAGGTTGATATCAAGGCGATGATGTTAGAGTTAGCGACTTGAGCGTTTGTCAGTTGGAGGTCGGATTTTATGGCATCCGGGATCAATGGAGGGAACGCAAACCACGAAAGAAATGCGACGAAGAATCCCACTGAAAAAAATAAGATTGAATTCCAAGCGAGTAAGTTGGAACTAAGTACATACGCCAACTCAAATGGAATGATCGCGCATATGGGTCTTTGAGATTGAGAATCGGTAAAGTGTAGCTTTTTAAGTTAATGGGATTGACGACGGCTGGTTGCCAGATATGTGCAAAGGCGAATTTTGGGGGTCCACGATCTTCCATGATGATCCTGCGCGGCGGGTGATAAGTAGTAATGCATTGATGACTTGAAATAACTTTATAGTTGAGACGAGCGGAGTCTACGTAAAGTCGCAAATGGGACCCCAGATAACTGTAGCCCGAAGCAGTAGAACCTTCAGCGTGCCCTGAGTCATTCAAATGGTTGGTATCAGCACATCACAGCAGATAAGGATTCGCCTACATAGGAAAGATTTCGGGTTGACCGAGTAGATGCTTCTTTTCTTTAAATTCAGGCATGAGTTCTCTTCCCAGGAGTTGATAGTGTCAATGTGTCGGGATCACGTGATATAATTTTACACGACACTTCCGTCGCCGACCGCATTAGCTCTTGGCCGATTTATTGTGGATAGTGGTTCGACACCCTGTTCCGAATACAGAAGCAAATTATCAACAGAAATGCCCGGATAAAAGGAAACCATAATAAGCCTTTGCGTCCAAAATCAAACACCACTGCAGACGGTAACACACGTCGAGAAGTCTACTCTGAACACCAGTGCTTGCAGGTCAATCACAATCAGATTAACGACAGATTGAATGAACCCACTTCATGGCAATAGTCTAACGATGCTGGCCGTACAAAGGTATCTTTTGACATCAATTGAATCGAATCTGCATCACTGAACGACTCCGCTTGGGAATAGGGCAAAAACAAGCTGGCGCAGGCTACTTGTAATATGATATAATCGGATAGAATCGAGGGTCAAACGCGTCAGACACTCAACGTTCAATCTTTGAAAGAAATGCGCAAGCTCACCATCCCCAAGTACCATTTGCCTTCTTGCTGTTGCTCGCCCAGACAAGACCAATGGGCCTAAATTGAATAGTTGTAAATGCCTTTTATTGAGACTCAAAGCCTCAAGAAAGAATCACAGGCCATTCCCGCAGACCAACGCATCGACAGTGCACATGAGCTTCTAAGCCTGACACTCGTTTTGACACGGAACCAATTGATAGATTCGGCATAGAACTGCGGGCAGTTGAGTATTCATTACGGAGACGACATGGATAGCGCTATACAAGTTGGAAAGGAAGCAGTTGCCAAGTGTGGTTGAAGCTTAAGTTGCACTGAAAGCCAGCACAGAGTGCCATGAACTTGGTGATGTTGTTGACACATATTCCCACGATAAAACCTGATTGAGCCGTCGAAATAGCTACCCACGTCCCTTGTGTTTTCCTCTGAGAGCCATCTGTGAGGCTGGCACAGACCTTGAAGCTTGAGGCTCATTCATATTCCTTCTCCGCCTTTTCTAACGGTTCTTAATTGGCCAAAGTTAAGATACACCCTATCTCCGTTTTCCGCTCTTTTTGTCGACGAAACCCGTGTTACTACCACCTTGGCAGTAAATCATGTCAGATTCCGCCAGCGTTCGGAGCTCGTCGCGCGTGAGCACGTTCTTGAACCGCCCGCATATAGCCCCCATGGGGCCGAGGACGCGACAGAGCAGTTTACGGGCCTCTCATATTCTGGAAAATGGCCTAACGTCCCCGCCTCTAGAGGCTTTGGATCTGCCGGAGTTTGGGGGTCAAGCGCCGTGATCAGCCCCGCCGCCATATCGGTGTCACCTTCACCGTCATCACCAGAACCCTCGATCGCGTCTGCCCGTAAATCCCTTCCTCCATTGACAGAAGAACCGTCTTCGCCAGACACAGCCCCCGCATATTACGACGAGCTTCCTGCAGCGTCTTCTTCGCAAGTTCAAGTTCCACCTGCAGCAAAGGTCGTCGCAGTCGTTGCACCTCCTCCAAAATTGACACCACCTCCAGCAATCAAGTTCGAGACTACACCTGTTCCATGGAAAGGGTTACCCATGGAAGCTGCTATGTGTATGATTTTCTCTCGACCATATCTGCTAGACGTCTGTCTGACGAAATGAAATATATAGGGACGGTCGACTCTCAGGAGCTACAAGGGATTGTATCGAGAGCGATAAGGTCGTCAGCACGGGAATCCTTCATTCGCCTCCTCACGGTGGAGAATCTTGATACGGTCCTGCCTGCCGAGTTAGCGAGATTGGATTCATTAAAAGCCTTGACGCAGTCAAAATATCGATTTCTTGTTCACCGAAGGACTATGTTATTCCACGCTCTAAACTCCACCACTCTTGGGCAACAAAAAGACGGGAGTGATGGCGTGTCCGTTGTTGCCACATTGGCCTCTCAGCTGGCTGACACGATAGCGGAGTGCGACAAACACTTGGACGAAATTATAAAAATCAACGACCAAGTGGCTCAAATAAACAAGCTCATTGACATTCATTGGGGAAGTGCCTTGGCCATTGCGTTGCGCAAAGTACGTATTATTCCTTCATGATCTCTCGATATTGTGTAATCCTTTGAAATAGCTCAACACAAGTTACGCACGGCGGACTGCTGATCTAACAGCTGCAAAGGAGCGAATAGCGCAGCTCGAAGCCGAACTTGAAGATGCATGGAAAGAGGCTGAAAAGATGGCTGGAGAGCTGGACGACTACGAGGCTGCGATTGCCGAGGATGATGCCGAGGCAGTCATAGAGACCGCAGAAATCGTCCCAGTGCCGAAATCCACCATCCAGAACCGACGCTCATCAATTCCCTTGCCGATGACGCCCACACTGCTAGCTTTCACATCGGTGCATTCCACCACACCCAAATCTCCGCTGTCTCCGGCCTCGCCGACATCCCCCTCATCACCTCACTTCACCTTCCCGCCGCCTGTACACTTGAATCCGAAAGAAACGGAGGCGGCTGATGTACCCGACACGGTCAGTATCAGAAGTACGCGAAGTACGCGTAGCGGCAAGAGCACCCGTAGCCATAGGAGTGCATGGACAGCAGAATCGAACCACACCACCTCGGTGCATGCCGCGAAGAGGAGGAGTCATCGAAGATCAGAGAGCAGCCTGCGTCTGAACACGGGGCATACGAGGAAGCACAGCAGTGGGCGCGCAAAGACGCCGCACGAGGAATACCCGCCTGTCCCGGAGCTGCCCCTTCAATTTTCGTCGTTCAACGGCGTTATGAGCTCCTCGTCCGCCAATGCATCTTCAGCGATACTGCATTTCGACCCGCGTATCAGCCCGTCCCTCCGGCGGCAGGCGAGCCTGGACAGTGTGCGCACTGGTGGCTATCGCTCGCCAACCTCGCCAGAGGCGTATCGAGGCCGTGCAGCGGACGATTTGTATCTACGCCTGAAAAGTCAAAACCCTTCTGCGTCAGAGATCCAGCTCGTGCCCCGGACGCCAGTACCTGCACAAAACTTCGCTTCAATGTATCACACTTACACTGCACCTCCTCGGCCACCCCCGAGAGACCCTTCGAAAAGCATACCTTCCATTTGGATGAACGCCGATGCCGTTAAGCCACAAATGTCACAGCCTTCGCCGACATCCTCACCTCAAACATCAACCGCCTCGTCAGACCGTGCCGAGCCTAGTGGGGCAATGAACCGGCAAAATTCTGCTCGAAGTAGGACTTACAGCAAACTTCGAGGACTGACGAAACGATATTCTATTTCATTACCTCTTTTCAGCACGAAAACGTCGCAGCAGACTCGATCAACTTCCCGGAGAAGTGGTTAATCTGCTCATTTTTTCACAATGGTTTCGTGTCTTATTCTATTCTTTTCGACGTTGCGTATCCTTATACCCAGTTACCGGTAACCACATTATCACCAATTGTTATCATTATCAATACCCACTGCAACGACCACGACCCAACATATCTCGACCGACATTACCCATGTATCCATTATCCCATCGCCGCTACGAAAATGTTATCAAACCTGTCCATTCCTTAAGCTTCATCATAATCCACTTATCTGTTTTTATACCTACTCTATTTGCGTTCTTTACCTTTGTGTATCATTCCTCACGCTATCAACACCGTTATCTCTCAATTATACTTTGCTATCCTTATCCTTCCTTTGGAGCCGTTTAAATGGATCCGTCATATTGTTAATTAATTCTATATGAGCTGCCTGCATCATGCATCTTGAGAGCGCTCCGCTTCTCCGAAGCGCTCATGTAGGCGCATCACACCTGAGTAAAACCTTCGTGCCAACGACATAAATAGGAAACGGTCGACATTAGAATTCGAGCATGAAGGGGACATTACAGAGATGGCATAGACGTTATGAGCTACAACTTTGAGAAAGAGTTTTCTACTTCTAATCCTTCGATTCTGCCAATTTGAGAGCACCTGCGTTGTTGATAACCGTGCGCTTTGCATCGCCCTTGACCTCTTGGGTTGCGTTTACTGCGGACGGGAGGTTTTCCGTTCCAAGTTTGCCTGCAAGATATATTGCCCGTCCGAGGGTGGAGACCTATTTTAATTGTGAGATGCTACGAAAAAAAGACCAACAGAGTAAATAGCATACTTGAATTTCCAGAGAAGAGCTGACATGAGACAAGAGTCCCGATATTTTGCTGGAGCGGTGGATGATGGTTCGTGAATATCTCCTGATACTTTATAGAAGTGCTTACCCAAAGACACTTTCTGCCAGTCTGAAGTCCTTCCTTTGAGTGCCAGCCAGGAAGCCTGGTCGGAAGACGATAGTTTCAGAGTAGCCTATATTGGCCAGTCCTTCCTCGGTGAGCCCTTTGCTCCTAGTTGTCGAATACAATGATGTAATACGGTCCAAAAATAGAGGAATATTGGTCTAACCTGGGATACAGGAATGATGAAGTGGAGTTGGCTCCAGTTGACTATGCAATGCAAAGGTTAGCATAAGAAATTGACTGCAAGAACGAATAGTCGTACGGAAAGGTACACAATACGTTGTTGAGTGGTCGAGTCAGGGTTCCTTGCTGCTTTCGCGGCGTTGATGACATATCTGGGAGAAGAGACGTTTAGCATATCGAAAAGACCAACGATTGAGAGTAAGTAACTGACTCTCTGTCAATCTTCTCGAAAGCCTCAGCGCTGCCGGCATTGGCCTTCGTTGTGCCCAACCTGCAATGAAAATGTTAACATTAAATGTATGTCCGTGGCTAACTAGCAGTACTAATGAAGACGATATTTAAAAAAAAGAGAACGTACGTGATAAACACAACATCCCAGTTTCCTTGACTCAATCCCGATTCTTGGAGTTTCTCGAAGTCAATGACTTTCTGCTCCAGTTTGTCAGACCCTGTGGTGATTTGGTCTTTTGGAGTCAGTCTGCGACCATACTCGCCGACACGCGTGAAATGAGGTGATGCGAGGAGGTTTTGAAGAACGTGACGTCCTGTCTGGCCAGTCGCTCCGATGATAACTGCACTTTGTGAAACTGTACGCAACAGAATGGTTGAGATGAAATTATAGGGGAGTCATCACACACAGAACGGACACACCTGCCATTGCTTCAGCTCGATTCTAAGGCTGCTGGATGATGTACGTTGACCGTTTAGCGAGACAATGGAAAGAAGGTGGAAGTAAGGAAGATGGCCGTTGGATGGCCGTTAAATACCACACCTCGGTAATGCATGTTCTAGTTTCCTGACAAATGACGTTGCGGATAGAATGCTATAGAACGGCCGGCATGATCGGCAAACTCAGCACCTCGGGCACGGAAATAAATCACCCAAAACGCCTCGAATTTGACTTTCTTGGTCTGGACGCCACATACAATTAAGGTCCGTCCATGTTCATCGAAATCGAAGTCGCAGTGAAGGGGATGATATTCCTGCTCTGCTGCATGGAAATTTCGTTAAAGTGAGAAGAAAATTAATTACATAACAGCCTTGAAACTTCACTGTTAGATACCCTGAACTCACTTTCATGTTGTTTTCATGGTCAAAACAGAGGGTCTCAGATTGAATTTCCCCCCATTATATTCAGCCAACTCTCTGGGCGTGCTAAAACGTTGGCACCAGTTGGGCACCACTACTTGACCACTACTACAATTATATTTAGTACGCTGACGGTGACCAGCGGGCCGGACAACAGGGACAAAGACAGCCGTGAGAATTTTAAATGATCATCATACGCAATGATGATCCCAACGTTAACTTGAACAAGTCTCAACTTCATGCATTGATCCATCACAAATCGCCGTTGAACGTTGAGCGCTCGCGCTGAGCACCGAATACTTCTGGACTGAATCGTGAACGTATCGTGTTGCATGGCGAATAATTTCAAGCAAAGGCTCGTTTCTCTAGTTGGTAGATCTTTGCTCATGCGAAAATCCGACTTCATATGCATAACATACTCCCAGTGATCCAAAACGAATGGCCTTCAAGTTCTCATCACCATAGTACCCGTTATCCTCATCGTCGCTATGCAGGTTCGGTCAGCTTGCTTTAAGGCGGTAAGGTGGTATTGATGTGAAACTTCCCATCATTGAAACCCCTTCCACTTCAAAGACCTGGTTGTTTCCGTGATACCCGGTTCAGGTAGAATCCACGTCGAGCATGATCGATGATCACTACAGCTGTCTTGATCTCCCACCTCTTCCTGAGGGCGAAGCTGGCCTTTACCTTACGGAAAAGTAAAACGCTCACTGATTTTGACGCCATTCTCTTCAGAAAACTGCTCTCTTATACTTCGTTCTTTTCAAGCCTTGTCAACAACTTTCGAGGGACATGGCAGATCAACGTTTTTTAGAACAGCTTGGAACTGTCCCTTCTATCGAAAAGAACAGGAAATCGTTCTCAGTATGTCTTGCAGCAACTCCTGTAACATTCATTTGATAGAGTAATGCCTTTTTTATAGGTGCTAAGACTTCTCGAAGAAGACAAACTCCTCGCCAAGATACATCACAGTCATCAACGACTCTGGTTCCACAAGTTATCGCCAAAGGATTTGCTGATGACGGACAGAGCGGTTCCAGTGGCGGTATGTCCAGAGAAATGGCGAAACAGATGACATGACCGACCTTCAATAGATCAGCTTCAAAATCCGTCGTTGACCTCGACCAATAACTTCATCAATTTTTGCACGACTGTGCCCAATCTTCCTATTACGAACGGTAAACAACTGGAGCTCAGCTCATGCAATCCTGCCCCTATGGGTCATATACCGAGCACTCAGCATATGCCCGCAACGAGATTTGCACAGCCGAGAAATGGCGACGTCTTCACTGCAGATTCACCCATCACAGTGGCTTTCGCAACAAGTAACATGACCACTGGCAATGTGGCTAATTCGCAAGAGAACTTCCTCGCGGCTCCTCAGCAACTTAGCTCGGATGGGTTTGTCATTGGACATTATCATCTTGTTGTAGATGAATTGGACTCCTTTGGCCAGGGGTCCCCCACGGATCCAACAAAATTTGCATTTTTTGCAGAAGTTCCGGCGACTACCCCTCAATCACAACTCAGTTTACCTCAAGGATTCTACAGAATGACCGCAAGCGTGCATGCCGCCAACCACCAACCTGTCGTCGTAGGAACTCTGATACGTGGTTCATTGAACGACGTGGTCTATGTGCGCACCTGTTATTTCGAGTGTTGCATCAAATTAAAATAATTACAACCCTTAGTTTACAGTGGTGAATAACAGCAAAAGGGAAGTTGAGGAGATCAGGCGACGATGGAAAAATAACACACATCTTCAAACAACATCGTCGCGTCAGGCACGTGAAAGCCGCCGCCCAATGGGAGCAAGAACGCGAAGACAAGATCCAACTACTTCTCTAATTCTAGACTCTTCTGTCATTGCGTCGGGATTCACACAAAATGGCTTGCAGTCGGATAATGCTGCAGCTAACGGTGAGCCTCTAATCTATGAACCTTGATCGTTCTCTCAAACCCATAAAGGTTTCTCCCCCTCGCTGACTTCGACGAATAATTTTATAAATTATTGTGCTGCTCTACAAAACGTACCCCTCACGAATGGCTCGCAGTTATCGACGGAATCTTGCAATCCAGCGCCTATGGGAATTCTGCCTTCAATGCAGAATATGGTATGTTTATTTTCGTTATTTGTTTACTACTAGCTGGCTTAGTATTATTAACTCAGCCCTCTGTCAAATTTACGAGCCCGGCATTCAACGACACCTTGAAGGAAAATACCAGTTTCGACATATCCCTCAACATCACTAATTTTGGCTTCGGAAAAATTACCAATCCAGCCACAAACTTTCTTTCCGCTCCACAGCAGTTGAATCCGTCGGGTCAAATAATAGGTCACGTCTTTGTCGTGATTGAGACAATTCCATCCGACGACCAGACCCCCACCGATCCTCTTTTTTTCAATTTCTTCAAGACAATTGATGCCATTGGCCCCGTTGGTGGAGTAGTTACGGGTACTGTGGATAGCGGACTTCCTATCGGCTTTTATCGACTCTCCTCCATTGTGTCGGCAGCCAATCATCAACCTGCTTTGATGCCTGTCATAGAGCATGGAGCAATTGATGATGCCATTTTCGTAAGTTCTTCATCTCCGTTGACCATTCGACTTCGATACTCATTGTTCTTAGTTCTCCGTGACTAGTGAAGGTGGCGGACCCCCACCTCTTCCAACGCTTAGCACTCGTTCAGCATCATCGTCTAGCACCAGCGTTACTTCATCGAGTACTTCATCGACAAACCCCTCGTCCACTGGCACTGGTACGGTATGTCATCAAATTTCCTTCTCACACTCTCCATTGCTTACTGAGACCAATTGCCTATGAACTTTGAATTTATATAGAATGCTGCAGCCCAGAGGTATGTCAGATCCTTTCCTCGCGCTCTGCTACTTACTAGCCAATTTTTGCAGTGCTACACCGAAGAAGTCGAATACTCCAGTAGGGAAAGTTGTTGGAGTAACCATAGGAGTTCTGTTCGTGCTTGTCCTCGCCGTGGTCGCCTTACTTCTCTGGAGAAGACGCAAGACAGCGAATGCGTTCATAAACCACCAAACCGACATGATCGGCCTGACACCTTTTGAGGATAACCCGGAGGGCGCTCCCAGGCTGGTCTACAGCACCATTCCCCCAGTCGACCCGAAGGGAATTTCCCCTTCAAATACCTCGCAGCCAAGGCAGTTGAATTCAACTTCCAATCTTTTGGAGCAGTCGTCGAGTCAAGCAGGCCCTTCTGGTAAACGGTCCAGACGAAGTCCCCTCCAGGCGTCCGAAGATCTACCGCTTCTGTAGTTTCAATGGTGCCTTCGTATCACACTACCGCCGAGCGATCATAGTAAGAATGTACCCGTCTGCCATTATACCTTGATAGTCAAGTCGCGAATAAATACCCATATTCCACCGTACTTAATTATATAGTACCCGACGTAACTTGTCAATCCCCAAGAAATCCAAACGACACTTAAGCAGATTCAAAGTCTCCATATCCACGGAGATGTTTTGAATTTTATGCTATTTCTGAATGTATTTCGCGGGGCCAACGCGGGGCACAGCAACTCCTGAATCTCTCGGTGCCTCGGACAAGCGCGACTTGTGCGCGACGGAACCGCTGTATTGCTAAGTGCTCCAAGAATTTAATTAGAATGGGTTCTTTGGAAAGATAAATATGTTTTCGACTTGCCAGACTTCTCACTTGAAGAATGTGAAGAACTGAGCCACGGCGTACACTTGGTCGGACCGGTGAGACGAGCGCGCGTGGCGGAGTTCCAAATTCCATTCATGCCTAATCGGGATGACGAGAAGACCCTGCGGCACAGCAATTGAACACCTCTACTCTATCCATCACCA
Organism: Flammula alnicola; assembly: GCA_015499995.1. Classification (NCBI taxonomy): domain Eukaryota; kingdom Fungi; phylum Basidiomycota; class Agaricomycetes; order Agaricales; family Strophariaceae; genus Flammula; species Flammula alnicola. Next base: position 370,892 of record JADNRV010000023.1, on the reverse strand, counting down.
CTTTGGACTTCTGACAGTGCCATTTCAACTCGTATACTTGTACATCTATATGCCAGAATGATTTTGTTGGAGGTAAATAATGTCTTATAGATATCATAAGACAAGAAGCTCACTTGTCTATCCGCGAAGCCCCATAATGTTATCATTCAAACTACCATCTCGGAGAAATTACAAAAGTAAGCCATTTTTGTTGAATCATCTGAGAATCAATTTTATCTCTCGAAGGCCTGGTTCTCTAGATGTCGTGTTTGTCGATTACGATAACGTTCGTTTCCATTTGTCGACGCCAGAGCGCAAGACAGCCTTACTCCTGTCGATGAACATCCGCTGCTGGGACGAACTTGTGCAATATGGAGCTCTTGATATTCTACGACGCGAATATGGTTCCCTCCTTTCGAGTCAAGTCGAGCCGGAATACAATGTTAGTTTGGAGATTGATCTGGAGCAGGTACCTACCGATCCTGGTACGTATCTGCGGGTTGTATCCACATCATACGAGGAATTGAGGATTATAACAGAGTCTCGCGATGCCTTTGTCATGTCGCTCGCGCTGTTGAAGCGTAACGCCCTTGCCGCCCCCTTCGAACGCGGATTTGAGACCCAGAAGCAACTGGAAGCTACAGGGGGTCAGGGCGAGCTTATGCAGGTCCATTACCGAGATGAAGAAGCGATGTACATCCAGGCAGCCCCTGATCGCGTCACCGTTATATTCTCGACTGTCTTTCGAGAAGAAACGGACAGAATATTCGGGAAAGTGTTCTTACAGGTGTGTTTTGTTTCTAGATGTCGACGATTTCGCTCATATGTCTGCTGCCCAGGAATTTGTCGATGCTCGTCGTCAACCATCCATTCAAAACGCCCCTCAAGTTCTGTACTCAAGCCGCGATCCTCCCCTTGAAATCCGTCACATTCCAGGTCTTCGTAACAGCGAGGAGATTGGATATGTTACCTTCGTGCTTTTCCCTCGCCATTTCAGCAACCCATCAACCACAGCGGCGACTATTTCACAGATCCAATTGTTCCGAGACTACTTGCACTATCATATCAAGTGCTCCAAGGCATATATGCACTCCAGAATGAGATATCGCGTCACTGAATTCCAGAAGGTCCTCAACAGAGCAAAGACTGAAGTGGCAACGACTGAGAGAAAAACCGCGAGGTACGTTCGCTTATCGTTTGCTTATTCAAGTGATTTCTCATTATTGAACACAGTGGCCGAACTATGGTGTCCCGTTGAGGCGTATGGCGGATTCATTGTGTATCTCAAGAATGTCTGATCAGCGTGTACTCCTAGCTATCAATCAATATTTCAACCCGGAGTAGCCTGATAAGAGACGCTCCATATTACTTCGGATGATATGCATCGAGTGCATTCGCATGAACGTACTGTTCGGGAGATCTCTCAAGCACGGTTCCTGCTGCACGTTCATGGTGTTGGCGTTCAGTTAAAGCAGGTCTTTTTCGATTAGACTTTGACACCGATGATTACATGTGGGAATATGTAGATTTGCTGCCAGGGCCTGTGGTGCAAATCCTCGGCGTTAGATCGCTCTTAGCGAAGAGCATCCCGTTTTTGCCATTCTCTTTCGCAGGAGGAGTGGGGGCTTCCTCACGACGCCGCACACCGTGCGAAATGCAGCGCTAAGCGTGCGTCCAAAATGACGAAGGATCCGAGTGTTCCGTTCGGTGATCAGCAGCCAATTCTGTGGTGGCCCCAAGTAAGTAGTAAGGAGCGGCGCACATCGGACTGGCGAACGCGCATGGCGTGTATTCCTGGACACAGGGTTCGGATAGCAAGTGGATAACCAGGAATGACCCTGTCCCGAAATTGCTGAGGTAAGCAACCTTGCAGAACTTTGGGGGGTCGATCATAACTCTGTCCCCAGAAATGGTTCTCGGGATATAACAGCATCGCTTCCTACCTTGCTTCTTCCCTTTCACCCCGCTTGTATTTCAGCCCCTCGCTTGCTCCCTCCTCTTTCCATCGAGCTAGCTATGTCGGGTTACGACCATTCTCGCGTCCAGCAGTACATAGGTAATGCACGTCCTTGGCGTGTCGTGTTCGTCATACTGAGCTTTTTTTTGAACTCGCAGGTGGTAACTCGCTGGACAATGCCGCGCCCAGCCCCGTTCACGACTTTGTAAAGGCGAACGGTGGACATACTGTCATCACAAAAGTCTGTTCTATTTTCTCTCTTTCCGAGTCTATGCTTATCCCTATCCCCCATAGGTTCTCATTGCGAACAACGGTACGCGTCAAAAAGAGTGTTTTCGATTTATTCTAACATATATTACCAGGTATCGCCGCCGTGAAGGAAATCCGATCCATTAGACAATGGAGTTATGAAACTTTCGGTAGGGAAAGAGAAGTCGAGTTCACAGTAATGGCTACCCCCGAGGATCTCAAAGTGAACGCCGAATACATTCGAATGGCTGACCGCTATATCGAAGTACCCGGAGGATCCAACAACAACAATTATGCCAACGTAGATCTCATTGTGGATGTCGCCGAGCGCGCAGGAGTACACGCTGTTTGGGCTGGTTGGGGTCATGCATCCGAAAACCCGCGTCTGCCGGAAAGTCTTGCCGCAGCAAACACAAAATCGTCTTTATTGGTCCCCCAGGAAGTGCCATGCGAAGTCTGGGAGACAAGATCTCAAGCACAATCGTAGCTCAAAGTGCCGATGTACCTACAATGCCGTGGTCCGGTTCTGGCATCACGGACACCGTTTTATCTGAAGCTGGTTACGTCACCGTTCCCGACAAGGCATATGCCGATGCCTGCGTAAATTCTGTCGAAGAAGGTTTGAAGAGGGCAGAGCAAATTGGGTGGCCTGTGATGATCAAGGCTAGTGAAGGTGGAGGAGGAAAGGGAATCAGAAAGGTGGAGCATCCCGACGCGTTCAAGAACGCATATCACGCTGTAGCCGGAGAAATTCCCGGTATGTATGCGCATATTACATTCCTTGAGGATTTACTTATGGTTTTGCAGGCTCTCCTATATTCATTATGAAGCTTGCAGGCCAAGCGCGCCACTTGGAGGTCCAACTTCTTGCTGACCAGTATGGCAATGCCATTTCGCTCTTCGGTCGTGATTGCTCCGTCCAACGTCGACACCAGAAAATCATTGAAGAAGCTCCAGTCACAATTGCCAAGGAAGATACGTTTGAACGGATGGAGCGCGCTGCTGTGCGTCTCTCGAAACTCGTTGGTTACGTTAGTGCTGGTACTGTTGAATGTATGTTATATTTTATGCATGCATTCAAAGCATTAACTAAATTAATATCTTCCAAGACCTGTACAGCCACGCCGAGGACTACTTCTATTTCTTGGAGTTGAATCCCCGTCTTCAAGTCGAGCACCCAACGACCGAAATGGTTTCTGGCGTCAATCTTCCCGCCGCTCAACTGCAGATCGCCATGGGCATTCCTCTCCATCGCATCCGAGATATCCGACAGCTCTATGGAGTTGCACCTAACGGTTCCTCCGAGATCGACTTTGAAATGACCAACCCTGATTCCAATAAACACCAACGTAAACCGCGTCCCAAAGGCCACGTCGTCGCTGTTCGTATTACTGCAGAAAATCCGGATGCGGGTTTCAAGCCCTCTTCGGGTTCTTTGCAAGAACTCAACTTCCGCTCCAGCACCAACGTTTGGGGTTACTTCTCCGTCAGTACCGCTGGTGGTTTGCACGAATTCGCAGATTCGCAGTTTGGTCACATCTTTGCATACGGCGAAGATCGAGGAGAGAGTAGAAAGAACATGATCGTCGCCTTGAAAGAGTTGAGCATCCGAGGTGACTTTAGGACAACCGTGGAGTACCTCATCAAGCTCCTGGAGCTCGAGGCCTTCAAAAACAACACCATAACGACTGGCTGGCTCGACTCTTTGATCAGCAACAAGCTCACGGCGGAACGACCAGATGCAACATTGGCTGTCGTCTGTGGTGCAGTTACCAAGGCATATCTTGCATCAGATGCATGCTGGACAGAATACAAGCGCATCCTCGACAAAGGTCAGGTCCCAGGTCGTGACGTCCTCCGCACAATTTTCAGCATCGACTTCATTTACGAAAATACTCGTTATTCCTTTACGGCGGCCCGTTCATCGTCAACCGTTTGGACTCTTTATTTGAATGGTGGTAGCACCATGGTTGGAGCTCGTCCCTTGGCTGACGGTGGGTTGCTTGTTCTCTTGGACGGAAAGAGTCACTCCATCTACTGGCGAGAGGAGGTTGGCGCTCTGAGGTTGATGGTGGACGCGAAGACCTGCTTGATTGAGCAGGAAAATGATCCTACCCAGCTTAGAAGTCCAAGTCCTGGAAAGCTCGTCAGATTCTTTGTTGAGAGCGGCGATCACGTCAAGGCTGGTGACCAGTATGCAGAGATTGAGGTAAGCACTTGTTTCAGCGCATATATTCATCATCTTACATCGATATCAGGTCATGAAAATGTACATGCCTTTGGTCGCCTCGGAAGACGGCATCGTCCAGTTGATTAAGCAACCTGGAGTCAGCCTCGAGCCTGGTGATATTCTCGGTATCTTGACTTTGGATGACCCCGCGCGCGTCAAGCATGCAAACCCTTCGAAGGTCTCCTTCCTCCCATGGGTTCTCCAGGTGTCGTTGGCAACAACCGCACCAACGCCTCAATCGTTGCCTCGCCGTCTTGAATGACATTTTGGACGGTTTCGATAACCAGTCGGCCATGAATTCCATCCTAAGGAATTTATTGAAGTTTTGCACGACTCCCAGCTTCCCTACTCCGAGATTAACGCCATTCTTTCCTCATTATCGGGTCGCATTCCGGCGAAGTTGGAGGACAGCATTCGTGCCGCCATCGATGCTGCCAAAGCCAAAGGGGACAATACAGATTTCCCTGCTGTTCGCATCAAGAAATTGCTCGAGCACTATGTTCAAGATAACATCCTTTCGCAGGATCGCGCCATGTTCCGCACTAAAATTGCTGGATTGTATGAGGTCCTTGAACGCTATCTGGGTGGCCTGAAGGGTCACGAAACCGAGACCATTGCCAACCTTCTGGCCCGCTACGAGGCTACCGAGAGACTCTTCGGTGGTAGCATCGAAGCCCGTGTTCTCGCTCTTCGTGAGCAATACAAGGACGAGCTCGACACCGCTGTCAGCTTCGTCCTCAGCCACATCAAAGTTCAGAGCAAGAGCAAACTCATCTTGGCTCTTCTTGACTATGTGAAGTCCAGCAGCCTAAATGTCTCCAATCCCGATGGCAGAATTTTCAAAGTTCTGCAAGGGCTTGCCTCCTTGGAAGCGAAGTGGGTCTTCTCGCATCTTTTTTATCGATTTTTCTAACCCAAACTTCAGGTCATCCACTACGGTGGCGCTTAAGGCTCGCGAAGTGCTCATCCTGGGTCAGATGCCCTCATACGAGGAGCGTCTTGTCCAGATGGAATCCGTGCTGAAACACTCAGTCACTAACAATTACTACGGTGAATCTGAAACGGTACCTAGGTATGAAAGATTACTTTATCCATCAACGCTTTTTCTGATCGTCCACTAGGACTCCTTCCGCTGAAGTTCTCAAAGAACTTACCGATTCGCGATACACTGTGTATGACGTATTGCCCTCCTTCTTCAATCATGAAGACCCCATGGTCCGACTCGGTAAGTTTTGTCTTTTATTTCCTTAGCACTTGTCTGAATACGTCTCGCAGCTTCATTGGAGGTGTATGTCAGGCGTGCATACAAGGCATATTCGTTGCTTTCGATTGACTACGAAGAGGGAGACACCCTTGACGATGGAGAAGTTCCGACGGTCGTGACTTGGCGCTTCAACCTCGGCCAGACACACTCTCCTCCTGATACTCCGCGCATCACTGTTGGGTATGTCCATCTTTCATGAAATATTGTAGCACACGCTTATAATCTTTGAAGAAGTGAGCCTCGTCGTTCAGCTTCCGTTAGCGACCTGACGTATATGATCAATCGCCACCAAACTCAGCCCATCCGCACAGGAGCCATTGCCTCCTTCAACAATGTCGCTGCGCTTTCCAAAGGATTCAGCAAAGTCGTTTCAATGTTGCCTGCTTTCGATGCGCAGGAGTTCTCGGAACGATATGGACCCAACAGCGAGCCGCCTAACGTCGTCAACATCGCCCTTCGAATTTTCCGCGAGGAAGACGACATGGCTGAAGACGATTGGAACAAGGAAGTGCTCGCCTTCGTCAACAACCATCGCGATCTTCTCTCTCACCGTGGGTTCGCCGCATGTCCATCCTTCTCTGCCGTCGCGGCCAGTATCCTGTTTACTTCACGCTGCGCGATTTCGACGGAGTCTGGAACGAAGAGCAGGCCATTCGTAACATCGAGCCCGCTCTTGCTTTCCAGTTGGAGCTCAGCCGCCTTTCCAACTATAACCTCAAGCCCTGTTTCGTCGAGGCCAAGCAAATCCACATATACCACGCCGTTGCACGCGAAAACCAGCTAGACAATCGCTTCTTCATCCGTGCTCTCGTCCGTCCAGGTCGTCTACGTGGCACTATGAGTACCGCAGAATACCTCATTTCTGAGACAGATCGCCTGGTGACAAGCATCCTCGACGCACTTGAAGTCGTCAGCGCAGAGTATCGCAACGCCGATTGTAATCACATCTTCATGAACTTCATCTACAACTTGGCTGTCGAGTACGAAGATGTCCTTGCGGCCATTTCTGGCTTCATTGAACGACACGGCAAACGATTGTGGCGTCTCCACGTCACCGGTTCTGAAATTCGTATCGCCCTCGAAGACAGTGAAGGCAATGTCACCCCAATCCGCTGCATCATCGAGAACGTATCTGGCTTCATCGTCAATTACCACGGATACCAGGAGATCACCACCGACAAAGGTACAACGATCCTGAAGTCAATCGGCGAGAAGGGCCCGCTTCATCTCCAACCCGTCCATCAAGCATACCCAACCAAGGAGTCGCTTCAGCCCAAGCGCTACCAAGCCCACCTCATTGGCACGACTTATGTCTACGACTTCCCTGACCTCTTCTCAAAGGCCCTCCATAACGTTTGGATTAAAGCTCGAAAGACCGATCCTTCCTTGGTTATTCCCAAAGTCTTCCTGGAATCCAAGGAACTCGTCCTTGACGAACACGACAAGCTTGCAGAGGTCGACCGAGCACAAGGCAACAACACTTGTGGTATGGTGGGCTGGGTGTTCACTTTGAGAACCCCTGAATTCCCTCATGGCCGGAAAGTTGTTGTTGTCGCCAACGACATCACCTACAAGATTGGGTCTTTTGGCCCTGCTGAGGATCAATTCTTTTACCTCGTCACCCAGTATGCTCGCGACCAGGGCCTGCCGCGGATATATCTCTCGCGAACTCTGGTGCTCGAATCGGTTTGGCTGAAGAGGCCCTTCCTCTCTTCTCCGCTGCATGGAACGATAACGCCCGCCCTGAAAAGGGGGTTAACTATCTCTACCTCACACCCGAGAACTACCTCAAACTGAAGGAGAAAGGACCCGATTCTGTCAGGGCTGTTGAGATCGAAGAAGATGGCGAGCGCGCTACAAGATTACGGATGTCATTGGCTTGCAAGACGGTCTCGGTGTCGAGTGTTTGAAAGGATCGGGTCTCATAGCTGGAGAGACTTCGAGGGCTTATGATGACATTTTCACCATCACTCTCGTTACCGCTCGCTCAGTGGAATTGGTGCTTACCTCGTACGTCTCGGAGAGCGCGCCGTTCAAGTCGAAGGTCAACCCATCATCTTGACTGGTGCCCCAGCCTTGAACAAGGTCCTTGGACGGGAAGTCTACACTTCCAACTTGCAACTCGGTGGTACCCAAATCATGTTTAAGAACGGTGTTTCGCACTTGACGGCGAGCAGCGATCTGCAAGGAGCCACCCACATTCTCGAATGGCTCTCCTACGTCCCAGAAATCAAGAATGGCCCTCTCCCTGTTCGCACAACGTCCGACCCATGGGATCGTGACATCGAGTACACCCCCCCAAAAGGTGCTTACGACCCGCGTTGGTTCATCGAGGGTAAAGTCGACGAGACTTCCTCCGAATACCTGAGCGGATTCTTCGACAAAGGTTCATTCCAGGAGACTCTGAGTGGTTGGGCTCAAACCGTCGTCGTCGGTCGTGCTCGCCTTGGCGGTATCCCTATGGGTGTTATCGCTGTCGAAACCCGTACCATTGAACGCGTCGTTCCTGCAGATCCCGCCAACCCCGCTTCCTTCGAGCAACGTATCATGGAGGCTGGTCAAGTATGGTACCCCAACTCAGCCTATAAGACTGCGCAAGCCATTTTCGACTTCAACCGTGAAGGATTGCCATTGATCATCTTCGCTAACTGGCGTGGATTCTCTGGTGGACAACAGGACATGTACGATGAAATCTTGAAGCAGGGATCGAAGATTGTCGATGGTCTTTCGAGCTACAAGCAGCCCGTCTTTGTCTACATCGTACCGAACGGTGAACTCCGTGGAGGTGCATGGGTCGTTCTTGATCCCACGATCAACTCGGAGCAGATGGAAATGTATGCGGATGTCGACGCGCGAGCTGGTGTTCTCGAGCCAGAGGGTATCGTCGAGATCAAGATGCGCCGTGACAAAATCCTGGCTCTGATGGATAGGCTGGATTCAACATACGCGTCTTTGAAACGCGACAGCAAGGACGCCTCCAAGACACTGAGGAGCGCGCTGCTGCTGCTAACGCCTTGAGCGAACGAGAGACTCTTTTGCAGCCAACGTACAAACAAATTGCGCTGCTTTATGCTGACCTTCACGAGTGAGTATCGGCATTACTGTCCTAATGTGTTCATGCAACTAACGTCTACGTCTAGCCGCACAGGACGTATGGAAGCCAAGGGTTGCGCCAAACCCGCTGTATGGAAGAACGCAAGGCGTCACTTCTACTGGGCCGTTCGCGCTCGCGTTGCTCGATCGATGGCACTGTCTCATATCGCTGAAGCCACCCCAGATTCTAACTACGCTTACCGAAGCCGTTTGTTGAATTCTTTGGCGGCAATTGATCCAACGACCGAACATCGTCAAGTCGCAGAGGCTATCGAAAAATTGGACTTGTCGCAGACTCTTGCTCAACTCAAGGCCGACCACCTTTTGCGTCAAATGATACAGTTGACCAAAGACGATCGTAAAGCGGCGATGGAAGGATTCCTTCGTCTGGCTGACAACTTCTCGGATGAAGAGAGAGCAGCAATTGTGAATGTCCTGAAAAGCGGTGCTCGTTCGCCTGGTAAGTTCCTTGCATTCTTAATAATGAATATGGATCTCATTTTCTATGAAGCACCACCTTCTTATACGAATACCCCAGCCTAGAATTTTCCAAGCTTTTAGTAGTTTGTATTGATAACATAATTCCCGCTCGTTCCTTGTATACCACCATGCATGTACCTATCGCACTCCGTTTTTCATTCCGACTTTTATCCGCGTAGATAACATAGAGATTTTAGTACAGACCAAGACACAACATGGAGAATTTCTTGAATTCATATAAGTATCGTCGCTGTTCTCATTGATCAGGAGACGGTGGTTACGACTCAAGAGTCAGTGAAAATCGCGATCGAGTCAGGTGACGTTGAGGTCCGAATGCGGAGTGTATATTTGGGGAATCCACCACTTGACATTGACTTGACTCTAACTTGAACGGCAAGGATGGCAAGGCGCAAACGAATGCTCGACGACGGGGACGACTCCGACTCTATGGATAACTCCGATGACCCTGACTTTGACCTCGACAATGACCCGGATGCACGAGAAGAAAGAGCACTCTTTGAGAACCCATATGGAAACAAGCGGAGACGAAGAAACGGGAAAGAGGACGCACTGTATGGTGTATTTGCCGAGACCAGTGACGACGAAGATGTTGGAAATAAAGCTTCTGGCTCAAGGCGGAAGAGGAGCGACTGGGCCAAAGCCCCTGCTTTTGTCACTGGCGAGAAACCAGTTAAATTGGATGAACCGATGGACGTCGACTTGGACGAAGCGCAGGGGAAGAATGAAAATTTTGATTCTGATGACGAGGAAGGTGACGGTGAGGATGACGGATCTGAAGGCGAGGGTGAAACTCGAGAGGATGCAGGATATTCTGACGAATCTGAACCCTCCAGGCCTCCGTCTCCCCGAGTGCGAATAGAGGATGAAGACGAAGACGAACCTGCAGTAAAACCTCGCCTGGGTGGGATTGGGTCTGGCAGTTCTCAAGCCACAGGATTTCCCTCATTCTCAAATGGTGGCATTGGTTCTTCAAGTTCTGAGCCTTCATCATCACTGGCCGGAATGTCCAGAGGTGGGATAGGTTCTGCAAGGGGTGGAATAGGTTCCAGAACAACAAACGAAACTTCTACAGCGCAGGACACTGCTCCTATCAACGGATCTAATTACTCGCATACTAGCACTACATTCTCTGCCTTTGGTAGAAGTCAAAGTTTCACTCGCGGAGCCAACCCATCACCCAGCGTCGCTTTGCCAGCTCATGAGCAGGCGCACTTCAGCAAAATCCAGAATACATTCGGTGCCCGCATGCTCGCCAAGATGGGCTGGCAGGCCGGTAGTGGTCTAGGTACAACTGGAGAAGGTATCGTTATTCCCATCGAGAGCAGAATCCGGCCGCAGAAGATGGGTATCGCTTTCAAAGGGTTTAAGGAAAAGACTGCACAGTCTAAACTGGAAGCAAAACGACGAGGAGAAGTTGTGAGTGACGATGAAGATGAGAAAGTGAAGAAATACCGGAAGAAGGCCAAGGAGCAACAGGACAAACGGTCTGATGCATGGAAGCGCCCCAAGAAGGTTAAAACGAAGACGGAGCATAAAACCTACGAACAAATCCTGGCTGAAGCAGGTGAAGCGGCTCCAGCTCCAGGCATCGGGCAAATCATCGACGCTACAGGTGCAGTGGTATGTCCTGATAACATGTTTATTCAACTCAAGCTAACTGTTATTCCACAGCCTCGGGAAGTATCTTCTCTAGCCGATATCTCGTTAAACTCGTGGTCTCCATCCAACGATGTGACTCGAATACCAGAAGTGCGGCATAATATTCGACTTATCGCCGACGCCTGCAAAAGCGACCTTGACGGCCTTGCCCGTGAAGCGAAAGCTTTACAAGAGCGCAAGAAATTTGCGACATCAGAAGATATTCGCTTGCGCAAGAAAGTGGAGGATGAAGCAGAATGTAAGTTTCTTTACCTCTTCCTCTCTTTTACACGACTAACGGTCAAACGATTAGTGATTGCACGGCTCCAACAAATACAACTCGTCGCCAACGATATAAATGCGGTTGCCAGAGAGCTCACCTCAGTATATGAAGTGTCCCTGGAACCATTTTCGCCTTTATTCCAGAAGCTGATACACGAGTACGCTTCCGAGTATGAAAAGTATCGTTTGGATGAAATCGTGGTCGCCGCCATTGCACCTGTCGTGCGCCGAATCGTCGCCAACTGGAACCCTCTGGAAGAGCCATCTCTCTTTCTGTCTACGTTCAGAACATGGAGACGTGCTCTGAAAATTAACGAGGAGGAACCACCTCCCGAGACACAAATCGATATATATGGCGCCAAAACCACCGTCGCACGGCCTGTTGATTTGTAAGTTAATTTATTTCTTAAGTGCCGTGAACAAATTCTGACTGTTCTTCTAGGCAAAGGCCCATGACCCCATTCGAAAGCCTTCTATGGAACGTCTGGCTACCCAAAGTGCGAACGTCAATCAACAATGACTGGTCTCCGGAAGACCCTCACCCAGCCGTCAAGCTCTATGAAGCATGGTCATCTTTCCTCCCTCCCTTTATCCGCGATAATCTCCTCGACCAACTCATCCTTCCAAAAGTGCAAAAAGCAGTCGCGGATTGGAACGCGAAGACAGCAAAAGTTTCGCTACAAGTCATTGTCTTCCCTTGGTTGCCTTATGTTGGGCTGAGATTAGAGGATGTCGTTGGGGATGCTAGAAGAAAAATTAAAAATCTTCTCAGGAGTTGGGTTGTCGATGAACCGATACCAACGGACCTGGTGGCTTGGAAAGACGTCTTCGACCGCAATGAGTGGGATGGAATGCTTCTCAAATATGTTGTACCGAAACTTGGAGCGACACTGCGTAACGACTTCCGCGTCAATCCTCGTGATCAGAAAATGGAACCCCTCCATCGTGTCCTTGCCTGGTCCAACATCATACGCCCCTCCATCTTTTCACAGATCCTGGAAACCGAATTTTTCCCCAAGTGGTTGGATGTCCTCCATATCTGGCTCATCCAACCCAGAGTCAGTTTCGAGGAAGTCGCACAATGGTATAGTTTCTGGAAGGAAACATTCCCAGAGGCAGTTCGTAGTCTATCTGGAGTCGATCGTGGCTTCACTCGAGGGTTGCAGTTGATGAACAAGGCGATTGAATTTGGCCCCGATGCACCCACTAAACTGGCGAAACCGGACTTTCTTGGAGAGAGGTCAGCTCCCAGCTCTCCAACACGTGCGGCGAAGGAGACAGAGAAGATTGCGAGACCTTCGGCACGGACGCACGAAATCACATTCCGCTCTATCGTGGAGGAGTATGCGGCTTCACACAATCTCCTGTTTATTCCTACTGGAAAAGCGCACGAGCTCTCGCGGATGCCGCTCTTCAGAGTGAGCAGGACGGCCGATGGCAGGAAAGGTTTGCTAGTGTATATTTTGGACGATGCTGTTTGGGCTCCAAAGACAGATGGAAGTCATCCGGAAGGGGAAGAATTCAAGGCAATTAGCCTGGAAGATATGGTTTTGAGGTCGGCATAGGAATTACTACCAACCCTACCTTCCGATACCTTCCTCTTGTGTTTTGTATTTCGTAGATTCGAATTGTAGTACTTTCTGTCACCCCCCGGGCCGCATTTTGCGGAGGTATCTTTGTTGTACGTTGTTGTGCAACGGGTTTGGTACAGAGTCCATTCGACAATTCCAAGCAGGTTCAGTTTACCGCCTACATCAACATCCGTCGCAATGAGCTCGAAGAAAAGGTATGGAATTACTTCGTGAAGAAAAAATCTTTGACTGATCCATTTGCAGCTCAAAGCTTGACCTCTTAGTACGCGTCCGATATTCAAATCCTCTACCGGCGCCGCCATGTCCCCCGAAACTTCTCAATATCCCCACAAACCCTATGCGCTACGCGCGACCTGAGTTCCTTAATGGCCTTGCAAACGAGACACCGCTTCCGATGATTGTTGACGCTGAATGTGGCATGCCTCTAGATTTGGGGAAATGGGAATGTCTTTGGGAAGAGAATGGAGATGATTCCAGTGTGTTTTCTATTACCTTATTATGAAGGCATTGGCATATTGAAATTGCACTATTGGGAAGGCCTTAATCCTGACCCAAATAATCTGCCAAAACTCGACCCTAGAGACGCCTTCCTCCTTGCCGACCCTTCTTCCTCGACCGGCGCTTACCCAGTTAACGGAATTAGCCATCCAACCTCAAGTACTAATGCACATCAAACACCCCTCGCAAATGTTACATGGCTGCGAAAAACAGAATATATCAGCAGAGAAGGTGTCCAACGTTCTGGTGTATCAGAGCAGTGCGTCCCTTGCCTAATGTCGCTTGCTCGATTCTGACGGATTTTCTGTGTTAGAAAACATGTTGTATCTGCGCCGATTGATGTTTCGAGAACTGCGCAACTGCGCGACATTGAAGCCTCCTTCGCTGCATGCAACAAGAACTTTTCTCTCGAATCATTACAACATCCCAATAAACCCAACGTCACCGCCGTCGAATCATACCCAATACTCCCCGACGCGGACATCTGGGCGAACCAATACGATTTGTTCAGGTTCTCAGAACGGCCAGGAGATAGGCCCATCGAGGTATGCACATCTTTCACGTATCATTGTATTTTGGCGCTAAAACATCGACAGATTGATGACCCGCGCCTTGACTGTGCTATTCTGCGACCTATGAAAACCGAACACGACTCCTTCCTTGCCTTCTACCTCACAGAAGACGACGAGTCGGCAATCTCGTTCAAGGAGACGCGCTTTGGACAGGCGCCATACGAAGTCCCTGAAAATGAAGAGGTGATTCTTGAAATACTTACCTTTAATAAACTCGCTCACAAATCCTTACTTATAGGAAACAACATTCCACTTCGTGCGAGACTATGAGACAGTCAAGGTGGAGCAGGAAGTACCTAACGAATTCCTGCTGGTAATGTATGACGGCGACCCTCCACTGGACATTGATGATCTCGAGTCGGATCGTAAACAACCGCGCCGCGAAAAGGGTGCTTATTACAAAAACATCGAGCGTAAGATGCACCTGAAGAAGAAACGCGTAAATGTGAGCATCACGCTATTCTTTCACGCATGGTCATTAGATTTCTGACAATTCTTAGATTTATGACCAATACGAGGACAAATGGGAAATCATCAGAGTCTTACATGCACCAATGAGTAAGGAAGAAGAGGACGAACGAGAGGAGGCGCTGGCCGAAGTTGTTGATCCTATGTACTTGTTGATGAGGGGTGATGCAGATGCCGACGGAGAGCTGGATGATAGCGCTGGACTTCCTTTGAACGGGTCGATTGATATTGTCTCGGGGATATAGCTACTTCACCTCCTTACGTTCTATACCATTGTCACCCCAGCTTGTGGGATTTCGTCCTGTGAATACAGGCGACTGAAATTTAGGATACGCATGTAGCATCCAACTAAAACCACAGAGGGTCTCGCAGTCCAAAACTTGGCGCGTACACAAACAGTGCCCCCTCGCGCTCGGAGAATCAAGACAAACTGGAAGAGCAAACACGAGATGGTAATTCCGCTGGACAAGTCACCAAATTATTTCCATAATCTAAATTCTCAAGACGTTCTCGAATGGCAAAATTGCGTCCTTGAAAACTGAGCGTAAATATGCGCGATATGCGAAGAGGGGCGAATATTGTTAACATGAGTGCCCTGGAAGAAGGATGGTCAGTCGATACCTGACTTCCGTAACACCGCTTTCAAGCATGGCACACATTGATGTCGTATTTACGCCTAGGTGTTCATATCATGGAATTCATGAGGCATAACATACAAAGGATGCAAGCAGTGGTGAAAGAAAAGGGACCCCAAGAACTCTATGCCTCTGTGAGTTCGCGCAACCGACGGACCGTGCTGTAAACACGCAGATTAGAAAATGGATTCCGGTTATGTACAAGTTACGACGGACGCACCTGCGGACTGTGGCAGCTGCCGTTGTCGAGACGCTCCATGCACCCCCCGCAATTGTCTTTCTGCAAGCGCTGCAATGCCAGATTCCAACGGCGGTCCTCTTCACTGAGTCCTGTGCGATTATAAAAAGCAACATCAACAAAGGCCTTTTCCCAAAGTAGGAGCTACAGACCTTTCCGCAGAAAGTGCAGGTGTATCGTGCGTGCTGGGAGATTTCCATCTTTTTGACCTGCTTACGCAGGGAGGCACCATAACGCTATAACATCGAGATACGAGCATTTAGTTTTGGATCTCAATAGGTAGGTAGTTCATTGTATGTCCACTCACAGTACCGTATTTACCGGTGATTCCTACTTTCTTGGTGCGTTTTGTCTGTGAAGGGTATACAATGTTAGACTGTGCACTCCGGACGCATACAAGCTTGAAAACGAACCATCTTGAAGAAATTACGGGGTTGGGTCGGATTTGCGACGTGAGTAGCCCTCGACGATAATTGGAGCGGTGCGTGGGAAGATGAACGGGAGTTTCCGGTAAACTGTATAGTTCAAAGCCACTGCACACTTATTAATCTTATCAGATAAATGTCTTATTCAAACAAACGGAATACCCCTGCGCTCGTCCTGATTGTCTTTGCGATTTCGCTTAGAATGCGGATGATAGCAAATGGATTATGTGAAAATGGTATTATTTAAATGAGTTGTGGCGACGCTTATCAAAGCGAGAAAGACTCGAATGTTCCAAGAAGAGGAATGGGAAAATCCACCAAAATGAGGCAGAGGGCATAGAAAGAAGGTAGAAAATCAGTCGTCCGAAAACTTCCAAAATAATTGTTACAAGACTTTCCAAAGCGCAATATTTAGAACGCATCCGCATTGCCTCCGTACTTCTTTGGCAACTCTTTGACATCAATAAACTCAGAGAGAGTTTTCTTGATTGCATGATGCCCAGTACCAACGACGGACATCTTCGCAAGGGTGTTGGCCGATAGAAGAGGTTTAAAGGCCCAGAAGATCCAGTTGAGGAGGGTTGGCACGTTGATGAAGAACTTCTTGTACTATTGAAACAAATATGTCAATAAACCTAGGTTTGAATCGTCGATAATATTTAGAAGGCATACCAGGAGTTCGGGGTAGTGGCTTTGGAAGATGTTGCTTGCCTCGGCCGCGGCTGCCTTGGAGTTGGCATCTCTACTGGTCAAGCTGACGCCTTCGTAGTCTATGCACGACGTTAGTTACTCGAATCTAATGAAGTGCGAGTCCCTTACCATGAATTTGAAGCGTTTGATCATTTCAGTAAAGTCCAGGAGGTCTACACTTCTCTCCATAAGAGCCACACGCCAACTGTGGACAGATATTAGCAACGAAGCAACAATAACGGAGGGGTGGCTTTTACCGAATGAATCTTTGCACATCCCCAAATACGGCTTTGAGGTCCTGGTTTCCTCCGTAAATGTTATAGCTTTGGATAAGAATATTAGGAAATGTCGAAAATGGTGGAGACAATTCACGTACACCACGGGTCGTCCGGCTTTATCGCGTCCAAAAACGTGCCCTAAGTTCCAAAAATATCCTGAGGGAAATCCTCTTCAAGGGCTGCTTTAATATTGAAAGACTCTCTCCAGCGTAATGTGCCGATAAGCATGTCGCGCGTGTCGCGAACGCTTAAATTCCTATGTCATAGTCATGTCAATAATAATAGCCTCAACTAAATGCTGTTGGACTCCACCTTGCACGAAGGAATTTCACGAGTATGACACTGACGCGTACATCGGTTTGCGGGCTATTTGGGTCCACATTTACGCCCCAGATATTTATAGGCGTGTTTCGTGCTTTGGCATTATCAGGGAACGCATCCGCGAAGATGTCGGGAGTTGTACCTAGGCGAACGTTTTAACCCTTCTATACCCGCATCGCAGACGACGAACACACGCACCCGAATTCTTTGAGTGCTTTCCACTCAGCTTCAGTGAATTTCTTGGTGAGGGGACTTTCCAATTCTGGCGTCTCTGAGTTTGACGCCGATGTGGATGCAACTTCTGCCGTAGAGGCAGCAACGGGCACTTGTTCAGGTTTGGGCTTCTCAGGAGCATCTCAAAGAAGCGACAGGGGCAGGAGTTGGGACTGCAGGTGCAACGGAGCAGGTATTTCTGATGCTGGAGTTGGTTCCGGTACAGCGGCACCCGTCGTGGAAATTGGCCCGGGTGCGGGTGCGACTGGAGCGACGGTTTCCGGTGCAGGGGTGGGTTCCGGCACCGCTGCAGTACAGGTGTAGGATCGGGAATAGGTTCAAGTGTGAGACTTTCTGGCGCTGGAGTTGGTTCTGGTACCGCTACAGCGGTCGTGGCAACAGGTGTAGCTCCAGGAGCAGGAGCAGGAGGCGAATCTGGTTCACTGGCAGTGGTCGTCACTGGTGTAGGCTGGACTGCAGGCGACGGTGCGGCTGCGGGTGCAGGTGCATGTGCTGAGGCAGTTTCTGACATTCTTATAAACGTGCTATGAGTGTATCAGTGATAGAAGTTCTCGGTGGTGTGTGTGGGGAAACTATTCACGCCACACAATCTGATAAGATGTGCTTACATAATGTGTGGGCCGTTGCTGACCACTTTCTGTCATCCTGAACACCGCATCAATTCCAGCGTTTCATCCTTCGACATCGCCCTTATCCCTTATCCTGAATGCTCCCATTTATCTACTAAATCCTCCATCCTTCCGTCTTCGACCCGACAGTCATGTCACCCCCGCCGTTCATGTCTACGATTTCAACCCACGTTTTGCTCACGAAAATAACCGACAACGAGAAGTAGGATGGGGTTTGCACGCTGGACGGCTCCCCATGTACAGTCCCGTGTGGACAAACGACAAGCCCTGGGTTCAGAAGATGGCCACCAAGTTCAGTTCATCTCTCGCGGAGCTGCCTAATGTGGTTTCGCGTTATCTGCCCTTTTCCGGCAGACGATCGGCCAGGGCATATGTCACCGGAAGGCCTTCAATGACCTCGACGACCCAATCTTCCAACTTCCTCTTTGTTCTGTTATGCAGCCTATGGTATACCACATCTGCGCTGTCATCGAACACCGGAAAAGCCATTCTGAACCAGTTCCGTTATCCCATCACCCTCACCTTTGTCCAGTTCGGCTTCGTCGCTTTCTATTGCCTCCTGTTCATGTCCCATTGGTCGGTTCTCAAAGTTGCGGATGCCGACGTGGGCAATCATACACAGCACATTTCCCATGGGCTTATTCCAAGTCGGTGGACACATCTTTTCGAGTATAGCCATCTCCAGAATACCAGTCAGCACCGTCCATACAATCAAAGTGAGTAGTGATAGGTCTTCGAACTGAAGAAAAACTAACACTGAGACTTGGTTAGGCTTTATCGCCTTTATTCACAGTTGCTGCTTATGCTTTGCTTTTCGGGGTTAGTTATTCGAGCAAGACCTATGTATCACTCCTGCCTCTTACACTCGGCGTCATGTTGGCATGTTCCTTCGACGTGTCAGCCTCGAACACCATTGGCTTGCTTTGCGCCTTCGGTTCCGCCCTCGTATTCGTGAGCTCGAATATTTTCTTCAAGAAAATTATGCCATCCCATACCGCCGGAACTTCATCGTCCTCCCACAAACTCGACAAGATGAACTTACTCTTGTATTCATCTGGGATGGCATTCCTTCTCATGATCCCTATATGGGTCTATTACGACCTTCCACTCCTTTTGGCTGGGGCAACGCCGGCCATTCCAGCTAAAGGAAGCCCACCTCCCCATTCTGTCCCCTACTATTTCGTTATGAATGGTACTGTCCACTACGCGCAGAACATTATCGCCTTCGTCATCCTTTCCTCTACATCTCCTGTCACATATTCGATTGCCTCACTTATCAAGCGTGTGGCCGTCATCTGCATCGCCATTGTTTGGTTTAGTCAATCAGTGCATCCTATGCAAGCCTTCGGTATTTGCATGACCTTCACGGGTCTTTACATGTACAACAACGCGAAAGGAGACGTCGAAAAGGGTGAAAAGAAACTGCGAAGAATAGAGGCGAATCGGGATATGATGTTGCCGAGTACCAAGGAAGAGTCGAAGATGCTGTTGGGCACCGAGACGCCTCCAGACCTGCCGACGGAATATCCAGCCCTAGAAGCATCAGGCTTGGGATCGGGCACAGTATACGGACGCCCTCGGCAAGCATCACTAACTTCCCATATGCCATACTCACAGCAGTACTATAGGCCGCCGCCCACATCCGGGCTGCATATTAAAACTTCTGAGAACATACTCTCCATAAAGGAAACTGTCACATCTCCGGTGGTTCTATATCCTTCACCGCCATTGTCGAATGATTCGCCTCCTTCTAAAACAATTCCACTACCTACGATGCACGGATACACAGGCCAAAGTAGAGACGGATTGAGTCACATCTCCACCACGCCTACGAACCGCTCCCTGTGCTCGCGTAAATTATTTGTTTCTGTACGAACTTAAGACAAGACTCACAGAACAGCTGCACAAACTAGACATATATGTGACCTTCACTTACCATCATTCATCCATCGCATATAGAGTCGTATTTTTCGAGGCATGGTTTGACTGGCACCTTGGTCGATTTCCTGCCTACTTTAACCTGGTTTTATTTAGTTTGAATTCTGTATTGGTATTTATTTAGTAGGACTGAAAGACACTTCAAGTAATGTAAAGGCTTTTAATTATTTGGAATACGAAAGATTCAATACTTGGTCAATACGAGACCGCAGTGGTATTCCGGCCTGGGCGCCTTAATTGTCTGCAGCAACAAGCGCAAGTGCAGCAGCAGCAGCAGCAGCAGCAGCAAGCGCTTGAACAGCAACAGCAAAACCAGCAGCAGTCTTACGTTGATTTCCGTGCGAAGGGTATATGCTAATTCTGACTGTTGCAGGGCCTGTCACGTCGGTTGTGGCTACGCAAGATAGCCAAACGCTTCTTATAACCACACTGGATGCTCATCTGCAGCTGATGGATATGACCTCAGGGAAAATGCTGAACGACTTTACTAGGCACACCAACGTGTTGTATCGGTGTCGCGCGCGTGTGCAGTGACTTGAAGCGCAAGCGCTCGTGGCGAGGTTGAAGGATATATGTGACCTATGGTGACTGCGTGACGGACTCAACTTTTCCCCACGTGGTCTTCCAAGAAGGTCGCCAAAAGCCTCTCGACAACGGGTACGCCGACACCCTCCGCCATCTTCAAGAAGACTTCAGCACAATATGGTCCGTACTTTCCATCCGAATGGTGTCCAAGAGCCCGTCCTGGTGGTTATTCTGAAGAAATTGCGATCCCAACCGATGGATGCAAGGACATCATGCTGGATGACCTTCCGACGGGCTCTTGGACGAATTATCTCGTCGCGTGCCAGTGGAGACTGACGCTTTCTTTGCATAGGCTCGTGGACCCAAAAAGCATTTGAAGCGCCTCAGCGCCCCCTCTTCATGGATGTTGGACAAATTGAGTGGGACATATGTATGTGCAGATCTGCTGTACTTGGGAAGCATCGCTGAAGCATAGGAAATTTGGTACTGTCATAGGCTCCTCGTCCCTCTCCTGGACCCCACAAACTCCGGGAATCTCTCCCCCTCACCGTCTTCCTCCGCAACAGGCTAAAGTACGCCTTGACTGGACGTGAAGTCACCTCCATTGTCAAGCAACGCTTGATCAAAATCGACGGAAAGGTCCGCACGGACCCTACCTACCCTGCTGGATTCATGGGTGCGTCGGCCTCACTTCGGCTTATTTAATAGAAGGGCTGATCTTATATTTTCAAAGATGTTATCTCCATCGAAAAATCCGGAGAGCACTTCCGTCTCCTCTACGATGTCAAGGGCCGTTTCACCATCCACCGCATTACCCCTGAGGAAGCCAACTATAAGCTCCTGAAAGTTCGCCGCGTCGCTATCGGTAACGGTGGTGTTCCCCACATTGTCACCCACGACGGCCGCACCATCCGCTACCCTGATCCCCATATCCGTGTCAACGACACCGTCAAGTACGATCTCGAGCAAGGCAAACTTACCGATTTCGTCAAGTTCGACACAGGCAACATCGTTATGGTCACCGGTGGACGTAACATGGGAAGGGCTGGCATCATTGTGCACAGGGAGAAGCACATCGGAGGTTTCGATATTGTCCACGTTAAGGATTCCTTGGACAGGACTTTCGCCACCCGGTGCGCATATTTTCCCTCGTATTGAACCTCTGCTAAAACTTTTTTTTATTTTAGTGTCACTAACATTTTCGTCATTGGTGAGGGCATCAAGCCTTGGATATCGTTGCCCAAGGGCAAGGGTACCAAGCTTACGATCTCTGAGGAGCGCGACGTCAGGAGAAAGCGAGCGGCCGAGTAAAGATTGGGTTCATTCCTTCTTCTTTTCTTCGTTGTCTATGTTTTGTATGCCCTCCACATGCCACAATCATGCAAACCATGGTGCTCTTGAGTTTGAGTGGACAAATGAAAAAAAATTCCAGACCATCCATGCCTATTACCAGTAATCTGGGTGACGATAAGGTACTATTGTGTCTTCGATTGTTTTCCTTCTCTCAGCTTCCCATTTAGCTACCCACTTTGCCATTTTACCCCGGCTTGTTTCACTGCCTACATTGACTGTCGCTATCATTTTTATCCATGGGAATGACATGGCGAAGCACGTTAGCTCGTAGAAAGAGGAGTGCTCCGAGTATGGGACTGGATAGAGCTGCAGAGCTGGTGTTGATTGTGCTGAAACTTTCAGATCTGTGTGCTTGTAGTCTTTCAGGGAAGACGCAGTTTGGAGAATGCTCGAAATAGTGGGCAGTTGATTGGTACCTGCCGCCTGGGTGTAACTGTAAATCATGTTTTGTCAGTCCTGGAATACGATCGCGCAAGATATGCCGAAACACTTACGTCCAACCTGTGGGTCGAAACGCGATTATCTTACTATAAGATCCCTTGAAACGGTCGAGATAGGTTTTCAGATGGTCCGAAGTAACCGAACCTAGTGGTACAAGATGAACGATAGCATCCAGTGGATTGGCAGTGAGTAAAGCATCCAATTCAGGATCACTTTGGCATTTCAGGATGGCCGACTTCCGTGCATCACAGTACACTTTGGTATTCAAAGCTTGGGCAATGGCTAGAAATCGATGTGTTATCTATCGGCCGAAGGAAGTTAACAGGGAAGCAAGTCTATCCTACCTTTGACAATGCGCTCCTTGCCAATGGAGTAGGTTCTATCAATGAAATGTCAGCGAATATAGCATGGTAATTGGACGATCCAGCGAACCCAATGACGACCAGCGGCCTTAGTCGTTCCTTCTCCTTCCCCTTAGAGTCTGACGGGGACATCCATGAAAGCATTATAGACTTCTTGTCTTCTAAGGGTTGGCCGTCGACGAGCCTCTTGGCTAGTTCCGCGCATGCAGATATAACAAGTGCTTGTGGAGGGAAGGTGTACTGGGACCAATCGAACCATTAGCAGATACAGCGAGAGGTAAGACATCGGCTCACCTTTGGGTCAAGATAAGTTGTGTCGAGGTAGACATGGTCTATGGCTTTGCCTTTTACGGCAGGGTGAAGAACATGTCGAGGAGAAGCACGGAAATCACCGCAATGGAGGTATCGGAAGGTCCTCGAGGACCCAACGAAGTGTGATTTGTAGGTGCTGTCGCCAGCATTAACGGTCTGAAGTCCTTCGAAGAAGAAAAGACAGGACCCAGGACAGTGGTTTGCTTCAATGAGTGTCACCATTACGCCGTTGGTATTGGGGACTAATGTAGGCGTATCCATCGGCAAAGGGTGGACCCATTTTCGGTCAACAGAAAGCATGTGTACGATCAAGTTTGCGGTGCCCTGCGAACAGTAGATGGGGCCATTCTTCCAATTGGAGGAAAGATTGGTGTAATGGTCAGAATGGGCATGCCTATTTGACAAGTGTCAGCATATAACAGTCAAAACAAGAATGAAAGCGAACGTTAGGAAATATGCGGTCACTCCTGGTATTGCTCCGTACCTGAAAGCGTCGACCGCGATAGGCATTCCTTGTAGGACTTTATAAAATGGTGCTTTCCGCCGACCTCCTTTTGACTTCTGTTGGGGAAAGGCCTTGCGTTCGGCAATTGAAGCCTCTTTCCACACTTCATTTTCCTTGAAGGACGTCATGAGCACAGAAAATGCGTTATTCCCATTTTCCCGTCCTTTAGCATCACACCCGACTTGGTCTTTTGGGCCACTCGTCAAAGAAGACTTTATTGTGAACTCAGAGTGAAATTTAGAGAATGGTTTTGACGTCGACGCTTCATCCTCGAGGTCAGGTATGGGTATCAGAGCCCCCTCGTCGCGCAAGTCCTGAAGGCACATAAATGTTGTCAGTATGTAAGTTTCCAGATGTTAGCCTCGGTGAACTAACATTATTCAAGCTATCCAAAACTTCATTGCCACGAGAGTCAGGGTCGAGATTCATTTCATCGTCGCGGTTGCTTGACGTTTCACAGGACATCCCTTCCATGTCGCGAACATCTTCTGTGACGAACTCAACGACATCCTCGTCGTCGCCATTTTCCCATTCGTCTAATGTGAGATCGATGTCCACCGCTTTCTCTTCAACTTTAGCAATTGAACTGTTATTTGACCCTGCTGCTACTGAGACGGCATATTGCCCAGTGGAATCTGAGCTTTCGGTAGATGGCCGCCTCAGAGCACCAAGCAGATATGGTTTCCCAAAGGACGGCAGGGATTCCCGTTCCGGAACCTCTGGACGCCTGTTGGACAAGAGGAGAAAAGGAGTTCCAAAGGATATATGTTCCCGTTGTGCGGTGAATATCTCGTCGTATGCGCCTCCTAGTGGCCGTGGAGTTACATCCGCGAGGTTGTCTTCCTTTGGAGTGGACAGGATACTGCTGGAACCCGTATCCTCCGCCTTTGAAGAGGAATCCTCTCTCTTGAGGGTTGAATTGTCACCCGTGTTTCTAGGGCTCAACTTGCGCCTCTTCACAGTTACCGACTCCAGGATTTCGACTTCATTATCACTGTCTGAGTCAATCACAATAATTTCCTTTTTACTGCCAGAGCTGGGAGGTTTCCACTTGGTTGAAGCAGACTTTTGAGTTTTGTTGCCAGTGGATTTTATTGCTGGTGGCGGCGCGAGAGGTGTTGCGCCGAAGAAGTCGTGCAAGGTCTGGGATTGACGGGGCGTACCTTGTTCCCTCTTCTTTTTTGCCGGTGGCATGAGGTATCTGATTGCAGCTAATGATAACGGAACGCGATAAAGAGGAAATAAGAGTTGGACAAGGCCTGGACAAGGTAAGCGCGCAGTCAACGGTTGCTCGCGTTGCTTACGTAAACGTAATTACAACAATCCTTAAAGTTAAAGGTACCTTAAGGCCTTATTTAAGCTTACCTTTCACGGTTTCATCTGCAGTTTCAGACTGACGACAATAAAGGTCACAATGTACCGGCCGATTTCCGAAGGCATTGGCGAGTCTCGAGTTCATAACATCCCTTCGGCCTTGAGGCCTTGAGGACTTTTGGTCACAAGACATCCACCACCAACATACACCACCAACCCTCGCGAATCTCAAGGAATCTCATCGATGACAATCAAAATATACAAAAAGATACGTTATCCACCGGAATTCGCTGCGATCACATTATCCACGAAAGGATAGGAGGCAATAAGGGAAGCTAATTGCAAGGAGTCGCAGGCCTAGGGCGAATCTTTGAACCGAAAATCCGATAATTCTTATCGCACCATATCCCCACTGCCGAAATGTATAAGTACTTCAATCCCTCACATTACCCGTGACTCATTCGACGATCTTCAAGCTCCTCCATTTCTCTTGCAAAGGATCACCCGTCACATTTTCCCATACCAATAATGTCCCCCGCTCTCGGTGCTCAGCCCTCTCAGGCGACTAACGGTCTGAAGGCAACCAAACCTATTCGGCCAACCAACATTCTTCATAGGACACCGTGGCAACCTCCTGTCGCCGTTTCTGCCCAAGGCAGCTACATCGAACTCGAGAGTGGCCAAAAGCTTCTCGATGGTGTCGGAGGCGCTGCTGTTGCATGCCTTGGAAATGGCCACCCGACTGTGGTGCAAGCGATCAAGGATCAGGTGGACAAAGTCTCTTGTACGCGTCTCTGTTCTCCTTCAAAATATATTTTACTAATGCGAACTTAGATGTCTACAATATGCAATTGTCCAACGTGCCCGCTGAAGCTCTTGCGACGAAGTTAATTGAAACTAGCAATGGAGCGTTTGCACTGTGCGGGTTCGCTTCCGGAGGTCAGTCTTTGTTCTTGGTGAGACACACTGCATCTCACAAGTTTATTTGCAGGATCGGAAGCCATGGAAAGTGTCATAAAACTGGCGAGACAAGTACGCTCCTGCTGTAGTACTTATAAAGCTGAGGTATTAAATGTCTTTTTGATCTAGTATTTCTTCGAGACGGGCCAAACCCAACGGACCAATTTCATTGCCAGGCAATTGTCATTCCATGGTAACACGGTCGGGACGTTGTCCTTGGCCTATCACCCCACACGCCGTGCTCCTTATGCAGCTATTCTCGATGATCGGCATTTCCATCACGTTTCCCCTGCATACGCCAAGCGCTTCCAAAAGCCGGAAGAAAGCGAAGAGCAATACGTTGAGCGTCTGCGACAGGAGCTGGAAAACAAGTTTATTGAGCTTGGCCCGGATACTGTTATTGGATGTATGGGATTTCTTTGGCTTATAAACAGCGAATAAAGTTATTGACCTTCCTTTCTCAGTCGTCGCGGAGACGGTGGTAGGAGCTACTACCGGTGTTGTTGCAGCCCCCAAAGGATATTTCAAAGGTATTTACTTCCTATCGACTTTTATACGTAAGACTCATCTTATAATCAGCCATGAAATCCGTCTGCGATAAATATGGCGCTTTGTTCATCCTTGATGAGGTGGGTTTTTGGATACGTTCTCAGAAGCAGCGTTATTGATATGTTGAGACAAGGTCATGAGCGGAATGGGTCGTATGTATAATCGTCGAATTCCTTTATTTCACTGTTAAACATCGAGATAGGTATGGGAACGCTACATGCTTGGGAATCCTTCGGAGATGGCGTAGCTGTATGCTATTCATCGTTTATTTTCTTCCCAATATAATACTGACAAAACTTGGTTAGCCTGATATTCAAGCAGTCGCTAAAGGCTTAGGCGGAGGGTAAGTTCATTTTACAAGTTTTCTGGCTATAATTGCTAAAGGCGGTCCAACAGGTATGCCTCTATCGGCGCAGTCTTGATGTCCCAGAAGATTGCCGACGGCATTCGGGATAATTCAGGTCTCTGGAAACATGGACATACCTATCAGGCAAGCCTAGCAATTCTCAAATCACCATCACGAAAACTTAACTGGTCAACAGGCACACCCTCTTGCATGCGCAGCTTCGTTGGCTGTCCAGAACGTCATTGAACAAGAAAATCTCCTCGAGAACATCCGTACTCAAGGGACATATTTTGGTATGAATGAAATCCGTCATCGATTTCAGCATTGCCTGAACAATTTCCACAGGAAAATTACTTCGAGACGGCCTTACCGCCCAAAATTCTCCAGCCGCACCGTACATCTTTGATATTCGAGGCGGAGGGGGGTTCTGGGCGGTTGAGTTTGAATTCGGTGACTTCTCCTTCAATGGCAAGTCGTTTGCAATGCTGGTACAAGCTCGTGCATTGGAGAATGGATTGATCTGCATGGGAATGAATGGGGGGGCCAACCTAGAGGGAACCAAAGGTGAACACATTATCTTCGCGCCTGCATACAACGTTACAAAAGAAGAGGTCGAGAAGATTGCTGCTATCTTTATTCAAAGCGTAGAAGAGATTTTGAAAGAAAATAATGTACAATAGATAGCAGCGAGGAATAGATGCATCATGGGATATCGATATCATCTTCGAAATACTATGTAGACTCCCAATAGAGACATCGGTGGCACAGTGCCCCGCGATCGCCCAAAGATTTCACGCCACCTGCTTATATAAGAAACGGATTGCTTAGGGCGTTTCGCGAAGTCTGAGCTGACCTCCACTTGCTTTCCTCCACACACACCCTCTGTGTATCACACTTGTCCCGTATACGCTCAGAGCCCAGGATCGATGGCTGGGTGCATGCACTAAATGGATTTACGACCAATCCATCATCAAGAAGCCACCAGCAGCTCCAGTGCATCTAACGCTCATCCGAGCCAAGACTCTTACTCAGCGACGACCTCAGAGACCAAACCGATACGTTCCAGCGCAAGGGTGAAAGCAGCGAAACAGAAAGCTCAAATTTCAGACCAGGGGAAAGACCGTGATTCTTCAAATCCAGACCAACCAGCGGGAATACCATCAGCAACACTCTCGGAATCCATCAGTACACGTAACCCTCGCATTAGTCCAGCCAAAGCCAACCGTTCCAGTGAACGCAATACAGGAAAGGGTAAAGCTAAGGAACAAGACTCTTCCTCCCGCAGTAACAAACGGTACGCAACAGCCTGACAGTTATCGGATTCTAGCGGCACTGACCTTCCGATGTGCATTCCAGCCCTCGTCGTAACCCGACATCTACAACAACCCCTCTTATCATTAACGAACCAGTACGAGACCTTAAAGGCAAGAAGCGAGCCGCCCCAGGACCCGACGAGGAAGAAGTAGCAGGTCCTTCTACTAAGCGCCCCAGAACTTCTGCATATTCTCTCAGATCTAGCTCCGAAATGCCACGCAAATCTCGGTTAGTAAATTGAATATCAATCCCGATTCTATACTGACTCCATTATAGCACATCCACTTCCAAGGGCAAAGCAGCGCTGAAAACGAAGATGGCGGTTGCAGGCTCTTCGCAAATTGACAACGAAGATGTCGAGATGATGGATGCAGAGTACACCAACACCAAGCATGGAGAATCTGATCTTGAGGAAACTTTAGAGGAGAAAGTGAATGTAGAGGCAGAGGGCAAAAAAGATCAATCAAAGGAAAATGACAAGGAAGCCCCTGAAGGAGTGGCGAGAGACGAGGATGATGAGGATGCTGACGAAGACGAGGAAGGTGACGATGATAACGGGCACGGAGATGAAGGCAGAATACCTTCCAGCGACGCAGGGCCTATTCCAGGCGGCATGGACGAAGCAACAGCTCTGGCGATATTTGGTGACTATCGTCAATTTGGATCCTATATGATGTCGCTATCCTCGCGTTTGAAAACCATGTTAAATAACATCAAGACCACTGCGGATCCCACTACGAGGTTACTCACTCTTCAGGAGTTGAGCGAGCTCCTGAGTATCAGTACAGAAGATACTTTAGCAGGATCCTTTCAGGTTGAACAGTTTGTCCGGGAACTCGTGAAGATTCTTGGCGGTCGTGGTGCCGACGAGGATGAAGAAGAGGAAGAGGATGCGGGAGAACGCGATGAAGACGCTGCTCTGGCTGCGGCTCTTGCCATGAGCTCTGGGGGACAATTCCACGGAGATGAAAATCTCGAAGCTCAAGTTCTGGCATGCAGATGCTTAGCGAACCTTATGGAGGCCTTGCCAGGCGTGGCCCACACAGTGGTCTACCATGGCGCAATACCAGTTCTTTGCAGCAAGTTGATTGAAATATCCTACATTGACCTGGCAGAACAGACTCTCAGTGTAAGCATCTCTGTCGTCGTTTTCTTCATCAGTCATTCTTATGAGTATGTAGACCTTGGAGAAGATTTCAGAGGAATTTCCGAGCTCCATCGTTCGTGAAGGAGGTTTGGCCGCTTTACTCAACTACCTCGACTTTTTCTCGATTGCGGTTCAAAGGACTGCGCTGCAAGCAGCCTCGAATTGTTGCCGAAATGTATCTCCCGAACATTTCCCTATGATTCGCGGTGTCTGGCCCATCATTCGCAACTGTCTCGCCTACTCCGATCAACGCTTAGTCGAATTTGCGTGTTTATGCGTCATTCGAGTCATCGATTCGTACAATCGTACCTCTGTCGAAAACCTGGAGTCTTTGGTTGACACCGACCTTGTCAGGGCAGTCAACCAACTTCTTCTACCAGCCGGTGGATCTCATTTGATTGCGTCGAACACATATACATTGCTACTCCGGGCTTTGGCGACCTCTGCTCGGGCCAGCGCAAAGATAGCTATGGCTCTTTTGGAAGCCGACATAGTTGACACCCTTTATCAAATTCTGACTGGCGTGCTGCCCTCCACGTCCAGAAGTCATTCTGATCAAGGAGATGCTGTTGGCGGACAAGGACTCGGAGGAGGCCTTGCGGACATGACCGTTATGGAAAATCTCGCCCACAGACCGAAGGAACAAGTCGAAGAAGCTTTAAGCCTTGTTTCTGAATTATTGCCACCTCTGCCTAAAGGTATGCGCTTTTCTGCTTCATGATGTAATGAGACAATCTCATGAATAATCAGAGGGGGTCTTTGACCATAAAGGATATACCGAGAAGTCATTAGCCAGAATGGTAAAAGCGAAAGCAAAGGCGGACAGAGCTGCTGCTCGCTTGACCGCCCAGGCACATGCTCAGAGTGTTACCCCAGTTGTTGAGCCTACAGCGATGGTGGTCACTGTGCCAACTGCAAATGAAGCGTCTCCTACTCCGGCAATTGCTGACATACCCTCCCAAGAAACCGAAGAGAGTGCAGAAAATTCTGCTCTCCCGAGCATAGATGTTGCGCCAGATCGAACGGATATGCTACGATCAAAGCCGGCTGTGGTAGGAAGGTTTATGCAGCTTTTGGTTCCTATCCTCGTCGATGTCTACGCTGCTAGCGTCATTACTCCAGTCAGGATCAAAACATTAACGGGTTTGTTGAAAGCTGTTAGTTTTCTGGATTCAGACGGTCTAAAGCCAGTCCTGATGGTAAGCTCTTATTCACTGGACGTCTTACCTTTATTTTTTTCACACATCATTTAGTTTGTTCCTGTGGCTAGCTTTGCCTCGTCCATCTTATCCTCCAAAGATCATCCTTCTCTTGTTATCGGGGCCCTCCAACTTGTCGATTTACTCCTAGGAAAGCTTCCCTCACTGTATAAGCCAACCTTTCACAGAGAAGGCGTGTTCCATGAAATAGAAGCGTTGGCAGCGCGAACACTGATCTCTTCGAAAAGCAAAGAGAAAGAAGCTTCCGAGACTAGTGAGGACGCCTCTCCCTCCAATCCTCCTCCAACCCTTCCGGGGTTCAAAAAGCTTTCTTCCATGTCTCTTGACCCTGAAGATGCCATCACCTTACGCGCCCGTGTGATACAATTCAAATACTTGGCAGACAAGGAGGAAGTTGACGAAGATGGTGCTTTCGAAAACCTTCGGGGTGTTGTGCACAGAATCTCAGCACCAAATGCTTCTGACCAAGAATACTCTCAAGCACTTGGGGAACTTGCAGACCTTTTTGCGTCTCCGCATACCTCAGTCTCCAGCTTTGAATTGCTCAAGAGTGGTGTTGTTGATGGTTTACTTCAGTTCGCGACAGATGAAAATCGTTCTGGTACGTCGAGTGGATGACAAATTTCAATGTTTGCTCATTTGTTATCTTTACAGTAAGCCTTCAAAGGCGCAAAGAAATACTTCTGGACGCCCTGACTAGCAGGAAGGTTAAGAACATAAGTGCTAACCAGACCCCATTTGCGACACTTGTCAAGAAGTTACAAGAAAGCTTTACTAGGATGGAGTCGTTTGAAGTTATCACGGTTGCTCAAAACAACGATGGTAATGCCCTGCCCTTCTTATCCTGAATGTTTATGACGAGCCTTTTCTAGATTCAAAGCGGAGCTCTCCATCCCTGCTTGCTCGTCAGCTTCGTCTTCGTCTTGTTGCAGGAGACGAGTCCGACATTCCAAGAAATCTTCACAACATCGTTGTCTCAATCCATGCAATTGCCACTTTCCAAGCTCTTCACGATTATCTTCGCCCTCGGGTTGCTGGCCTTCTGAGCAGCGGCTCACGCTTATCGGGAATGTTCGCAGCGTTAGCAGCGTCTGGGTTCGTGGGCTCTACAACGAAGCCGCCTGGTGATAGTGCTTCTGCGCCCGTCAAGTCTTCAAACGCTACTGCACCAGCAGACACGAGTTCGGCTTCTGCATCTACACCATCTGTTGAGCGACGTCGTAGTCAACGTTTAGCCAAGCAAGCAGCGGCTGCATTATCAGCGGATAATTCTCCCCCCTCCGAGAACGAGAATACTGCGGCTGCAGACACAACTCTACCCCCTGGGGACACTCATTCATCGTTGCCACCCAATTCCGACATTGCTCCATCCGAACTCCATCCGAACCCCGCCGAACCTGCGCCAAGCGACACCGTAGTAGAATCTGAGCTGCACGCAGATTTCACTGATGATGAAGAAGAAGTTGATGCTGAGGTGTTTGACGACGAGGTTGATGCCGACAATACCGTCTCAGAAAAGACAATCACACTATCGGTTGCCGAAGGTATGTCTCTCAGCTTACCGTTGGCGTTCCATACTTATGGCGATAATAGATGGCAGTAAGATCGAGGCTCAAACACCAGATGGCACCAGAGTTACAACGCCAAATGCCTCTGCCAAAGATGGATTACTGGCGATGGCGAGAAACTCGTTGTCCTCGCGGGGTTCTTATGCTGCTGCATTAAAAGCTAAACCTACTGACTGGCATATTGAATTCTCAATGGATGACCACATTCTGCCGCTGGATCTGACCATCTATGGAGCAATTCACCAACACGAAATGAGGAAGAAGAGCGGCGCGACACCCCTCAATATGATTTGGCAAGGCGTATACACAATCAAATTCAAGAAGGTATCAGGGCCCGCACCTGGACCTGAAGGTATGTTATACAGCTGGCAATAGAATGTGTGGCTGATGTCTTATAGCACGTGCAGATTCTGACGCGGCAAGCAAGACCAGGTCGCCGACTCCAACCCTCTCGTCCCTTCCAGATGATGCCCCTCATGCCAAGATCCTTCGTCTCCTTCGTGTTCTTTGTCATTTGAACAACTTTGAAGCGGAGCGATTGGTCTTCCCAGGCGACAAGCGAAACCTTCCAGATTCAGCGTTTGTCAACAACAAGCTTACAGCCAAACTTACACGACAATTGGAGGAGCCTATGATCGTTGCCAGGTTTGTCCTGCTGCTGTCTTTAGAATGACTGGCACTGATGTTCGCCTTGTAGTTCTTGTCTCCCTGATTGGGCTCTGGACCTCCCTCAACATTTCCCCTTCTTGTTCCCTTTTGCGACACGCTATAACTTCCTTCAGTCCACGTCGTTTGGATATGCGCGCTTGATTCTGAAATGGCAAAGCCAGCAAAACCGTGGTCAGGATAGCTCGAGGCGAGATGAAGGGATAGGATTCCTAGGACGTTTGCAACGGCAGAAAGTTCGCATCTCGCGTAAACACATCCTTGAATCTGCGGTGAAGGTGTTCGAGCTGTATGGTTCATCATCATCCATACTTGAAGTTGAATACTTCGAAGAGGTGGGGACTGGTCTGGGTCCAACACTCGAGTTTTATTCGTTGGTCTCAAAGGAGTTCGCAAGAAAAGATTTGAAGCTCTGGAGGGATGCGGATGCTTCTGGTCCTGGCGTTTATGTCAATCATCCTAACGGCCTCTATCCGGCGCCTATAAGCAGAGAAGACATATTAAGCGATGGCGGACAGTGCGTTTTCTTGACCTCTTTTTTTGATAATACTCTGAAATTTGTTCTGTAGAAAAAGGACGCATATTCTGCGAGTTATTGGACAGTTTGTCGCGAAGGCGATGCTCGACTCCCGGATCATCGACTTGTCATTCAATAAGATCTTTTTGAAACTCGTTTTGGGAGAAGAAGTTCCGGTGACAATCGCAACACTCAAAGTAAGGTTTCATTCTATTAGAGGTTTCTTCTCGATCTAAATTTCCGATCAGCTTGTGGATGTAGACCTTGCGAATTCTTTGGCTCAAGTTCAAAGTATAGCCTCTGGTAACCTGTCACCGAAAGATAAAGTAAGGCCTCACATTATTAGCTCGGGGTCGGCTAGTTGATATTTTCACAAGCTTTCCCAGAAAGTGGCCAAAATTGAGCAAGTCAACATTGAAGACCTCGCATTGGACTTCACGATTCCAGGTTATGACATTGAACTGCGGGTAAGTTAAAGAAGGGTTCTTGCTCAGATTTCCACTGATTATTCTGTAAAAGCCCGATGGAAGAGACACACCAGTAACTTCAGAAAACGTTAATGAATACGTTGCCGAGGTATTGGATGCCATCATTGGAAAGGGTGCTGCCATTCAAGCAAAAGCGTTCCGAGATGGCTTCTCAAAGGTCTTCCCAATCGCCGATCTGCGAGCTTTCTCAGCGGACGAACTCGTGATGCTTTTCGGAAACTCAGAGGAGGATTGGAGTACCGAAAGTGAGTCCATTCACTCCCTAACCAGATGCTCTCCATTGACATTGTTTCGAAAGCATTATCCGAAGCTTTGAAAGCCGATCACGGGTTTAACGTTGAAAGCCGCGCAATTCGCGACCTTGTTGAAATCATGTCGGAGTATGAGCCCTCAACTCGTCGTGCATATCTGCAATTTATCACTGGCAGTCCGAAGTTACCTATTGGCGGTGAGTTTACTCTATAGAGGTCCATACTACGACTTATTCATAATATTTAGGTTTCCGAGGCCTGAACCCTCCTCTTACGGTTGTGCGCAAGCCTCACGAGGCACCGTTGACTGCAGATGACTATCTGCCGAGTGTCATGACCTGTGTCAACTACCTCAAGCTTCCGGAATACAGCACCAAGCAAGTTATGAAGGAAAAATTGCAAGTCGCGATGCAGGAGGGAGTAGGAAGCTTCCATCTATCATGATGTCTGGGTTACCTTGTCCCCTTGTTTTTCTTCTGCGTTATTAGTTTTCCAAGTTCAGTATTAGAATCCATCATATTCACAACTCTATAACAATTCTTTCCCAGCACAATTCAATTTTCGTTCTTTAATGTTTCTAGTCGTAGGGACTTGAAAGAAATTGACCACCGAGTCATGTTCCGGGACACGGGTCAATGGGGTCATTGCGCCACTGCGGTCCGAGCTTATCATGACGTAAGCAGATTCCCACGACCTTTAGGTTGTGGGTCTTGGGACCTATGTAATGCGAGCCCTTGGGGGCTCGCTTTCGATAGGTGTGGGCCAACTATGATGTAACTGAGTTTGAAACATGATATAATTATGTACAAACAAAGTCACATGTCCACATCTGCACCTTCTGAGGTGTTCTTGAGCTGTTTTTGACAGAGATACAGTGTAGTAATTAAAATTCAGTAAACCAGATTGAAGACGGGGATAAATTTATGAGTCTAGGACAAAGAGGGGGTTTTTTAAACTGTCCGGAATTAAATATCCATATAACATTGAATTTTTGAACCACTTTGATTGTTTTTTGAATTGGGGAAGAGTGGGCAATTGCCTGCAGCCAAAAAAAATGGAAACAGGACCCTGCACATACATTAATTTCATTCTAATATTTAGTTCTGAGAAATATATGCGCGAAGCGCACTACAAAAAAAATACTGAACCTGAGTTTCTTAGAAATCTGATTTTTAGAGAGAGAGAGAAATGGCTCTGATTTAATTTTTGAAAGCCCTAGAAGTAAAAGGGGTATCTCACATCCTCAATTTAATTTGTTAAGGAGTCAAGTGCGCGAAGCGCAGAGAAAATTCTGAATTTTAGGCTAATTAGACATCTGTCAGCTTTTGCGGCCCTTCGCGCGAAGCGCGTTCAGAAATTTTGAATTTTATTTTGGCCATTATGTACCCTGGAGTCTTCAGAGGTGAATGCCAAATTATAAGAGAGCTGGCCCACCAAGGGCATGTACAATTAATTACTCTCTTTTCCCCCCTCTTTGATTTAATTTATTTAATTTATTTAATTTCATTTAATATTCAGCAGTATCACACCTATGTAATGCGAGCCGTCTTGGGGTCATTTCAAAAAAATTGGTTTATACACCATAGTGCTGGGTTGTTATCTGCCCGGCAAACTCCGAAAAGTCGATTTTCGACTTTTCTTTCAAGCTCACAAGTCCAGAACTTGTGCTCTCCCTATGTAATATTGCGTATCATGATGTGTAGTTATGCATACATTCAATAGAATTGTCTACTAACAATTTGAGAAAACCAAAAGACGCGGGCTGGAAAAATCGAAATGTCAGATACCCGAGCCAATGGCAGATAACATGCTGCGCTCGGACCCATGTTATCTGCCATGTTATCTGCCACGTCACGTGATTGCGTCCAATGCGCTCGCCGCTCGCGTCTCTAGCTTGCCGCTCTGCCTGCTCCTCAGCCTTTCTTGGCATGTAAATATCCTCACCCTCTTATTTGTCTCATCATGAACACCAGTCCTTTCCCATTGTCTCTTACATGAATAAGTATGTAAAGTAGCCTTCAACTTCTAGGTAGTTTATTCAATGATATTATAATATTCAATCAGTAGAAAGCTGTATATACATGCAACAGGGTTGTGCAGAAAAGATCTGAAGATATGAAAAGAAGAATCAAACCTTATGCAGAAAAAATCAGAGTGCTGGAAGTCAATGTTAATGTTAGAAAGGTATAGAGCAAGGTGTGGGCTCAGAGCATCAAAAGTCAGCTTGAATGTTAGCAAAAAAATCAAAGCATTAGGAAGCCAAAGTCAAAATAGATGCGGCCTCATTACCTACAATTTTTAGCTATAGTCTATTTTATTAATTTATGATTTTTTGGCTGAACTCAGGCAATATGCGATGCGGCGAAGATTTGCGAGGGGTCGCGCGCATAGCGCGCGGAAGTCCGGGCCATATTGCTTACAAATCCCCTCTTTCTCGCCTCTTTTTGGGTCTTTTTCTTCTTTGGGAACCCAGTACTTTGGTGGGAAAACCAAAAAATTTTTGGCGGACGGATGTGATGACCAATCTGCTCCAGCTTACTTAATACCATTACCTTATCCGTCCATGTTCTTGTTACTCCTCGCCGCTCGCGTGCTTTCCTTCCTTCCACCATGACATTCCGTGCAGAGATTTCATCGACCACTGTTTCTGGTCTGTTTGTGCCAGTCCGCCATCTTACCGGGTAGTCTTTTGATGGACCCCACCTCACCTTTCCTGAATATCTGGGTTTTTCACCTGATATTTCTGCTACATCTACCCTGGACTTTGTCGTTGGCTCCAGCAATGATTTACTGCCTTCTGTAAAACCCAGATGTCCATCTCAAACTGTCATATTATACTCAAGTCATGTTTTTTCTTCTCTCTCCACAGGCGTCAGGTCCAGTTTCGGTGTTCTTTGTCTTTTCTATTCCAATTCACTTAACTTACCAGCGAACGTCACCAGTGTAGATGTAATACTCAGATGTCATTGAGTTGTAAATTTGGAAATATTTTTTGACAGCTTTGCCATCTGATATACTCCTCTATATGATATGAATGCTGATCAGCGTTTACTTTAATGAAAGGGGAGTGGGCATTGCCGGTCCTGACCGGCCCTACGGTTTTGTCGAGGGGGTTGGGGGATAGCCTGAGCTTGTGGTTTAATAGGTTAGAGAGAAAATCCGTGACCATCTTAATGCGGACTGGGTCCCAATGCGCGTCTTTCATCGTGAGGATGTAGTGTGGCACCGCCTGACTGAATTCCTTCCATATCAAATATGTGTCGGCCACCCCTACGCGTAATTCCTCTGCAGATGCTGCTAGCATGAATGATGAAATGCCGTCAACGTGCGAAACGACCATGGCGTCATCGTTGATGCATTCGTGCTCTGAATTCCAGAGACAGATGTACAAATGTATGTCAGTTCTACTTGAATTTGCAACGCATATGCGCTCTACTTACATATCTTGCGTCGACGTTTTCGTCAGCATGCTACAATTGACCTTGAAGTCAATATTGATTATTTGAAGCTAATGTTCGACATTAACGCTATCGCTTCATGATGATTCTAAATATGCACATTTGCTTGAGTCATGTTCCGGGACACGGGTCAATGGGGTCATTGCGCCACTGCGGTCCGAGCTTATCATGACGTAAGCAGATTACTAAGAAACGCCAACTTGACTTGGACTGAAGCTCGTCTACAACCAATCTGCAACTCTACCTTTACCCCCATCTCCGATTTTTGTCTCCTTCCTTTACCATGTCTAAGCACCATCCCGGTAACGCATCCAGTCTAGTTTCGATGCATTTCCCCACTGACCTGACAATTTCCGCATAGATTTGATCATGTGTCGCAGGCAACCTGGTATTGGTGTGTGGAGAAAGTGTTATATCCGTGCAGCAAGACTCATTCGCGCGCATTCACAGCAATCGGCCGTCTGTGCGAGAAATGTGATGGCAAATGGCATGCCTTCCTCTTCATGGCCGATTACTGTCACTGCTAACTCCGTCTTTTAGCCCTGTATGCGACTCGTACGTCAGGCCAGAAACTTTGGTTCGGATCTGCGATGAATGCAATTTTGGCACATATGGCGGTCGTTGTATTATATGCGGCGCACCTGGTGAGTCCTAGTCAAGCTCTTGGAATAAAAGGCATTGACTTGCATCTGCAAGGTATCTCCGATGCCTATTACTGTGCCGAATGCACCAGGCTAGAAAAAGACCGCGACGGCTGTCCCAAGATCGTGAACCTCGGTGCAAGTAGAACAGATCTATTCTATGAGCGTCGTCGACTAGGTGAGTCCTGTAACTTTTTGGGTGAAGATGCGATTTATATTAGTTTATAGGATTTAAGAAGGGCTAGTCAATGACCATGTGCCCAGGCAGGCCTGCAATACACAAGTTTCACTTAAAGGTACATGAATATATAATATGGATACACAGATAATTCAACGATAAACTGGATATGAAATGACAGGTGGACTTCCCAAGGGGTTCTCTAAATTGGCGAAGTTTCTGCGGCCAAATCAGTCAGCTTAGTCGTCAAGTGAACGGGTGTTACTCACTTAAACAGTTGCATATCAACCTACATAGTTTGTTAAATAATGCATAGAAGAATATGACGAGCAACTCACGATAGACTTGAAGACTAAGAAAACATGATTATCGTCGTGAGTGTCCACTTCTTCGCAAGAGTCGCACAAATCGCGAGCGCAATAAGCGCATCGAAACCATTCGCCTTCAA
This sequence comes from Flammula alnicola, assembly GCA_015499995.1. Taxonomy (NCBI): domain Eukaryota; kingdom Fungi; phylum Basidiomycota; class Agaricomycetes; order Agaricales; family Strophariaceae; genus Flammula; species Flammula alnicola. The sequence continues at coordinate 332,618 of JADNRV010000023.1, read as the reverse complement.
TGCGGGTCATGCATCGATCGCAAATGGCTGACGAATGTATCAATGAGCCAAGATAAGCTATGAAGAAGAAACATGTCAGAGGATGGTGGCACGTCTACGAGCCACTGCAGCTGATAACAGACCTCTAGGATCATTGGTTTTCGGAGCATTTGGTGCTGGCCCAGCTGGAAACTTATATCTGCAAGTCATGTTGAGATATGGTCATAGTGGATAACTCAAAACCTACAGGGGCGGTAGCATAGGGAAAGGAGACTCTAAGGCTCGATGGACTGGCCTTGGTAGCTTGAAGAAAATGTGCATTGGGTCATGAACAAGATATGACCGCACTTCGCAGTTGGAACACTGTCAAGAGGGTTAGCGTCATGTCATCTCTTAGCTGTGATAAGGTCGTACCAAACTATATGCGGACGGTTGTGATGGACAATGTGCACATTGATACCGGGTGCCAATAATTAACTGTATGAATCAAAGTTTAAACACAAGCACACAAACATTGCGAGTAAAAGTTTTAAAAACTTACATGACCACAGCCATTGCAGAAAAGACGATGATCATCTGGAGAATGAGAAAGACCATCTCGATTTGATCCAGAGCCCACCATGGTACGGGCATAAGAGATCTCGGATTCTGCCTTCGATCTTGGGGCAGAGAAACCAACGCTAGCTGCGTCTCTTCCGGTCCAGAGATGCAATGCACGGCGGCTCGCGTTTTGCAGCTACGAAAAAGAATTTTAGACATGAATGAAGACGAATGAAGTAAACCCAAACTAAAACTAACCTCTGTGGTTTCCAAGGGATATGGGATCTTCAGAAAGAATCATAAGCCTTATTGCAACTTATAAAATTACTTGACAGACCTTAATGAGGATATGGGACGAATTGTGTCCACCATCTGCGGAGTCGAGATTTCCTGGGAGCCCAGCAGATTCGCAATTGGAACAGATGTCCACAGAATCACAAATTGCACAGTGAAATCGTGCTCCCACGATATCAAGGAGGCAGCTATAAGTTCGGAATACGTAAGAAATAGGACAAATGTCAAGTACAGATAACCTACTGGGCGCATTTCACCCCAGGATGCTTGAGAGCTAGAAGAATATTATTAACAACGATCAGAGCCATTGCACTAGGATACTTACAGAGTTCTTCATGAGGGTCGGGCAATATAGGTGGAATATAGTCAGAATCATTGTATACTTCCACAGGCTTGTCGGGAACGATTAGGAAGGCGTGCGAAGGATGCAATTCGTGGACTTGGCTTTAGATACTAGTTCACGTTGTGCGCTATACTCAGATAGAGACAGTACGAACCTGTAACATGCCCGGCAGAGATGCATCTTCGAGCAAGATGCACACTTATAACGCTTGCGTTCGGTCACAGCAGAACAAGTTGAGCATTGCGAGATTTGTGCTTCGTCCAACACTGAAATGGGCGGAACGTCAACGGCAACATTCCCATAACAGGATGATAAGACATACCGACGTCTTCCCATCCTAGATGACCCCACACCTTCTCCTGATATGCATGGCGCAGTTGACCTTTCTTCGGAGCAGCACGTCTCCACTGTAACGCTCTCTCTCGGTCATCGTGAGAAGGAGATATATTGCTAACGCTCGGAGACGAGCCAGGGGCGGCTAATCCGGCCTCGATCGCATGGTTGATGCCAACGGACTCCAGGCAAGCTGAGCAAAGTCATAACCGTGAGATGTTTGAGATGAAGGTGAATTTGGCATGTTCAGGTGTGTTCTGGAGCCGCCAAAAATAGAGTGTAGGGATGGTAAAGATGGAGCGGAAGGTATTGAGGGCAATGGCTTATACCTTTGAGTGTCGTAGTAAGAATCTGAGCTTGCAACATATGTCTGCGACGAGCTGGAGTTGGGACTGGAGAATAGTTTGTGAGCGGCGGGAGGGTACACGTAGGTGCTAACGGGCGATGAATCCTTCTCTTTTCCCTTCTCCGAGGCAGAGCTTTGAACAGGAGACTTTTCTCCACAAGTTGAGCAGACATATCTGATGGCATCCAATAGGAGACCACAATTTGAACAGTCTGTCAGGATTTCAGAGGCTGGTCCAGGTACTGGCAGGAATGGGAAAAAATCTTTGTCGATAGCATAGGATAGATCATTCGATGTTTCCTCTGGGATAGATATGGATTGAAGATCGACGTTTAACCGTCGGTGTTCTGTTGTTTTGATTTGCTGAGCAGCCAGCCAATTGAGCTGCATGGAAGTAGGACGCGGACCATGCATGGAGTCATGCAGATTATTATATGCATCGCCTTCCACGTTTCCACCTTGCCCTTCTTCGTCCCCTGAACCCTGGAATTGCGAAGAGGACCCCGAAGTATAAGTATAGTAGTACTTGCCCCGTGGGTCCCTTTCGAGAGCGAGATCGCCGCCCAAAGAGTCATCTTGCGAATTCAAAGAAAGAGAAATCCCGTCGGAATCTGATGGTTCTGGCAATGCGCCCAGCATTGACCGAATCGTTCTTTCGTTTTGGTCTCGGAGCCAAGCTGCACCCCGCTCGCTCGCTGCCAATGAATCGAAATCCACGCTCGAGGAATCATCTCGCAATGTTTCCGACAATTTAAGACGTTCGAATACGGCAGATGGATCGGCTGGGAAGCGCTCTGCAGCGGCGGCTAGCTCATTGTCATCGATCGAGGTTGCGGGGCCCTCGCGTGAGACGTAGTCCAACGTGGGCGAGGCCTGCCGTGTCGGACTGTTGCTCGAGTGTTCCCCTATGCCCCTCGATCCGTTCCTATTACTCAAACTTGTAAAGTTCCTCTGTTTCGCAATGGACGTGAGAGAGTCGCCTAAAGTCCTCCCATTCCGCGCTGACGACGTTCCGGGATCCCTTGAGCTAACCGTAACGGAATCGTCGTCCAAGTCAACAGTGGGGGTGCCGAAAGAGAACGATTGTTGGCTGCCATTTCGTCCCTTGAATTCTTCCAGACTGGCCAGGGAAGAGGTATCGGATAGGCTGGGTCCGTCGTAATCGACAGTGATGTTGACGCGGAGGGTAATTTTGCGTGCACCAAAGCTCCGGCCAGATAGTATGGATGCCGCCGACGATATTGGAGCATCGTCTCCTGCTTGGAAATATTGGATTGCTTCTACGAGATCATCGTCCGTTGCGATATGGGAGATTTCTCCATCGTCGTCTTTATACGCAATAGCATAAGATGCTGCGGAAAGTGAGAAACATTGTTCCACCTACATCTGGGTTAAAGTGAGCTCTCTAGGTCAAGCTAAAAGCATACATACTTTTCGCCGGAGTAGATTGTATGAGCAATTGCGCGCCGAGCTGAATGTGATTCGTTTATGCCATTTATCGAATGTGCACTTGACAATGAGGGGCCTGTCAGGCGGACTGTACATGTGTAAACGAGATAAAGTGAGCGTTGGGGGACGAGAGAGTCAGCGCCGAAAAGCAGCGCTTGACATGTTAGGTTGGCTGTTCACAGACTTCAATCCTCCGCAGCACATTATGATCGTGCTTCGTCAGCCGGATGCATATCATACTCAGATCACCACCACATCGCCGGCCACTACAGATGCAAAGAAACGCTAGGAATTGGCTACGAAGTACAAGTATAGAGTACGGATCTATTTAACGAGATTGCCGCCTTATCTGAAGAACGTCAATTCTGCCCCAACCGTGATCAAGGACCCGCAACATCTTCAAATTTTACATTTGGCATCTCCGAAAATGAGCGCTGGTGGCAGAGCTTATCTCGCTTCGGGAGACTGATTGCGTTATCATCTGGCCACATACGTAGCAAAAATGTCTAAAAGCATTGTCAGAACAAATGCCCATCGTACAGAGAAAAAAAACTTGCGTGTTGCAGCCGGGAGATAGGCACTGCATATGGTTACATCCCGAAACCTTCTGAATCGGAGTTTGACAGCCTTCGCAAAACAAGGTAGGTCAGCCGAGAGCGATTTCGCCCAGGAGAAAATCTCAAACGCTTACCTGGACAATGTCGCCATCCTCTATTTTTCATGAGATGTTCCAGTTCAGACGAGCCGTCGCAGGAATGCTGAGGTCCTCCGATGATTACGTCTTGTTGGCAATTCTTACACCAGACGTGGCTACAGGCAGGTAAAGGGCAGACGATAACGCTATTTGCTTGGTACTCGCTTCGATCGACAAACATAGTTTCTTTACACCTGTCAGACAAGAAAAGTACGTCAGACATATGCCAAACAGAAAAACAGCTCAGGTTTTCACTTTCGGCAATGAAGCACGACGGAGTGAGCTGCAAGTTGTAGCTCTTGCAGTATCTCGAAATCAGAGTCTGTAAGGCCAAGGACTTGAAACATATAATCGTCAACACCTTCAAGGAATATTGTGTCAGTAACATTCAGAAATCTGTCTTCTGAAAACACTGCATACTGCTAGGTTCATGTGCATTGCCCGCGCTGCAGGCTGGGCAGAGTATTGGATATCGACGCTGGTTGAGTGTAGAGATGACGTGTGTCCGAAGGCAGTCGCGACAAAATGAATGTTTGCAACTAGCAAATTGGGCAATATGGTCGATCTGCAGCTCCTCAAGGCATATCGCACACTGGAAAGTAGCCTGTTTTTTTTTACCCAGTGCCGCGTGTTCAACAGTTAGTCTCTGATCCTCTTCATCGTAGTGATTCTGTAACTGCATGGCCAAATAAATCCCTGGTTTTGACATATCATCGCTTTGTGGAGGGTTATGTGAAGCATGATTTCGAGGGAAAGAATGCGCCACCGATGTCGCAGTGTTCACCGTACGATGACGTCCACGGTCTGAGAGCGAAGATATGAAATGAGAGGTCGACCGTAGCTCGGCATGAGTGGCCTTCTGTTTTCCCTTGAAGTCCGATCGAGATCCCTGGTATGGTTCATTGTGTGCAACTTTCGCTTTTAGATCGTGATTTTCGGTTGAAAGATATGATTCCCGCCGTTTGGAATCTGCCAAGTCCACTTTCAGCTGCAAAATCGTCTTGCTAGCTTCCATCAAAATATCGTCAAAGTTGTCTAACGATGACGGAGGGAGGCTGGGAACGATTATATGCCCTGAGAATTGACTGAGAAGCTCGGCTTGCCATTGCATTGTGTGGTCAGCCAGGATCTTGGGGTCGATTGCGAGAAGGCCATGGAGATAAGCCGCCGTTCCTTCGAGGGATGAGTTCACAATAAAGCCAGAACCCGAAGGGTGAGATGGACGGGGATGAGAATCGAAGATGACGAATATGTTATGGAAAGAGATGGAAAGTTTAAGGCAAACAACAATTTCTGGAGTTCGCGTAATGATTGCAGCTACCGGGATATTAGAGCCACTTTCAAGGGCTAGCATGTCCCTTTCAAGTTACAAGTTAGTGGTTATATATAACCCATGAAATGATAAAGGCTGACTGTAGTAAAACCAAGAAATCCGCATGATCAGACCGACGATAATCAATCTTGACGAGGTTGAAATGGTGTTTGAATACAGGGATTTCTAAGAGATCCTCGACTTCCAGATGGTCGCTGCTGGGCCATGACGAACAGATTGAGACAATGTCCTGTTGGACAGTGCCAGGGTAAAGTTGTGAGATGGCATGACATCAGTGCCGTCCGGTCGTTGTCGAAATGTTGACAAGTATGTACACACCTCGACTGTTTCTTGGGAGAGCACAACACGCAGGAAGCTGCTGTCACCATGGTCTTTCACGTCAAAGCGATCTTCTGATTCCTCTTGCAATCGAAATATAGTTCGGGCGCAGTTCAAAGCTGCAAGGCCACATGCAGATACTATGCCTGTCGCCTCTGATCCAGATCTAACTTGATACTGACTTGTTCCAGGATACGAAATGACTTGCTGTTTTCCTTCCAGAACTTCTTCCAAAACCTTATTGAGGTCTTGTGGCCGAGTCTGCATGATATCGATGGTGCTTGCAGCGAAGAAAGCTGACACCTGGGGGTCTGAAATCGATTACAAAGGTTATCCGCACTTCGTGGCCAACGGCGACTCGACTCCCTTCACAGAAGCACGTCAAGAAAGGCAATAAAAGTGCACGTTGGCGTTGTGCGAAGTCCACTGAGCGCCTATTGCTGACAGTTTTCTAACCTTTCGGGGATTCCTCTGCTGTGGCTACAGGCAGCTAGGTCCACGTGGTTTTGCCTTTAAAAAGACGTGTCTTTCACGAGTTTCAGTGCGTTTCATCTTGCTTTCATCTCGTCCCCCCCGCTCAACGTGAATATTATGCAGATATCCACAGAAAGCACCCACCCCAAGTGTCAAGGTTCGTTAAGAATTATCCTTTGTCCATTTCGTAGACTCTGAAGTCTTTTATTCGTGTTACTAGATTTACCCGAGAACATAGCCTTGCCCCTCAGTCCTGTTAACTCGCCTGGACGAAATGTTGTCCCACTGCCAGACGAGGTGCGCTTTATTTCATTCTGTGTCTTGTCATCAACCGATAAACCATTTCAAAATAAGGTCGTATCCGACCCTCGTCCTGAAGATCGATCAGTGGTGCATGATAAGATGGCGCCGGTACGCTCTGAGACACATTTTATGGTACTCTGCTTATAATCTTTATAGAGTGTTGATGGCGCAGCCGGAAATATCGACGGGGCGAACGACGACATGTTGGGCTCGATCGCCAACTTTTACCGTATACTTGAATTGATCACCGAGCAAGGGAGTGGAGGCTTGGGTACGTTTTCTCGGGCACTAACCCCTCCCTTCTACACATACCAATTTTTTGAGTTTAGTGGACAAAATAATCATCGCTCAAGATTCCTTGAGCAAATTCATCAACGATCTTTCACCAAACGCTTACGCCTCACTCACCAAGGTGGACTTCAAGGCCTTAGACTCAGTCACAGTGCGGCCCGTGGGGGTGTATGGGCCAAAAGATGCGATTGTTCCATTTTTATCCCATATTGGAATTGTGGATGAGGAAAAGTAAGTTTGATACGTAATAATTTACATTCGAGTTGCTTGAGGCTAACATCTTTCAAGAGTTCGGATGTTGCTCTCAATGGAGGAGTCCTCTTCTCGTGGACGCCTTCAATCTGGCCTCTATATAGCCAGGCCTCAACACATGCAAGGTTCCACGGCCTCAGAAATATTCATTGTTTATTGGCCGGAGAAAGAAACATGGGATGACAATGCCCCCTCGCCTGTGCGTCGCAACCGCGTCACATTCATGAGGTACCTCCTCCCATTTTTCATGCATTTAATGCCGCTCAGAACTGCTGCATCGTTAGATACCTCAACAAGATTGCAGATCAAATCTTATGCTTATTATCTGACGAAGTTTCCAAGTCAATCGTTTGGGACGATTGTAATGATCTACAAGATCCAGCAGCAGACGTCGAAGATGACCAGATTGATCGTCTGTTTTCTTTTGAAGTTGCAAAAACACTGGAGCAGGAGGAAAATGTTACGATCCGCCCCGGATTTAATGTAAGCCATCCTGGAATAAACTATGCATCCTTAGAAGGAGACTTAGTTTTCTGTAGTTGTCATTGCGCGGTGATTTCCTGAAGTCCAGCCCTACTAGTACGGAGGGTTCACGCACACCACTGCTTCTTGCAGGTGAAACTGCCCAAGGCTTCCTATCAAGCAAATTTGTACCGCCATCCGACACTTTGAGCTCAATCAACCGTCAACCGTTCAATTTGATTCGATTCCAAGAACTCTTGTGAGACTCCTTTCTTCTTCATTTCTACGTTACTCACCTGTCTTTCACACAGGGCGACAGGTACCATAGTTCTAGAAAGCAGCTTGTCCGACGATGCCTTGGAGATTTTGATCAAGGATGGCCTGTATAAGCGATTTCCGGCTATTTGTACGCGTTGGGGGAATCGTAAATCGGAGATCGACAAAGAACTCACAGCCTCCAAGAAAGCACACCGCACCGAGCTCCAGGAAAGGCTCGCAGGCTCTACAGCAAACTTGGAGAATATTCTTCTTACTGAATTTCTAACACGTGTCAAGAAATTATACCCGTATGTTATTCCCCATTATCGTTGACCCTCTGTTGACCTTTTTATAGCCACTGTGCATTTGAGTCCTTGACTGCCAAATGCGAAGCTGCAGCAGATGACTCGAGCGATGGTAAACAGAAAGTAATACCCTTTCCAGAATATCGCTGACACCCTCTTAGATTCAGATTCATTCTCTCGACTTGTGGCATTGTATCCGCAAATCAAAACAGAGTTTGACAAAGCCTTCCAAAGATTGTCATTGAACAAAATAGTTTTGAATGAGTATCGCAAGTACAAGAAACAGCTCGTGGCCGTTCAAATCTGTCTCGAGGAACATGGAGACCTTGGCGACGATGAACGCAAGAAATTGACAGAGAACGTATTTTCTGATAGTGATCTCAACCAAATATTCCCACACGAGTCCTCGATCCCGATCCCGATGTTCGGTTTTCTTAAAAATATCTGGCCTTCAAAGCCGACTGGATCTGGAAATCTCGCACATCGGATCCATGCTCACTTTGCTCATTTGCCAGACCCATCCTTCCTGGCGTCGTTAAGCAACACTGCTCCTTATGGTGGTTTCCTTGCTGAAGAAGTCATTTCGAAGACGCTTCATCTGGCTTCTCGTTATCTTGAAGTCATTATTTCGAAGAATCTTGGTCTGCAAGTCACTACTGCAAGGCGCATCCAGGAGGACCTGTGCAGTAGACAAATTGATCAACTCATCGAAAATCAGCGGAGAGAACGCTACCTCGAACTGCGATCAACTCTCGTCCAAGAGTTGCAGAGTGAAAGTGCAGCTACTAATGAAGAGTACGTTCAGTTACTTCAGTGATGTTCTTACCTTCTTAAACTTATCACTATACCCGGCAATAGGCGGGTACTATACTTAGGTAAATTAGTAGAGTCTGCATCAAGATACTTTGCGGCTCCAGGTTTGAAAATTTCTTTACTTCCAGTGCATTTGACTCATGTAATATTCACTGCAGGGCGAAACTTCAGTGTTACCGCCAAGGAAAAATCACGAACGCAACCACTCTTGGAATACACAATCCACACTTTGGAATTAACCTCTGATCATCGTCACAACGTACAATTGGATCCGAAGTTTGTCCCGACACCGCAGATCAATGAAAGATTTTCTTGCTCTTTTCGTCTGCCACCAGATCACCATATATTGTAAGTTAACATGTCCTCTTCTTCCGATATCCTCCACAACTTTCTCCAGGCACGCTCAGCTACTTGCAAACGAGAAGATTCTCTTGATCGTTGAAGACAGACGAGACACAATATCCTTCTTTCTTGACAGTCTGTCCAATATCGGCAATGCTGTAAAGGTTAACCACCCACGGAAGGTTGTGCGACAGGAAAAAACGGGAAAAGATGTCGTCATCACCTTCGATGAAAGTAGGCGCATGCTTGCGTTATGCGCAAGTAACAAGGTCCGTCGTCTCTCTTCTCAGCTGGCTTTGTTGTTCAAGAGCTTAAACATCATTCAAGTTCTTATTGTATATATTTGTGTTCGACGAGACTTTCTCCTCGCTACAATCTTGGGCCCACCCCATAAACCTGGCCCCTTGGTATGATGCCAGTCAAGTCATCTGCCGGTCTTGCTTTGTCACAGGACAAGAGGAACTCCTCCTGGTTGACAGCCGAGGCCAGGGTAGGATATTTTCCCTCGTAACTCAACAATGCCGGTAAGTATTTCTTCGACAATATATCTCGGATTATAAAATGAACACATTTGTAGGCCAGCATCTCTCGATTTTCAACAACCGCCAGAAGTCATTTTGCCCTCACCCGATGGCGCATGTTTCCTTGCATTGTTCGACGACGGAAACAACATGATCATCCGAGCCTATCATTGGACTACCTTTGGTTCGAATGACGGCATTCTTGTCGATGCCGATATACCTTCGGGTGACAGGCTCAGCTTAACGTCTTTCGTCAATCGAGCTAACGTCCACCTAATTATTCTTGATTCTGACCTCCGGCGATGTCGATCTGTGGTTTTTGATATCACCAAAAAGACAACAGAGTTTATGTTTCAGGAAAAACTCGCCAATAATGCCGGTCGGCAATCTGATATGGCCACAGTGCACAATTGCCTTGTAGACTGTCATCTCGACGTTTGGACACGATTCCCAGTTCTTCCGGCGGTACAGAGGCATACCAAGATATCTTCTCCCAATCGTTGCCAGAAAAGGATTCTTTTTGTGACAAACGACAACCATCATCTCTTTCCGTCTCTCTTTGCAAAAATGATCAAGACATTCGAACAGAAGACAAGGAAACCCACAGGCACAGAGCTGCGCACAATCCTCGTGCAAGCCCTTACATTCGTAACATTGAAGGAGGATTTCTTACTGCAAATCCCTCAGTTGGTGTCGCAATTTCGAACGGGGGAATGGATCGTTGATCTTCTTTGTCTCATCCCCATACATATTGCCGTCACGCGAGAAAATCGATTCATTCCTCTGAAGGATGGGGTCTCCTCTGCCGAATACGAGAAAAGCCTTCTTGGAGCTGAGGTCAGCAATGTAGTCGACAGCATTTCCTTTGGGTGGTATGAATCCATTCTTCAATCATATATGGCTACGAAGGTATGCCATTTTTTCTCACTTACTTTCAATACCAACGACCGTTTTACCATCTGTTAGCCGGTCAAGGTCGTGTCGTCTATGGGTGACTGTCAAATTTTCTCTCATTAACAACACATGCTTACCATTGCCAAATAGGTGAACAATCTGTTGGCAAAAGCTATGCCCTTAATCATCTTGTCGACACCTCGTTTGCGGGAAGTGCAATGAGGACAACAGGTAGTGTCAATCCTGTTGATCAAGATCTTATTTTTGATGCAAAATTATAGAAGGGGTCTGGATGTCCGTAACTCCAACTGACGACATGCTAGTCGTCGCCCTGGACTTCGAAGGTTCTTTGTCACGGACGTGCCTCCGGTAGTTTCCACGCTGACAATTATTTCAGGAGTGCACAGCATTGAGCGGTCGGCGCAGGAAGATACTCTCCTTGTCCTGTTTAATACTGCCATTTCGAACCTGGTAAGGTCTAGATTTCTTCAAATGTCTCAATTTTCTGACTGCTAATAGGTCCTCTTTCGTAACAACTTTGCTTTATCGCGAGACATCACTGGGCTCTTCCAATCTTTCCAGTCCTCTTCTTCCGTTTTCGATCCAGCTGCCAATCCCACCCTATTCCAGTCGACCTTGGTCATCATAGTAAAGGTACATCCAATTCCATATTCATCACAGTAGATTTTTGAATCGACATTCATAGGATGTCGTGGATTCCGACAAGAAAGAGATCGTTCGAGAGTAAGTATACTTAAGACCTGCATTTCGACGTATTTCATAACGCTCATATTAAATCTAGATTTTCACTCAAATTCCAGGTCCGGGTTATCGCAAAACTATTTTCCGTCTATTGACTGATTTCTTTGATGTTCATTGAGTAGAAAATCGTCCAGGAGGAACAGGAATCTAATTTCATATCACGTCTTCATGCTGGGGCAGTGAAAATAATACCATGGCCCGTGATAGAATCAAAACAATTCTACGCCTTGTTTCCTGCCATCAAAAGTCTTCTCGATCAACAGAAGGTAACACATAAGACTGCTGGTCACTTCCTTCACACTTTGAAGACTCTCATGGCCAAGCTCAAGGTGAATTTCTCGACAATTTTTGTCGTTCATCGTAGTCTCACATTTTCCTGCAGGCAAACGACTGGAGAGCGCTGTCACGTAAATATGTCTCTTTGTATTTCACCGTGATCCCCACTTAAATGCTTCTTAGAATCGATGGCTGCACATCGTGCTCATCAATTACTTTCGATGCTTCCCAGCGCTCTAGCATTTGGATATGCGGAACTCGAGCCTCATCCAGAACCGCTTAAAGTGCGTATTTTAGTATATCTCACTGTAATAGTGGCCTTTTCTAACAATGGCACCAAGGACCTTGACACCGACGCTGTGATCAACTTCGCGGATTCTTCGTCTCGATTCTTTTTATCAGTCAATGAATCTCAACCTGGAGAACGAGATGCACGTCTCAAGACGCTGTGCGAATCATGGGACGGATATCAGTCGCGACATGAAAAGGATGAAAATACGTGGATCAATGAATTATCCACCTACCTCACACATCTCGTGGACACAAGGATCGAGCATGTAACGATTTGGATTTCAACGAACCTCGACAACTTTGCTGTCAAGAATACAACACAAGCAAGCACGGTCACTGCCTTGTACCGTGTATTGGACACCACAGTCATAGACATCAAAGCCAATGTTGAGTTGTGCAAGCAACAGTGCGGTTCTTGCCAACTTCTCTGCCTGCTGAGCCGTGGGCACGACGCCAAAGCGCATAGCTGTTTCACGTCGCATAAATGTGCACACCAGTGCGAGTTTAGCGACGAGCACCGCCAGAGCTTTAAACTATGCGGGTTTCCGTGAGTGCTTTTCTTCTCTTCTCGGTCTTTCTACATCTCATCCTTTTTCTTTAGAGCTGGCCATAGTGGTAAACACGTGTAAGTACTGTATATTCCATCTTCCGAGTCATCGAGACATTATCCATACTTAATAAATTACAATGGTTGTTCAACAGTTGCGTGGTAGAGGATCATCTTTGTGGAGAACCTTGTGTTCAGAAGGGCAAAGTCGGATGCTTGGATGAATGTACTCAGGTAAAAGAACAATCTACTTGGCGATCTAAAAAATATTCAGAATTACTTTTCCTAGGTCATTGGCCATGAAGATCACGAGCACCGATGCTCTGCTGATATTCATTTATGTGGAAAAGTGAGACATCCTATCCCCCAGGCCAGTAGCCATCTTTGACATTGCGAACAGCCTTGCGACTTAGTTGTGAACTCTGGAAGTAGTATGGCTGGCCCACGGTACCGCTGCCCAGGCACCTGCGCAAGATCTAGGTCTGTTTGTTGTATTCAAGAATTGTCATTGCTGGACTTATCTGGTATTTCTTCTTTTCAGTGAGTTCGAACATGAAGATCATCTATGCGACAATCGGATGTGCCCTATCAGATGCAGCCTATGTAATCGTTTATGTGCCAGCTCCGATCATCTTCACTCACTCGACGCTAACGCTATCCACCTTTGCGGGTAAGCTCATCTATCCAGAGAATTGACACGTATATTGAACGAGACTATACAGAGAAACACATTCTTGTCAAGGCCTATGCTCGGCGCAAGGTATCTGTGAAATCGATACCACACCGCAATCCATCGAAGCTACCTTTACGGGTCAACATGAAACTTTTCAATATACCAAGGTACTTCTTTTCGGCGTCACAGATTTCTGATGGCTGAAAATAATTCAATCCAACAGTATTCGCAAGGTTCATACATTTACGAGCCAATCAAAGGCATTCACTGACTATATTTATTATCAGTTGCTAAACGCCTGCCCTGCGTCATTCCGATCCCAGCCATGCAAGGCAGTCATTCTGGCGAACACCGTCACAGCGTGGACCTCAAACCTTTTCATTTTTGCGAAACGCGGTGCGAATCAATTTAAAAACTCATATTTGACCATGCCATTCAAATCAAGCTTGTTACAGTTGCAATTATTGTGGCTATTACTGCACCCTTCCACGGGGTAAGGTCTCCTCGTCTCTCAAGGAAAAAAGATTTGACATCTGTTCGGATGCAGGCCATTCACAGCAGGAACATGAAACCAGCCATGGATCGATGTCTAAATCTCGCTGGGCAGTTGAAAGTCCTGATGCCGTCCTTGAGCTCAACGGTCGAAAGTTCGGCTCTGAGGATGATGGTGCCCCCATGATGTGCAATCTTGTCTGTCAAGGCATGGGAAGACATGTGCACGTCGATTACTGCCGCTCTGGCTCTGCGGCTAATTGCAATGGGCAAGATGTACAGCATATCAATGCGCGGATTAACCCCAATCCAGCCGAACCAAGGATTGGATCACACACGACCTATTCTGGAAACGCTCTGGTGAGATATTTGACCTTGCGCCTTAACAATTACAGCTTACATATGGGATTTGCACTGCCGCAGGTTTTAAAGGTATATAAAGCTAGACTGTTGAGAGATCATTCGTTCCGATCACTGACCGATTCGTAGATCCATATTCACGAGATGACAAGACAACTTTTGCGAAATGGTAAGTCCAAGTTGTCAGTGCTTTATCCATGCCAACTGCTTGACGACCTTTTCAAGCGACGTGATGTGTGCAGGTACGATGATGCAGCTCATAGCAAGTTAGTTCCCAACTCAAACGACATTTCCCCTAGGCCCAGAGCATAGTGGCACAGCGTCTAACCCTGCACAACCATCATACTGCACTCTACCAATGTTCCATGCACCTCACTTGACGAGTCAAGGAGTGGGTTTAGGGTAAGGACAATTGGCCAACCTTTGCGCACTGTCTGACCCGAAACTTTGCAGCTATGCTTCAAATGATGGACATCTGTTCTCTTGCAAAAATCCTGTGGTCATGCAGCAAGCCTTTCATGTGTAAGCACCTCATCTTTTCTAAGCTTCATATCTCACTTAACTTCTCATCTTTTAAGCATGTTCGTCATTGACAGGTGAGACTTTGAACATTATTTATATTATACCCATCTTATCCACTTATATGGTTGTTGAAGATCGGGTTCAATGGGCTTGCAAGATCGGCGTCCTTTGCCAGGGACTCCAGTTTCAGCGCGACTGACTCCACGACACAATGATCGACTGGGAGCGGTTTATTCGTCGCTGTACGGCTTCTGGATGTCAAGGTTGGCTGCAGTAAATGCAGGACAGAACTCCCAATCGCCAGCGGCTCGCAGGGATGCGTATTCCGTGACTCTTTTTGACAATGCAATCGTCAAATGCGTCAACAATGATTTTACCAGTTCTCCTGATCAACTCCTCACCCGACTTTTGGGCTATGAATCGAACGGCGGTACGGACTATTCATTGGCAATCAGAAGTGTCGGGGAAGTCATGCGTCAGCATTGGAGTACAGAGAGGTCAGTTTTCTCCCTCGTTACTGTCCTCAAGCCCCTAACGTTTAACTCGCAGGGCTCCTGTTGTGGTCTTCCTCTCTGATGGAGAATGCAGTATGGCCGACGAAGACATGCGGACACTCTGCCGCGCTGCTATTGCCTTAGGGTTTGATAAACTTTTCTTCCTCCCGTGTATGATTCTGAAACCTTCACAGCAAACCGTTATCCTTCCATGGTGTATCATTTGGCACCGATAATCAAGTGCTGCGCAGGATGGTACAAATCGCCCGAGAACTTGAGGCCACAGTCCCACGCGATCCACTCCTTCCAGCTACAGCTCATACCGAATCATCATTTGCGGAGGTCCTAGATTCAGTGGGTGCTATCATTCTGCACGCGCATCCAATACTTAATAACCTTTTAATCACAGGTTCGCCTTGCGGAGACATTCCTTGGATTGGCAGAATCTTTGAAGAAGCCTCGAGGCTCGCTCTTCGCAGGCCGTCCTTAATCATCGCCTAGTCCCCATAAGCAGAAGTAGTACATAGTAACAACCAGCCATTCCCTCTGAAAGTAGAAAGTATCATACTTTAGCCTGACTATCGAAGAAACAGATTATAGTTTGCTATCAGTCACATCATTTGGTTACTCTCTTGCAGGGTACATTGTAAAAACTGAAAGAGTCGAAGGTCAGGAGACTTGCAGCTTGGAGTGGCAGGGGCTACGGCCGAAAATCACCATGATGATGCGCTGCTCTGGGCTGCTCCCCTTTGTTTCGCTCAAAATATACTTTGCAGTATACGCGGGAAACCTGACCTATCCACACCTATCCACGCCAATCCTCACGCATACCACACCAGATATATCATGGGGTGGGCTCTATATCCCAAGTCCAAGGATAGTATTGATGAGATATAATTTGTCGGAATAGCGTTTCTAACTGACCAATCCATCTGTATCCTCCCTAGGCCCTCTCCCACATTTCCAGCAATGGAATGGCACATGATAACTTACCTATACTTCGTCGGTCAGTCCTTCATGGTGGCTTTTCCTCGCTATCCCATCCAGGTATATCCCTGCAGTCTCTGAGCTCAAATTTTTTAGATCCTCCTGCTCCTTCCACACAACTTCAAGGTCCTCGTCGGCGTCGTCGCCATCCTCAACCAGTCATGCTCTGATGTCCGAGTCCCACAGACCCTCGACTCACGAGACTCAAAGTAGGCTTATAATGCTCTACTGTAGACTCTGTAGAGACAATCTCGAGGGAACTTACGAACTACCGACGCATAAGAAATGCACCTGGTACGTCGTGTGATTGTCGTAATCTCAAGACCTGGCCCGGCCCTATGAAAGCTCGTTGCGGTGTGAAACTTCGAAAGACAGGACTTATAAAAGTCACCACCGCGAAATTAGACAAGGAAATGTTCCCAGCATTCCTTCGACATTCTTCTGAAAGCCTCATAATGTTGCGAAACCTCTCGCCTAAACTCAGGAACTGCCATCCCTTCGCTCAGACGACGGGAGTGCGGCGCAACTACACACTTAACCACTTCTGTTTTCGAGACAGGGTACTGAGCCGTAGCAATAGCACCGCTGAGCTGCTGAGTGACGGGTATTTTGTAGAAAACGGGAAGAGTGAGTGATGGCAGGAATTGTCAAGGAATCAAGCGGATCTAAGCCAATGCGATCGCGAGCCGTGTTCTGTTTTGTCTTCTTGGATAACAAGGAGAATCGTCGTGGTGCCTTGTACCAAGTATAAGTCTGTCTGTGCTGAACGCTTATCATCACCGCATATCATGAAAGGAATGGAATAGCGTGATCGCTGGAGAGTTCCTCGCTCTTCAAAACCGAGCAAGCGAAGCAGCTCTTCGGCAAAATCGTCGATTGCTGGCCGGAGTTGGCCTGAGTGGCAAGATCTAGGTATTGAAGGAGTCGATAGGTGCCATCGGATAGATTTTCGTTGGGAGGGACAGTAGAGGTCAGGAAAGCTGGATCGATTGCGCAGGTATTGTGTTGGGCGTATATCCGAAGAAGGGGGGCCGCGGATTGGCGGCGGACTGCGATCATCGATGTTATATGCAGCCAAGTCGTTCGACGTCCAATGATAATCGCAGACTTGGCAGAACGGATTACGTATATTCGCCACTATAGAAGGTATTCTGAGCGATGTGTCATTACGTATCCGCAAGTCTGCGGGGGAGCTCGCTTCGCCATCCGAATCGCCCGACACATGCAAATAAGGCCTTTCTGTAGGCCTCTGAATACGAGAGAAAGACCGGAATCCCCCAACTTTTTTGAACATATGTATACAATACATGAAAAACTATCCAATCCCATAAGCTCAAAGGACGAGGGGCAATAACAATTGAGATATGACGCACGCAACATGGGCTGAAAACGAGCTCATTCTTGCAACCAGGTTTGGCTTTGTTTGTTCGACGGTTCCACCCCTAGAGAAAGAATGCTCGCTTCGCTCGCAACAAACCAGATGGACAGACTCACTAATTGCAATTGGGGATTTGACGAGATGACGGTTGAGATAACGTTGAGATCTGAGAGCAAAGTATATTTGGCCCGAAACGCAGTGAAAACAGACCTTATGCATGGCACATGACAGTCGATTTGAATATAAAGATGATGGGCGGGTGAAAGATAGTCAAGGTGGTATTTGCAAGTTACTCCAAGAGCAAGATTACTACTGAGAATGGCTTCTGGCTAAAAGAAGAGCAAGGAATCATCAAATCGACGCAGTGCATACATATACGTACCGTACTAGCGACCCCGATATCGTCCCAACCCCACACAAACCCCACATCTCCTTTTGCTTGGCTTTGCTTGCAATTGGAACCTTTCGTGTCTGTGTCGGGTCTAAGTACAAGCCATACAACGACACCGGAGACCCGAATCCGGAATTATAATGAGCAGGGGGCTTGAGTGCGAAAATCATGTGCCAGCCGAAAATCCATGAAAGCGGGCTCGGGACAAGACAAACCAGCTTGAACAATGCTGGTGGGCAAGTCGCAGCGCTCGTTCTTCACAATTTCTCAGAACAGCCATCGACAAATGTCATCCAACTTCATTAGACGCCGACTAACTCATTGGAAGGCCTCTGCACCGGAACCCTTGCCTGGCACTTTGACGTTCGGCGCCCAACAGAACCTTCCAAAACTCCCGGTACCAAAGCTCGAGGATACCTTGGTTCGCTTGAAAGAGTCTCTGAAGCCCATTGCGTGGTCCGACTCTGAATATAACTCCGTCATAAAGAAGATCGACAACTTGGCAGCCAGCAAAGGACCGGAACTTCAAGAGCGTTTATTGCAGAGGGCCAGCGAACGACCACATTGGTTAGAGGAATGGTGGGATGATGCGGGATATCTGGGTTATCGCGACTCTGTATGTGGTCCATGTATACTTGGTCTGTATAGCCATGTCTCAACATCATCTAGGTTGTCGTCAATGTTTCCTATTACTGTGAGTATTTGTATCTTACTCGTGTTCTTCGCGTTTTCCAACGATGGAGTAGATGGTTTCGATAACCAACCATCTCACCTGCCTCAGTCACCTGCTGCTCGAGCCGCTGGGATTACCAGGGCTGCTATGATTTTTAGGCAGAAACTCAAGCAGGGTCTCGTCAAACCCGAATCCACCAAGGAAGGACCTATATGTATGGATACCTATCGGTAAAGCGCTTCTACACTCTTTCCAAGTATTTGATTTATGTCCAATTTCATGACAGATGGATGTTCGATTGCTGTCGAGTTCCGGGCGAGGGGTTAGACTGGAGCGTGTCTTATGCTAAGGCAGGCGATTTAGGCGATTCGGGACATATCATTGTCATAAGGAAGAACCGCGTTTGGAAGGTTGACGTTACCCACAACGGCAGGATTTTAAGCACCCAGGAAATTGAAAAGTGGGTCATTCTACGTTGGGGACTTTGCTTCGAACTGATCATGGCAGGCAAATTCAACATATCTATGACAATACCCTACAAGAATACCCTGGCGTTGGTGTCCTAGCAGCTTCAAATCGGGATGTCTGGGCAAAGGTTTGTCTGTGATTTCTGAGTCGGTTGTAAACAGCTTACTGAAACAATATACAGGATTATGCGGAACTAGCTTCGAAGCCACATAACTCGAAGATTTTGGAGGCAATTCACTCTTCTGCCTTCGTCGTTGCCCTTGATTCGTCGCGTCCGGAAGGCTTTATCCCCCACAGCCGCGCTCTCTGGCACGGTGATATCGTGAATGGAATTCCCGTTGGTTTAAGAAATCGATGGGTAGATAAACCCATTCAGTTCATCGTATTCGACAATGCATATGCTGGCATCATGGGAGAACATTCCGTTATGGATGGTACACCTACGGCGCGTATGTGCGATGAAGTTCTCGATATACTTTACGACCCTGCCTTCGACCATGGTGCTGTTGCCGCAGAGGCCCCCGTGACACCCATCTCTTTGGACTGGGAAATAACACCGGCAACCACCCAGGCCATCAGCAACGCCGACAAAGCTGCTACAGAGCTTGCGGAAAGCCAAGAACTTAACTTCACATTAACTCCCTACGGCAAGGCCGCCATCAAAGCATTCTCCGTGTCGCCCGACTCATGGGCCCAGATGATCATTCAGCTTGCCTATAAAAGACTCATTGGATCGAACAAGAGGACTGGAGGCACATACGAGGCTGCGTCGACTCGTAAATTCTACAAAGGACGTACCGAGGCAATTCGTGTCGTCACCAGCGAGGCGGATGCATGGGTGGAAAGTATGGATGACCCTCAAGCGACCTCTGCGACCCGCAAGAAACTCTTCGATCACGCTACAAAGAAGCACGTCAGTCTAGCGAAGGCAGGAGGTCAAGGTCAAGGCGTTGATCGCCATATGTTCGGTAAGCTCTGTTTTCACGATACCCATTGGATTATGTTTCAATAAGTGATTTGGTATCAGGTCTCAAAAGGGTCTTGAAGGATGGCGAGGAGGTTCCTGAATTATACAGCGACCCTGTCTTCACGAGGTCATCCAACTGGGTGCTCAGCACGTCTGCCATTTTCTCTAAGCACTTCCCTGTGTATGGCTGGGGCGAGGTATGAGTGACACCCGAAACCTCCTTGGCATTCTATAATTCTCATTTTGTCCCTCTTCAGGTTGTTTCAGATGGCTTTGGAGTGGCCTACATGACTGGATACGACGGTAAGTACCATTCCAACGACTTTCCACGAAGATGGAAACTAATCCGTGATATTAGACCGTCTTCAATATACCGTCACATCTCGCAAAGAGATGCCCAATGCACAGTTCGTTAAGGAAATAGCCAAAGCAGCCGATGACATCTACAATCTCCACAAAGAGATCTCGAGCCACAAGGCGCACTCCCATGCGAAACTGTGAGCTGTATATATCCTCTCGAAATTCAGGATACACATTGGATGTGTTACCCAGTCGAGATGCGAGATTTTCGGTGGGATCTGGATACTTTTGCAACATCGCTGGGGGGTAATTACTTAAATTTTGGATCAAATTGCGTGAAATTGAAAAGATATTGGAGAACGCTTGGACAGTTGAAATCTATCTAGCTAGAGTCTTGATCCCTTGTTGCATGCATTGGAGAGTTAACTAAATTCACGAGGACCTATATGTCGAAGAGTGGAAACATCCTATCCCTCCATCTATGTAGCATCTAGAGCATTTCTTGTATGAGGTTGACCTCTATTGCAGGACTTATCTCAAAGGGACCCTTCAGAATTTCGAGCTTGGTGGAGGTTCTCAGGCGTGTATAGAATGTATGAATTGAGTAACAACAGCGAAAAAACTCATAGGAAAAAGGTCTTCCTGGTTGTCTCTAGTTCCGGCTGCGAAAGAGTCTCCATGTCAATAGTGATTATGACGTTCGAAAAAGCGCCAACCTTCCAGGCCCAAATAAATTCATCCTGCTTGGGTGGCAGCGTTTTCTTGGGCAATGGCGTCGACGAGTCATCGGACGGTCCTGCTATGGGATTTTCCTCGCTATCTGTCGTTGAGGGCAGAGCATCGAACGTTAGAGGTTTAGGTTCCTCGCCATAGCTGTACACCGCAGGAATGCCCTTTTTCAGCCACCGTAGTTTGAGAGTAAATCGGGGCCCAATTTCTTGCAAAGCGACTTTTTCTGCTGACCGGAAAGCATACCTAAAAATAAATAGAGTATTAATGGAAGGGAAGAGGGAATAGACCATCGATAACTAACCGATGCCGTCTGAAAAAAAGGAAATCTCTCTGGTTGTGTAGAGTCACAACTTGGCGACCTTGGAACTCTGGCAGCTGGGGGAAAGTGGTTTGAAACATCCGGCCGACAGCATGGCCAAGACGTGTCACAAAATTGTTGAGGACAAGCTCAGGGAAGTGAGGTGTTGCTCGTGCATGACCCTGCTCAAGAGTGAGGATTCTGAGATGACAACTTAAATCAATATGCGCACGAATATTTGCTTTGTGAGCTCGACAGAGGTCAGTTTGAAGTACGCAGAAGGGCCATTCGGGAGGTGAACTAGAGTGATGGCATCTAGAAATTCACAATTTAGTCATGGAACGCTGTCAACTGAGAGGCGACTTGCTTGGCTTCTTCATGTCCTCGTTCACAACGCAGAGGTGCTTGTATCCTCGGTCAGCAGCCCATCCTGCTATCCGACCTAGTTCAAACCCCTTCCCTTTCTTTCTCCGTATGAATTCCGCTCCAGGGAACACGCCCACCAGTTCGTCGCAAAAATCATAAGTAGATTTTGAGGCTTTAGGGCCTGTGGTAATCAAAATCTTTGGTGGAACGGTGGGGTCGTCAACCGAGGTAAAATAAGACGCGAATGGGTCGTTGTCGAGGTCCGCCTCCAGGTCATTCAATTTCGATTCTTGAGAAGACTCTCCAGAAAGGTTTGAGGTCGAGGGATCGGCGGTTAAGATGGACGGATCAAACTCTCGCATATTATCAAGAGTTCGAGGGACATTTTCTGCCAAACGTTTCTGCCACCAAGTTTAATATATTGCAACGAACAGTTTGTAATTTGTTCACCTTCTTTGCAGCAGGATCATTAGCTTCGAGCTTGGCCTGTGCTAATCTTTTCTGCAGTTTCTGCTGGTTCTTGGCCTTTTTAGATTTTTGAGAGATTTCTTCCCTCTTGATTTTATTCTTGATCGAAGAAGGCTCGAAGCGACTTGGAGGCATGGTGTATGTTTTTGGAAGTCTAGCTTTGAGGAGAGGCCGCAAAGAGGCCAATGAACTTGAATGATCACGGTGTTTGCCTTAGCCATTTAGGCCTAACAAATATTTGTTATCTTATCTCGAAACTCGTAAGGACTGATCAACGTCCAACGCTTGATCGCTTTTTGTCTACTCGGACATCCAAGTTCCAACTCTTCGAAATACACATAATGTCGAGTGTATTGCCCGCCAAAAATGAACAATATGGCACGAAAGAATATTGGTTCGTCTGCTGAAGTGCTATCCCCAATGGATTTTGTTCTTATTAGACATCTGCAGGGATCAACGATATTCAGAGTCAGTTTGTGCTGGTGTACTCCTCGTAGAGATATATTGAAAAGATGTAAAATGAAGGGAAGGCGAAGGCGAATCTTTCGATTGGTTCAAGTCATACGCCGATCTCGCGGAACTCCTCCATGTTTTCATCCCGAACAAGTCTTCAAAAATTTTGATGCTTGGTTGTGGCAATTCAAGATTGTCGGAAGATGTGAGCTCAATGTTATAAATAAATGCTGGGGAGTTATTGCTAACCGGAAGAGTTTCAACGAAGATGTGGGGAGATGGTTATCGCAACATCGTGAATACTGATGTAAGACTCTGACTCTTGTATCCCTTTCCCAAAGGTTTACTCATTTCTATATCCAGTACTCTAAAATCCTCATTGATCAAATGAAGAAGCGACACAGTCTGTTGCGACCGGAAATGGAGTGTAAGTTTGCATAAGCCCCTACAACACCCTTTTCTTAGTGACTAGACAGGGCACGAAATGGACGTTCGTTCTCTCGTGTTCGAGGATGAAACGTTTGATGTAGCAATTGACAAAGGTTCGCCGAATTTATCGGGCTAGATATGTCTTTAATCTTTTCTTTTCCAGGTACAATGGACGCCATGATGACAGTGAAAGGGGACGTATGGGTAAGCCGGTCCTAGACCATGAGATGATATTGTTGGCTTTATGAATATATTATCACAGGATCCTCCCCAGCAAGTCATCGACGATTGCACGCAGGAGGTAGACGAGACCCTGAGGTAAGAGAATGTTAATTTATTTATTTCTTATCTCGACCTGACCCTGAATAATGCAGAGTACTTCGCAAAGGTGGCATTTTCATATACCTGACCTTTGGTCAACCCCACTTCCGACGCCGCTATTTGCAGAGACAAGGAACAACATTAGAGATCAAGCAGTTAGGAGAAGCCTTTCATTATTACTTATACATTTTGCGTAAACATGCTGAAATCTAGTGTGTGTTGCTCGAAGGTGGGATGACGCGCCAAGTAGTGTCAAAACAAGAATTTAACATTCTTGTAGAAATCCAGCATTGGGTTCTCGCCATTGCGAAGTCGAGTTTTCTCTAATTCTGCGTATGTCTCCAAAAACTGGGAGTGCGAAAAGACGCTGCTCTTTCGTTCGCCGATTGGAAGGCCACTTGCGGATGTCATACCATCGATCGGCCTTCGCCTGTTCGTTGGCTGGTACGAAGAGAAGAACTGGGAACCAAGTGTGAAGGAAGATGCTGTGGACATCAGCGGTGTCATGCGTCCAGACCCAAAATCTCCCGTCGAGGACGTCAAACCTGATGGTGGTTGATCCAAAGTAAATTCATACATATCTCGGAGACGTTCGAAATCGGTTGGGAAGAAAATGTCGAAGTATCCTTGTTTGACGAGGAGTGTGGTGCATGGCACTGTGATGTTTTGGAAGCGTGTCTGAACAACGGGGGAATTGACGCCAGATATTGTGTCTGGCAAAGAAGAGAAATCCGATAGGAGAAGTCGGTGTCGAGGGAAATAGTTCCGCAGTGTCCGCAACAGACTTAGAAGACGCGTTGGAACATATTCGGTTGTTGATAAATTAGGCGCGAAGGGCATTTTGTGTAAATATTTCTGAGTGCGTCAGATGCCACTAGAAGTCTGTTGATCGGTGGTGGGTGTGAGAGCGTGCGACGCGCGTGCAGAAAAGACGCAACAAGGGGGTCGGTAACTGGAGTGTATACAGTGTCAAAATCGCCATTTTTGTCGATGGTGACAAGACCTTGATAAGGCTGCAAGGTACTTAAATCGTAGCGCACAATGTCATGGGCGAAATTGTCCTAAGTTGGTCTGAATGAGTTCTAGGAGAAGCTCTATGCGAGGCAAACTTACAATGACTTCCATGGCTACAAAAAAGCAGGGGGCCGGCTCCGTGGTTTCCCAATGAAAAATACTCTTGTGCGTGATATTGACACATGGGTGTGCCTCTTGTAGTTTCTTTTTTTGCAGTTTCACCAGGCTCTCGCTAATCTCGATAATGTTGTAGCGCGTGCGCTCATAGACGTCTGGGTAATCTTCTTGCAAAAGGTTGAGAATGTCCATTGCGAGCGTCCCATTTCCGGCGCCAATTTCGTATATGACGAAATCTTCGTATGGGAAGTATTTCAATAGATATTCGGAGACAAGGCATCGTCCAACAGCACGGCCGTACCACGGCTACTCGTCATGATCAGTGTACTTCAAAGTTGTGCTTGTATCAAACACACCTTGAAAAGCTCTGTTGGGGTGTGCCACAGTTGTCGACCAGGCCCATCGAATTTGTCTGCTCCATACGCCGCGTACTTTGCCCCGACTTCCTCTTGGAATTCCGCAGAATCACGAAAATTTGTGAAATCGAATGTTGCGTCTTGCGTATTGAAGATGGTAGCCTGCTTCGGAAAGTAACCGTAGTTTGGATTGTAGAGAGAATCCTCTATAAAGTCGCGGACTAGCATCTTCACACCGTGCGGAGGGGTCGTCTCCTTCTCCAATATGTTTGCATTGACGAGGCGAAGGTGATGATGGTCATCACTGATTTTTCCATCGAACGGACTTGTATTATAATTCCATTTATCCTTTGGCTCGTCGGGAATTCTCTGTTTGCTACGATGTTTGGACAATATCGACGAACTGGAAGCAAAGAGTCGCCGAGTAGGGCAATGATAAAATTGCGTGTTCAGCAGACATCGGGTCGCAGGAGCGCCCAATAATGTCATGGGCCAGCCAAAGCCTATGCGACTACAACACCTTCGGCGGCAGAAGGACCTGGGGAACGAGAGTCTGTTATTCGAGAGCTTAGAGAAGAGTTGGATGGCAAGTGTTCGGAGAAAGCTCACGTGTTCAAATTTGGCAGAATCATCGGACTTGGTGCTCAGCGCTCAGGACCGGCGCAACGTCCATCTCAACTGACAACTTCTGCTTTATCAGATTGAACAACTTTCAGTGCCGTACCCCCAAAGCCTCAAGAGGGATGGAGTCTACTGAAAGACTGGTCCAAACGTGGATGGCATCTGGCCGAGATGAAGAAGTAAACCAAGTCGTCTCAGGCATGCTCTGAACTCGCCGAATCATGTATCGAGAATTGAACTTCGATAATATCAGACATTTCAGACGAACGTACAACTCTAATCAATGTCGTGAAGGCCCTTGGAGAATATCTCACCTCAGAAGATACTAGTCTGCTTCAAAAAGGTAAGCACGCGTCGATTTATCCGGTGCACTGTCATTTTCAAGGTTGAACTAGGTGTGGAATTTCTCTCGTTGGTTGTTGCACGGTTGCCCAAAGAAAAATTGAACCGCCAATCTGGTGAGTCCTTCCCAAGGAGAAACTGTAATGACCAAGTCCTCAATATAATCACTGATAGTTAGGGTTCTTACTGCCTTCTTTGCTGGAAAGCTGGACGATGCCGTGACTATTAAACCGGCACTAAGTGGTCTCACGACGCTCGCATGCCTCCCGATCTTGTCCCCTGCAGAAGTCACGATTATCGTTGAAGGGTGATTTATATTCGTGAATAGCAAAAGATTTCCTGGCATTTACTCTTGCGAAACATAGGCTCTTCCAGCATATTAAGATGAAGGCAATCGTCCAGGACACCAGATTCAAAGTCTTTTCCATAATCGACTCACTGATTGCCTTCCATCGTGACGGTGGGCAGGTCTTTTCATATTTCTCCCAAGCTATGTTAAAGTCCCTCTCTAGTCCTGAAATCTATGGGAAGGCGTTTTTTGGATGGATACATAAGCCTTGCAGAAGGCGAGAAAGATCCCAGGAACCTGATGGTAGCATTCGCTATCGCTAGAGTAATCTTAATCGAGTTCAATATTTCTGAACACGTCGAGGTGAGTAAAATCAATAAAGAGCCATCCCCAATTGCACTGATTCACAGCCATTTATAGTCCATGTTCAATGTTCTCTTTTGTTACTTCCCGATCACCTTTCGTCCACCACCAAACGACAGATATGGTATCAGTACCCTCGATTTGAAAATGGCTCTTCGGTATGCACACTCTTGCACTGCTTTTTACATATAATGATATATCCAAAGAGGATGCCTAAACGCTACACCAGCATTTGGTCCTTTAGCAATACCAGTCTTCTTGGAGAAAATATCTGCGGGTTCTCGTGCGACCAAAGTGCAATTGGTTATCTCTCATTATGACATGCCGATTAATGCGCCGATTCATTCTTTCAGAAAGACACCCTTCAAACAATGTCATCTTGCCTTCCTGTTTATGGTTCTGCGTTGGCACGCGTGTCAGCTCGCAAGCTGTGGAATGCCTTAAAGTTGGAGGTGTGTACCGTTAGAATCTCCTTTTTATATGCTAAATCAATCTCCTAGATTTTCCAACCAGTGGACCCCGAAACGGAAGAGGAGGCTTTGACAACGACCCAGATACTTGTCAAAACCATCTATACCGACGAGGAGGCAGCCGTCGAATCAAATGATGACATACAAGGTCTTGCAAGAGATATATGCGAAGAATGCATACAGATTCTGAAGGAGCCAGAAAAAAGTCAAGCAAGGCCAGCTATAAGGATCCTTTGTGCCTTTATGTCAACTACTCGTTAGTCTTGAATTCATTCCGAGGAATATCTTGCTAACTTCTACATACAGCCTCCGTCGCTCGATACACAATCTCCCAGGCCGTTCCTCACCTTATTCGCCTTTTCCATAATCCAGACGAGGCATCTTCCCGCCCTGCTACTCTAGCGTTGCTTTCCGAGTTGATAGGGTCAGGCAGAGATTCGATGGCCCAGACTAAGTCGAAGTCTCCGGAAGTCGATCCTCCTCTTATGCCATATAAAGATGATGTTTTGGGAGTTTTGAGCGTCGGTTTAACCTCAGCCACAACTCGTAACATGGCGTTGTCAGGTCTGAAAGCCATGACTGCTATAAAACTCCTTCTCTCAGACGAGGAACTCGGGTTTATTGTGCACAATGTAGACCAGATTATTGAAGGGAATCAAGATGACTTTGATGACGCAAGGTCAGCCTGTGCTTTGTGGTTAACTTATTTTAGTCTTGACTTATATTTTCTTAGTGATGCTATTCTCGATGTCCTGACGACAATCAGCGAACATGCACCTCGCCATGTTGCAGAACAAACACTTCCCCTTCTTTTCAGCTCGCTGCCCGATTTTGCGCCCTCGCGCGAATCTGTTTCTGAACGAACAAAATACTGGCAAACCTTATCTGCACTTCACAGGCTTTGCATTCAGCAGGAGCTTTTCGAAAATCTAGTTATCCGCTTGACAACAAAATTAGATTTACTGTGCTTCCCATCGGCGGAACAGGCCCGAGTCGTCTCTGCAGACCCAGAGCCTAGTGCAGCGTATGCTCATATGATCTTGAAGACGCTGGCTCAAGCCTTGGACACCAAAGTGAAGAAGAAACATCCAGATGTAGTGAAATACATCGATCGCCTAGTGCCCAGCATATTCAACCTTTTTGTGGCATCTGCATTTTTATCAGAAGAACAAACGATGATCGCGACGGAACCGCGCCTTATACAAGTTGCAGGAGAAATTATTACCCTTGTCGTACAGTCATTATCCCTTCAGTTAGTTTGTCATCTCATCTCAGGGTCAGTCAAAGCTCAATATCTACTTTTACATTTGCAGGAGACAACGGTTATATTCACTTGGATTATCAAAGGCTGTAATGAACGGAGATGTAACAGACATTGCTCATGGGTTCCAGAAAATAGCAGGGACTCGTAAACTTTCCATCTTCAGCGTAACATAATTCTCGTATGCTGCAGCGAAACTCACTAACACTTTCCATAGGATTCGAGCACACCAAATCAACGCAATCTCCTCGCACTATTGACCGCTGCGGTTGTATCTCTTCATAAAGAAGTCCGTCGTCATCCTTGAAGCTGCCGTTGTCTGCTCCTGATCATTCTATAGGTTCAGCTTTCCCTGGGAAACATTGGAGATTTCTTGGACCTGGTTCTCAAATGGGTCCTTGAGGTTGCTGATACCGACCTTCAAAAATACTCTGCTCTGCATATGGTTGCCTCAATATTAAACAGACAAGCTGATCGTGAGTGAAGCGATGAACGATGTACACCTTCCGTTGAGCATGTTCTTTGCCAGAATTGTTGTCCTTCTTGAACGATAAACTCGATGTGTATTGGGGCAGAGAAATATCAGACGGGACGTCACCATTAGAGAGACGTGTCTGGGCGATAAAATCTTGGACATGGGTAAGTACACTGTCTTCTAACTTTGGCTATAATCGTCAACCATTGTTTCTAGATGGCAAAGGCATTACTTGTTCGCAGGCACCCACTTGCAGTAAACTTCGCGGAACGTTTATATGACGTTTTCGGCGATGAAGCCATCGGATGGGAAGCTGCCAAAGCGGTCGGAGAGATTCCATCTCCGGACATAATTTTGACGAAAGCTAACCATGCAGAAGTGAAAGTGAGTTGTTTCCGAATTCCATCGAAGGTCTTGACTAACCCAAGGCTTTAGATTCTTTTTGTCCAGAAATACGTTGGCACAGTTCTTCCAAGAATTATTGAATTTGCGAAGGACAGCAGCAGTCAGTACCGTTGCCATCTATGTCACCAACGTTGCTCATGAAGACTGCAGGCCCTGTGGTGCAGACTGCATCTCTTGTGGCATTAACTTCTCTCATTAAGTCCATTCCACGGGCTGCTTACGTTCATGAAATGCCTTCGGTAAGCCTCTGTAGCTACAAAGTACTTGACTCGCGCTTAAGTGGTTTCTGATAGCTTATCCCCCTTCTTTTACGTGGCCTCGATCTTCCTGATACCAACATTCGAAGCAACGTCATTGATACCTTCCTCGCCACAGCGGAAGGCGAGTCGCCTGAGAAAAGTCTGGTTTCTGAACATAGTGTTACACTCGTCAAATCTATGCTGAAGAACAGCAAAGTCGGGGAAATGACATCAACTGTGAGATCTTTAAGCTATTAAATATGCAGCCGCTAATTCCATTCAACCATCCAGAATGTGCGCATTTCTGCACTTCGGTACTTAGGGGTTCTGCCGAACATTGTGCGGTATGATGTCCTCCATCCATACAAGCCAACTGTCCTGCGCGAGTTGGCCCAAGTTTTAGACGATCCCAAGCGATCTGTGCGTAAGGAGGCTGTGGATGCCAGGTAAGCATCTTTATCTTATCTTCGCCTGTGGTTTGATTACTCATGTCTTTTAGGACGAACTGGTGAGATTTTTGTCATGAAATCCTCCAGGGGTACTAATATACTTCAGGTTCAAATACAAAGGGTAGGTAAACGGAGTAGCGGTATAGACAACGGGTATCGAGTGATCTCCTTCTAATGGGACAAACATTTGTACCGATGTATGTGTGCAAAGGGCCGTACACTACGGCAGACTAATATGTCAATATGTTATAGAGATAACGCAAAGAATTGCGGCAGGGCTTCCGATGATGGTCCAGTGGGAGTATATAAAAAGTAGTATTGTGTGACGGCTTACCGCGCCATGATAGCCTGTGTCTTTAGAGCTGCATCGGCCAACGCCAGCTCGAATGCTCGGAGGTGCTCTTCTACAATCCGTCTTCCATCTATCCGTTTCGTCGTTGATCGAGTCGGTGATGCGGGGGTTAAGCTTCCTTCGGGACCGTCTCCTTCGACGATACCTGCTTCCCATCTTTCAATCTTCAATCGGCTTCGTTCTGCACTATCCCACTCCGTCCGCCAGCCACCCAACTTGTTCTTCAATGCACGAATCTTTCTCCCAGCTTCCGTCGTAGCAGCACCGTTGACCTGAGCTTGCTCTGAAATCGTAGATAGCGAAGAAACGAGCGAAGTAGTAAAAGTGCGCAGATGAGTAAGTTGTGGGATTGTGCTTGCTGGCGTCGCTGGACCAACGACCAGGGGAGGTGGGAGAAAAGAGTCCTTTAGAGGCGATGTGGGTGGCTCGGAGACATCGTCCTCGTCTCCAAGGTGTCTGTCAGGATCGAGTTCCCAATCGGATGTATGTGCATGGTGGTGTGCGGTTGGAGATCGTGGCTCCTCGTCTACATCATCTAAATGTTTTGGTTCTGGCCTGGAGGGCTCATGCCTTGCTGGTACATCTGATAGATCCTCGATATGTGTCAACTCGTCCAGCTGACCCAGGATATCGCTTCCACCCACTTCGCCAGCGATTTTCCTAAATTCTCTTTCATACTCTAATAACTCACGAACGTGTCCTTCCCTATCCCTCACTGACACATTCATCCGTCGGATAACATCCGATGCGATTCTTTCCAGGGCTGCTTGTTGCGAAGAGCCTGCGTCGGCGTCGATTGTCCGAAGGTGATTAAGAAATTTGTCCGTCGATTCCAGATCTTGGGCGAGAACCTCCATCGCATCTTGCTCAGGCTTCTTCTGGTGAACCTTTTTCTTTGTGACGGTAGGGGTATGGAAGACTGGGTCATATTCATGCTCATTTAGCGGTTCGTCAATGCCTGGAGGGTGATCGTGAAACGACGCGTCGCTTGCGGAAGTTGCGAGCTCAGACGCGAATGATGGAATATCGGAATCAGTGACGCCAATATCTTCCCCTTCGAGTGGTCCGTGATGACTGGACACTTCATCTATCCCTTCAGCACCTTCGTCGAATTCGATGCCGAACTCTTCCGCCAGGAGCTTTGAGCCGGCGCTGGGCTCTGGCATAAGAGCCACTGCGAGCTCATGTGCTAGCGAATGATGCCTCCCGTTTGCAGAATCATCGTCGATTGCATGGGCTAGACTTGAAGGACCGCGAAGAGAAGCGGTCGAACGACGAAGAC
This sequence comes from Flammula alnicola, assembly GCA_015499995.1. Lineage (NCBI taxonomy): Eukaryota > Fungi > Basidiomycota > Agaricomycetes > Agaricales > Strophariaceae > Flammula > Flammula alnicola. Next base: position 301,391 of record JADNRV010000023.1, on the reverse strand, counting down.
TGATGCTTTGTCGCGAGGGTGATTTTCGGGAAGAAGAGGCGGATGCTGACAGGAAATGTGAGTTGGATGAATAAATGTCATCCGAGGGGTTGAGGTGAGGCATTTGTCGGTAGATTAGAGGTAATGAGATGGCAGTCAATATGTATGGAGAGAAGGGCCTGTTGTCGTGGTGCCGCTTTCTTGACGCGTCCTTCAATCACGGTATGTTTATTATGTAATTCCGAGTCAACATACCTCGGCAAGAAAACGGGCAAGGATTTGCAAGTACTTGGCTCATAAAATACATCATCTGATACCAATTGGAAAAAACTAAGTTGAAGTTGAGGTCACTGGCATTACCTGGGCAGTACTTACTCCTGTTCGTGCGCAAATCTGCCAAAAACTTTGGAAAGCTAGTCAAGCGGACTTTGAAATGACTTCACCAAAATCGAAGAAAATGCTCGCAGCCTGTCTCCTTCAATATTGAACGTCGCCTATTTCACAGAAGGGCTTTTGGTCCTAATACACCCTTCTTCACCCACAGACAACTAACTCTTCTACCGTCATGAATGTCTGGGTACGTTATCACAATTGTCTTTACTTCAGTACAGCAAATTCACCACATCCTCATCGGTAGACTGAGCATCGCAATCCAGAGGGTCGTACATACTGGTTCAATACGGGGACAAAGCAGAGCGTTTGGGAAAAGCCAGACGGTTCGTACATCTTTCCAACTAAGTAACGGTCCAGTACTAATAATCCTTGTTAGATTTGAAGACCCCATTTGAGGTATGCTCGGTATAAGTCTGCTTTAGCGCATGAACTGACATCGGCATAGCGCGCCCTCAATCAAACGAAATGGAAGGAATACTTTTCGGGTGGTCGAAAGTATTATTATAATGTGAGAATTGAGCTAGGGTCATCGAAAGCTTGGTCTAACTTCCAACCATAGACCGAGACGAAAGAATCCAAATGGGATATGCCTGACGAACTTCTTCTGGTGCTTGAGAAGGTAGAAAAAGAGCCACAGGTACAACCAGCGGCCGCGTGAGTTATACTACCCAGGATTATTTCCATCTCTCTAACTTGACGTTGCAGAGCCCCTCGAGCAATTGCCGCGCCAGGATTCACTCCCGTTAAAGGAGCAATACAAGGTGGAATCGTCCCCATGGGAGGTGCTGACCCGTCCTCATCCTCGTCCGCTTCTCAGCCTAGCCAGCAAAATGGTGCAAACGCAAACCTTGCTGTTGGAGCTCACACCGGCCCCTTGCCTTTGGCAGCAAACAGCGTCCTACCGCCGCGACCCAACCTCCCAGACGATCCTGTCATCCCACATAACGGGTTCATGACCGTCGAAGAAGGAGAAAAAGCTTTCGTGCACTTGTTGAGGAAGGCAGGGGTGGATGCGAATTGGACTTGGGACCAGACGATGCGTGCTATTATCACTGATCCGTTGTACAAAGCTCTCAATACTCTCGCCGAAAAGAAGGCCTGTTGGGAAAAGGTACGTGCACCCTTGCCTTGTTTCTGGACTCGCTTATCCATGCTCTGTTCAAGTATACCAACGGGTTGAAGGTGAAGGAGCAGGAGGAAAGGGAGGGCAGGCTGTCAAAATTGCGACCTGCCATTCGGAACATGCTCAAAGGCAATCCCAATGTTTTCCACTATACTACTTTCCCCACTGCAGACAGACTTTTCTCCCAGCATCCCATCTGGCAGCAAGCTAAGATTGAAGCTGAACGAAGACTCATTTTCGAGGAATATGTTTCTGAGCTCAAGGACCGCGAAGTCGTACGTGTCTGTCATTGTTCAAGCTCTCCGTTGGACTAATCAACCCTTTTTTGTAGAATGAAACTCGTGCTGCTCGAGCCAGGAGTGTATCCAAGGTCGTCTCCCTTTTCAAAGAGCTTAACGTCAACGTCGTTACGAAGTGGCGGACGGCTCGGGATCTCCTTCTTGAATCTGACGACTGGCGCTCAGACGCGGAGCTGCGCAAGTTACCTACTCTTGACATCCTTCTTGCGTTCGAGGATTATAGCCGAGTGCGCGAGAGGGAATATGAAGAGCAGATGAGGAGAGCTCAGGTTGAGAAAACGAGGAAAGAACGGAAGGCACGCGAGGCGTTCAAGGTATGGAATATTTTGTTGATGCGTTTGATTCGTCCTCATCATTTCGTCGTTGCGAATTCAGTCTGTTCTCCAGGAATTGATCAAGGCTGGTACTATTAAAGCCCGTACCAAGTGGAAGGATATCTACCCCCTCTTCCGCGACGACCACCGGTACCTCGATATGCTAGGGAACCCTGGTTCGAATCCGCTCGAACTTTTCTGGGATACAGTCGATGCTTTGGACCAGCAGCTGGACGCAAAGGTCGTCATCGTGGAGGATGCGATCAAACGACACAACGCAAAGCTTGTCGAGGCGAAAGAGAAGGAAAAGGCGGAAGACGAAATGGACGTTGTCGAGCCACCGTTCAGCGTCGCCTCTGAAACGACTTGGGAAGAGTTCACTGCTGTCGTCAACGTGGAAGCTGATCATGCACTGAAGGTGCTGTCGGACGAAGAACTTCGCCTTGTGTTCAAGACTGTGTGTGATTTCTCAAATGCATGCGCGTTTTAAGACTTATTTAATTTCCACTATAGCTCTATGATCTTGCATTCAAGAAGCAAGCCGACGAGAAGCGAAGGAACGAGCGGAAGCAGCGCCATTTGCAGGACGACCTACGTTACGCTATGAAGAAATTGCCTGAACCAATCGATATAACACTGCGATATGAAGATGTAAGTTTCTGGTTTTACATTTGGCTGCTCATGATCTAAATGTGGCAAAGGTCGTTCCTCTGATCGAGAACCTTCCGGAATACAAGGCTCTGGAAGACGAAGAAGGCAGACGAGCTGCGTTCGCCAAGTATGTTAAGAGACAAAAAGTAAGCATGCTCAATATCGGGTTGAAATACCATCTCACATTTAGGAGTAGGAAAGAATGCGTGAAACAGGGTCGGATGATGGTGGTTCGACGACAAGCAGGAAGCGGAAGGAACCAGCGCGCGACCGAGATGATGAACGCGAACGCGGTGAGAGAGAGAAGGACCGCGACCGTGAACGAGACCGTGGCGGTGATCGCGAAAAACGCGATAGGGACTCGCACCGCGATAGAGACAGGGAACGAGAGAGAGAACGAGATCGGGGCAAGGATTATGAGCGAGGCGCTCGGAGTTCGCGACACCACCACCGATACGACGACTATGAAGCTGAACACCGGCATTCTCGCGATTATGGTCGTGACAAGGACCTTGATCGAGAGAAGGACCGGGATGGGTATAGGTCGTCCAAGTATCATCGCGATGGCGAGAAGGAGGATAGGAAGAAGGATAGAGATGGTGGGAAGGAAAAAGAGCGACGACTGTCTCGCGGAGAGCGGGGTTCGAGCCATGGACGGGAGTGGGATGACGCGCCCAAGGTACCTGAGAGGGAACGCAGCACCTCGGTGTACAAGGAGGAGGTCCGAGAAAAGCGCGAGCAGGAGGACAAGGGGCAGAATGATCGCGCAGAAAAGGTCGTTTTTTCTTCTTTTTCTTTTGATGTCATGGAATCTTACGCGTCCTTATTTTCAGAGGGCACGGTATGAGGAACCTTCTGAGCCGATGGAGGTGGACAAAAGGCAAGATTCAGCTCGTGCAGAGACTCCGGAAGAGGGAGAAATATAGCTGGTATTAAGTACGAGTGTCAAACAAGTGTGGATTATGGTGATACAAAAAATGCTATGAGTGCTCGAGAGGGATCTCGATGTTGCCTATCCGGAGACGTGTGTAGGGCTGCTTATGCTGTATGGTCTTCTTGTAACCCTTTCTGCGTTTCTTTTTGAAGATATACTCCATCTTGCCCTTGGTGTGCTCGACGACCGTGGCTTCCACCTTGACTTTATTGGCAGGAATGACGGGATTCCCACGGAGGGTGTATTCGCGTGACCCGAGTTCGTGAATCTCGTCGAGGACAAGGACGTCGCCGACCTTGACGTCGCGGAGATGCGGCACGGTGAGCAAGTCGCGTGGGGTGAGGATGTACTTTCTGCCTGCGAACGAGGCAACGACGTATTGCGATGGTTGTGAGCGAATGAGTTGGAGCGCAGAGGTCGTCGAGTCAGGCACGGTGTGCAATGCGCGTGAGGTTGCACATCGCAGTGGGGCCGCTGTATGAAATGGTGAGCAAGGATTCATTTATAAAATGAGAGTACATACACCACCTAAGTATGCTGGCGAGGGCCGCCATTGGTGTTCTGAGAACTTTTACGTGTTTTGAGAGAAAGGCAATGAGAAAATTCTGTGTTTAAACTCCGCCTGAATGTTCCGAGTAGCGCCGACTTGGTTGTGTTCACCGAAAACTTCCCTGCTGAGTCTCTCTAACCCATTTCCCACTTTCCACCTACTCCCCCATGCACCGCATTGCCCTTATAAACTCGGCGCGCGCCCGTGCGCTGGCCGCCTCTGCAAAGGTTTGTTTTCTTTATTTCCACCTCTACGGCGCGCAGAAGAGCCTGTTTTGCTCATCCCGGTGTTACACGAACCTCTACAGAGCACAAAGCCCCTCGTCGCTCGCTCATATGCCACCGCGAAGCCAGGTAAAGGGTTTTCAACACTTGTGGACCACTCTTCCAGTCACTGACGACGCGAATTTGCTTCCTCGTTTTCTCTGTCCTTCTCCGACACGTACCACGTCACTTATAGCCGCTTCCGAGGTCTCTTCTATCCTCGAGTCTCGTATTTCTGGTACTGCTGTGGCCGGAAACGTCGAGGAGACTGGCCGAGTGTTGAGTAGGTGCTCTAACTGTTTGTGTCGCAACGTCGTCCTCACCTTGTAACCAAGGTGTCGGTGACGGTATCGGTCGTGTTTGGGGTTTGAGGAACGTCCAGGGTAAATCATCTTTTTTTTCCAAATTGTCCCGAACACGTTCTCATTTACATACGCGATTCCAGCCGAAGAGATGGTGGAGTTCTCTTCTGGTATCCGTGGCATGTGCTTGAACTTGGAGGCCGACAACGTTGGTGTCTCCATTTTCGGTAACGATCGTCTCATCAAGGAGGGTGATACCGTCAAACGTACTGGCCAAATTGTCGATGTCCCTGTCGGCCCTGGCCTCCTCGGACGCGTCGTTGATGCCCTCGGTGACCCCATTGACGGTAAAGGCCCCATCCAGGCCGCTGAGCGTCGTCGTGCCTCCTTGAAGGCCCCCGGTATTCTCCCCCGTCGGTCCGTCAACCAGCCTATGATGACTGGTCTCAAGCCCATCGACGCCATGGTGCCTATCGGCCGTGGCCAGCGTGAGTTGATCATTGGTGATCGTCAGACCGGTAAGACCGCTGTCGCCGTCGACACTATCCTCAACCAGAAGAGGTGGAACGATGGTCAGGACGAGGACAAGAAGTTGTACTGCGTCTACGTCGCTATCGGCCAGAAGCGTTCAACTGTCGCTCAGCTCGTCCAGACCCTTGAGGAGAACGATGCCATGAAGTACACCATCATCGTTGCCGCCACCGCCTCCGAGGCCGCTCCTCTCCAGTACCTTGCACCTTTCTCTGGCTGCGCCATGGGTGAATGGTTCCGTGATAACGGCAAGCACGGTATGCGGTTTTGTTTGCATAGTTTTCTGCATGTATGCTTACGGGTCTTGCAGCTCTCATCGTCTACGACGATTTGTCCAAGCAAGCCGTTGCCTACCGTCAAATGTCTCTCCTTCTCCGTCGTCCTCCCGGTCGTGAGGCTTACCCTGGTGATGTCTTCTACCTGCACTCTCGTTTGCTCGAACGTGCCGCCAAGATGAGCGACAAGTTCGGTGGAGGATCCCTCACTGCCCTCCCCATCATTGAGACCCAGGGTGGTGATGTGTCCGCTTACATTCCCACTAACGTTAGTATTCTTGGGCTCCTTAGCAAATCTTTTGCTCACATTCTCTATAGGTCATTTCTATCACTGATGGTCAAATCTTCTTGGAGGCTGAGCTCTTCTTCCGTGGTGTCCGTCCTGCTATCAACGTCGGTCTTTCCGTGTCTCGTGTCGGATCTGCTGCCCAGACGTGAGAATATTTTACCTGGAAAGCTGTGGTAGCGTTACTAACACTATTACTGTCAGGAAAATCATGAAGAAGTTCGCTGGTTCGCTCAAGCTGTACCTTGCACAATACCGTGAAGTCGCCGCCTTCGCTCAATTCGGTTCTGATCTCGATGCCTCCACCCGTTTCCTCCTCTCCCGTGGTGCCCGTCTTACTGAGCTCTTGAGTAAGTTTTTCGCACGTAAAGTAAATGTGCAGGTAGCTCACACATCGTTTTGTAGAGCAAGGTCAATATCAACCCCTTGCCACTGAGGTCCAGGTCCCCATCATCTACGCTGGTGTGAACGGTCTCGTAAGTATCCAAGTATTTTATGGCAACGTTCTGGTCGGCTAACGTGTCTTCAGCTCGATTCCATCCCTGTTGACCAAATCACCAAGTGGGAAGCTGAGTTCCGTGCCCATCTCGCCACCCAGGACGCCCTCCTCAAGGAGATCTCTGCTGGTCTTATCAACCCCGAGCTCGAGGCCAAGATCAAGAAGGTTGTTGAGGACCATGTCTCCGCTTTCGCTTCATAAAAGTAGAACCGAGTATATAGACCTCGATAGTGTTTGAACATTTTCGAGAACCAAAATTCAATTTCTCGTGTTTATTTTTTCCTCTTTTCTCATACATTTGGTGTGATGACGAATAAGAATTTGGCAGGTCGGTGAGGGTCGATGGCGACCAATCAGACCGCGAGATTGAATTTTTTTTCTGAACACGTCAGATCCCTGATCGTCAGGTCAAATAATCTAATCTACTGGTCCCTGACTGAGGACTCCCGTGTATATTCCGGCACTAATCACGGATTCAAATTTTATACATCTCCGGCTTGTGCTCGACCACATCTTTGCTTTCCCCTCCTTCATACGCCCTCGCACCCTTATAACATATCCTTAAGCATACCCACAAAATGAGCTCAGAAGACATCGCAAAAGCAGCAAAGGCCGCGTTCGAAGAGTCTCAGTTGATTCCATCTTCCGCACGTATCACCGCGTTGGAAGCTATCCGCAAACAACTGGATCTCCGAAAAACAGAGATATTGGCTGCCAACGTGGAGGATCTCAAGGTGTGTTGGTGTCTTCCGCGGGTCGTCTCCGTGAGCTTACCGGGATAGGCTGCTCAAGCTGAAGTAGATGCTGGTCGCATGTCGGAATCCCTGTTGAAGCGACTCGACCTGGGCAAGGGCGACAAGTGGGAGTCTATGCTGCAGGGTATAACGGATGTCGCTTCTCTCCCTGATCCTACGGGAATCGTGACATATGCAACGGAGATGGACGATAATCTGGAGCTGTATCGCGTGTCGTGTCCGATCGGCGTCCTCCTTGTGATCTTTGAGGCAAGGCCGGAGGTTGTGGTCAACATCGCAGCGTTGGCTATCAAGTCGGGTGAATAAAATACATTTATATGCGCTTTGTTCTTGAAAAATCCTGAACCATGATTTCCTACAGGAAACGCTGCGATCTTAAAAGGCGGGAAGGAGTCCAATCGGACGACGCTACTCCTCTCCGACGCCATCTCGGCGGGTCTGGCAGAGACTGCTATCCCCGAAAAATACATCCAGACCATCCAGACACGAAACGAGGTAGCGTCGTTGCTGGAGCTGGACCAGTACATCGACTTGGTGATTCCGAGAGGAAGCAATAGCCTGGTGCGAAGCATACAAAATAGCACCCGTATTCCTGTCATGGGACATGCGGATGGACTGTGCTCGGTGTATCTCGACGAGTCTGCGGATGAAGAAAAGGCTATCCGGGTCGTAGTTGATTCCAAGGTTTTTATTTTGATGGGTTTTCAAGGAAATAATATCGACTTACTCTTGTCTCTTTTTAAATATAGATTGACTATCCATCAGCCTGTAACGCAGTAGAGACACTGGTCGTCCATGAATATCTCCTTCAAACCGTCTGGCCAGCAGTCGCAAGGGCTCTTCTCGAGGTCAACGTGCGATTATTGTGTGATCCTCCAACACTGACCGCGTTGCAATCCCTCTCTCCTGCCCCTTCAAACCTACAATCCCACGTCGAAGCTTCCACGCCAGAAGCATACTCGACAGAGCACCTCTCCCTCGTTCTTTCCGTCGTCGCTGTCCCATCCCTAAAGGCCGCCATCCAATTCATCAACTCCCATTCATCACACCACACGGACTCCATTGTCACAGAGTCCGATGAGGCAGCATCCACATTCTGTCGTGCTGTCGACTCCGCGGGTACCTTCATCAACGCGAGCACGCGCTTCGCTGACGGTTTCCGATACGGCTTTGGAACTGAGGTCGGAATCAGCACGGGGAGGATACACGCCCGCGGTCCTGTCGGACTGGAGGGATTGGTAATCTACAAATACATGATGAAGAGCAAGGGCCCGAAAGGACACATCGTTGGGGAGTTTGGGACCGGCAAAAAGCAATTCAAGCACAGGCGGATCGATACAACTGTTGTGCCTTTTTAAACTATTCATATTTATCATTTACGAAGATGTCAACGTAATATCATGATGGAGCGTCCGTGTATTTAAAAGACAGTAATACTGTAAATCTAGATAGAGGAGCATAATAGGGGCAATCAAGCGTTGGGTGTGTCTAATCTGGCCTTTTTGTCGGCGTTTAATGGTTCAGCATCAGCTTCAGCCTTGCGTTTGGCCGCATTGGAGTCCTCCGGCGCCTTCTTCTTTTTCTTTACGATAGATGTCAGATCGTTGACGACTGTAGGCACTGCCTTTGACGAGGATGCGCCAGCGGCGTTCAATTCCTTATCCAGCGCTTGTGCTGCTAAAGCTGGTGCACTGACCGCGAGTGACTCGTTTGGTGATGTCTTTAACTCTTCAACCTATAAAACGAATGTTTATTTAAGACTAGTTCGTGAATGACTTAGCCAGCAGAGCTTACCTTCAAGGCCAGGTCATCTCGTAAACCAGATAGCTCCTTGATTTCACTCTCAATTTGAGATTTCGACATGTTCTGCACGTAATCATCCCGAACAAGACGAGCTGTTGTTGACTTGCCCTTCCCTTTCGTATCCTGAGCTGCCTCTGGTAGAGGAGGTAGTTGGCCTGCAAGACCGCCCCGGAGTTCGGTCAGCCTGCTTTCGACACTTTGTTGAGCTTTCTCGGCATGAATGATGGCATCTGAAAGGCGTCCCGAGGTCAGGTCGAGTACCATGCTCAGCTTGTAGTGAGCTTCGGCGATTTGACGAGACGATGTTGGAAGTAGCTCGATTTTGAGCTTCAGACCAGCCTCATAGTCTGTAATAGCCTGATCAAATTTCTCTGGATTACAAGTTAGCCTAGTGCATGAAATGGCGTCATGTAAGAAACAACCCTCCATACCTGTCTCCAACGACACATCTCCAAGGGCGATATAGGTATCCGCAAGTTTGAGCTTCACCTCTTCATCACCATCTTCGTCCTTTTGCTTATCGTAGATTGCACGAGCGAGATCGAGGACCTCCCAAGCAGCGTTGAAGTCATCTTCGGGCTCGCCGTCGTCTTCTTCGCCTTCGCCTTCATCGTCATGTTCATCGTCCTGCTCCGCCGCAGCCTGGCCAAACAGATCAACCGGATGATCATCTCCGGCATCCGTATCTTCCAGGTCTCCAGAGAATGACAGAATGGGGGCATTAGCACCTGCACCTGATCCCGAGGCTACCCATCTTTTCAGAACAAGCAGAGTAGCGAGCAGACGCATTTGACACACACCTTGGTTTTGCTCCTCAGCCGCGTCCTCCGCTTGCTCCTTTCCCAATACAGAACTTTGCGCAATAGCATTCTCAAGAAGCGCCTTTCCATATGAAAAGTAGAGGTCAGCGGTCTCTGGAGCGTTTTCACCGAGTTGTTTGGTACTGTCACGTAAAAAAACGCGTCAGAATCTCGCGATCCCTACAACGCGATTGACTGAGTATATTTTTCAATGGACGTGACTTACACGAGTTCAAGGGCGGTAGCGTAGTGATCTATGGCCTGCTCGTATTTCTTGAGCGCGAAGGCGCGTTTGGCTTGTTCCACGGAACTCTCAACTGTGACTTCAGTGGCAGTGGCTGCATTTTTGGGTGGTCTGGAAATACAACATTTACACACTTGTAACCTTTCGAAAGGTAGTCTGGTGTAACTTACGACGACATTTGGAGATTTAGAAGAGAGTTTGGGGTTATGCAGGGGTTATGTACACAGTTTTGTAGAAAGTGAGTGCAAGTGAAAGAGGTGGTTGATGGTGAGAAAGGTGTCACGGTGCCAAAAGTAGTTTATGTATGGATCGAAGGAGAGTCAAAGAGAAAGAGAAAGCGTGACGACAAACAAAAGGAAAGAAAGAGTATAATCATTAGAATACCGTGAAAGAGGTGTACAAAGTAACTAGATAAAAACATCGAAAAGAGAGACTACATAGACGACAAATGTCCCAGAAATCCAAGATGGAAAGCACGAGTAAATGCCCTGCACTCGCCCAAGAAAGGTAACTGCGGGAAATGAGAGAACGCTCCGTATACTGAGGAAAGTATCATATCAAGGAGGTCGTCACATTTTGCTGTGGGCGTTGTTGCTGTTGCTGACTTCCCATCATATTGGCACCAAACGGCTGAGATGTATTCAGCCCAGCACCAGTAGAAGGCTGGAAAGACGAGGCTTGGAAAGGCGAAGATCCAAAGTTTGGAGCAGTACCTGTGGGAAATCCTGCGGTTGAAGCACGGAATGGATTAGCAGACCCTCCTCCCGTCATTTGAGGCCTAAGGCCAACACCCAACGTCGATGCAAGTGATCCCCTGCTCCGCCAAACCCGCCAGCCGCGCCAGTTGGCTGGCTGCCGAGGAAGCCGTAATTATTCGGTGAAGTGCCATTTTGGGTAGGAGGGGCACTCGCAGGAGGGCTGGTTGTGGTCGAAGCAAAGAAACCTCCAGCTGCAGAAGGGTTCGCCCCATTGGAGGATGGAAGGCCGGTTACGGCAGGTGTTGTCGACGCAGAACCAGGAATCGTAGGTAATGACTCCATTAGAAACGCACCGAAGGACGATGAGGGCTTAAAAGGCTTCAAACCACTGAAACCAGTGAGGTGTGACTTCACTGGGGCAACAGGTGAAATCTGTACCGATGGTGGTGAAGAGGTGCTTGTTGCGCCAGTAGGTTGACTAGACAGCGGTGATGAAAATAACGAGCTTGAGAAGGTTGAGCCTGTGGCGGTAGTTGAAGTGTTTTGGGTTGAAAGGGCACCACCGTTGGGACCCGAATTTGTGAAGTCGGGTTTAGGGTTATTTGCGAAGGAGAAAGAAGATGCAACGCTAGAGATATCTGTTGCTCCTGGACTTAGAGCGCTGTTGTTGAAGGCAAAATTGTTGAACCCAGTAGACTGTTGCTGCACTTGTTGTTGCTGTTGCTGTTGTTGTTGTTGCTGCTGCTGCTGCTGCTGAGCCTGGTTAGGATTGAAAGAGCCCATGGACAATTCAAAGAGGGTGGGTGGCTTGGGCACGGGAGGTGGGGCCGTCACAATAGGTCCGAAAGGATTCCTCGTTCCGGTTGCATGTGTCTTGACTGGTTGTGGGTTCGACGCGAATGTAGATGATGTGAGAGGAGTAGAAGCAGGACGTGCAGGCGCGTCGTTCGATCCAGAGGATGCGAAAAATGAGGGCTTGGGCGCCGCAAAAGGCGAAGCGGACGCAGGTGACTGTGCCTGTGAAAAAGAAGGAATACCAGTGCCAAGCGATGTGGATGCGGTCATCCCACTCTGGTTTGGTAGGACGGTTGGCATTTGATTGCCAGAGAACTGCCCTTGAGCGATGGCACCACCAAACAACGCCATTCCTGTAGATTGCGGGACCAACATACTCTGCCGGAAGGGATTGGCGCCCGTCGCTTGAGGTTGCAAGAGGCTGCCTTGCTGGTTGAAACCCGTTGCCTGAGGTTGCTGCTGGATGAATCCCGTCTGCTGCGGGGTCAAGTAAGAAGAAAAGGGACGATGTCCGGTTTGATGTGGGACCTGCGGGGTCAGGAAATTTCCGAAAGGGTTAGGCTGTTGTGGCATAGCAGTCTGCTGAGGCATAATGAAACCTGTCGGCTGAGCAGACATTTGAGGTTGTTGCATGAAAGGCTGTCCAGTGGCCATGGCCATCTGCGTAAAAGGATTGGACGCTCCTTGTTGTTGAAAGTAAGCCACATTTGGACTTCAGTTGAAATGATAATTAATTTCTGGTGAATAAAAACTTATTGACATCTTACCTGTTGGTGCTAGGATTGAACATGGTAGGTTGCTCTTCCTCAATCGCAGAGAAGAAATCGTGGACAGCCTTGCCATCTTGTGTCGGTTTCGAGGATGAGGCTTCTTTGCTTGTACTTGCAAACGAAACTTTCGGGGGTGATGAGGGTTTGCCGTCAACTTGAGCTGGCGAAGCTATTGCATCTCAATGATGAGCCATTTGCAAAACTATGCGGGCCAAGGTACTTACAAGCATTTGCTTTCGTTCCGCTAGCACCTGGCTTCGTGCCACGATCTGTAGCATCCTTGTTCGCCTTATACTCGATCCGGTTTTGTTCGAAATTAGGATCGTCAAGATATTCTTGAAGTGCACCAGCCAAGGAAACAGGAGCCTAATAGAAAAATCAGAAAGGAAGTTGAGATAGACAAACATATTTTGACGTACGTGTCTCAAGTTGGGTATTGACACGTTTAGCAAATTTTGAAGTTTCTTTGCTACGCCAAGATATTCAACCACATATTCAGTCTGTTTACAGAAGTGACGGTATATCTTCAAGGCTTCCGTTGCATCCACATGGGACATTTCAAAGTAATGTTCTGTCAGGGGTAGGACGATAAGTCAAGCGAAAGGATGATTAGCTATGAAATACAAACCCAAAACATTGATTACGCCCTCATTTCCAGCTTGGAAAAGGATCAATAAATCCTTGACGAGCATACGCAGAGCAGTAATGGTCAACTCGTCTTCCAAGTCGTCAAGATAAAACTGCAGAATGGAACGATGAGAGGAAGAATGGCACGACTAAGATATGAACGCACCCGGCATTCAACCAAAGCATCAATCATATTGTGAACCGCTTTCGTCTCTCTTAGTAGACCCTTTTCCACTGCCATAGAACGTAGTTTCCTTCCCATAATCGTTTTGCTTCTTGCAGGAGCGGAAGCATTCAGTTTGGCGTTGCGATCTTTCCGGCCACGATATCCATCTTCCTCAATGGACGTCGAATTCCGCATATCACGATTGGACTCTGCCTGTACCCTCACGGCATCATGTTTCAGGTCTTTATAGGCATGGATTCGTGAATCAAGGTACAGTGCATAGTTCTGCAAGTTCTGAGGAGCAGCGTAACCTAAGGAAGTACTTGCGTCAAAATGCGAGCACGACGCAACATAAAATATCGCACCTTCCCAGCTTCCAGCAGACACATTCCGTAGTCGTAGAACCTCCGCCGATGATAAATAAGATAAAACATTGTCTGTTGCGCCATTCCGTATCATGGTGTGAAGCACAATCAATGCCTTGAACACGACCTGTTGGTGAAGTCCCATGTGAGAATTGGTTGCACGTAAGTACAAATATGAGAGTATCAACATACAATTGCGTTGGGCTCGCGAATTCGAGGAGCCAGGGCCTTACACACATCATGGACAGCACCATCATCGGACCAGGTCGCTGCAATGATTGGGTCTATGTACTGGAATTAAATAACGTCAATAGAAACCTGGAAGAAGCACAGTTTAGAAACAAACTTTAGCTTTGGGAGGTGCAGCCTTCGGCTTACAGGCCAATTTTACGACCTTGTCGAAACTGGACATGTTCGCAGAGATTTGAACAGCGTGAACGCTCAAGCAATCAGGTTGTTAATTGAAACTCAGCAAGTCATGTGCTTCCGCTTCACCGGCAAGTTGTCAAGTCGTCTCTACAAACCAACTTCAAACCCGGTGCGCTCCTCTTCCAGGCAGCGCCGTAAACCCCTCCCCCAATTACGAGCACGAGCATCCCGTCGGTTGGTCACAACATCTTCGAATTTCGCTTTTGCGCTTTGCTCCTTTATCTTTGGTCTTATCTAGGAAGCTCTGATACAAATTCCTCGCGTTTCTTTGGCGTTTCTAGTATACGAGAAGGAATGTTGTCGGGGAAAACATAAATCACTGGTTTCCCAACACGACATAAATTTCAATTTTAAATACATACAGGACAGCCGGGCAAAATTTGACGCTACATGGATATCTATGGTAGAAGAACATTAATGCAGCCATTATACCGAACACTTGTATACCACGGACCCGCGATGGAAGATCGGCATCGGGCCAGACAACACCAAGCTCGAGGACATCCTCGTCAGGGCTCAGCATGTCTCGCCTGGCCCATATGCTGTGTCTTGTTGGAATTCCTCGCATCTGAATTGGCTTGCGTTCTAATCAAAATTTCTTCGTCCTTTTGTTGTTTTTGGTACTGTAAGTTCGCGTGGACGAGGAGGCCAGACGAACTGGAGTTGGGGCTGCCAACTTCGAGTACAAAGACCACACAGAACGGTGCGTGCTTAGGCTTGTATATATGCAGGTCCGAGTCCGGATTCAGACAGCGGGCACTTCAAACGATCTTGACGAAGCGGTTGCACATTTCTTCCAACTCTTTCTTCGCCTCCGCTGCCCTCTCCTCCGCTGCCTTCCTCACCTCTGTGTTGCGCTGCCTCCTCCTCCTCTGCTTTCCACGTCTCTGCGCGTCGCGCTATCATCTCCTCCACTGCCTTCCGTGCCTCTACTCCCCCGTGCTGTCTCCTTGATTTGTGCTATCTTCTGCTTAAGTCGCGCTGCCTCCTCCTTGAGTCGTGCTGTCTCCTCCGTGATTCGCGCTGTCTCCTCCTTGATTCGCGCTGTCTCCTCCTTGATTCGCGCTGTCTCCTCCTTGATTCGCGCTGTCTCCTCCTTGATTCGCGCTGTCTCCTCCTCGAACCCCTGCAGGGGTTGAGTTCGCAATAGCTGCATATCTTCCTTGGCTTCTTGTTTCTTGTCCTAAGAAGCATTTCAATTAACAAATTGCAAATCAAAATGGCTTTGAACATACCGCCTTGTTGAACTCTTGAAGACGCTGGAGGAACAGTTTTTCGATCAAGTTGACGAGTTGTGTGCGAATTGCATGAATAGGGATCCGGTAGTACTTCCTGCTATCAGGATCATAGCAGAAGTCTGAATCGCTCTCCGTGGAGCTGCCAGTCGATCTGGCTGCCATGAAGTCACATCCTTGTTGTTTGGCGATGACGCAGGCAATCATATTGCAGTACCAGTAGCCTTGGGAGCTGAAAAGGTTGTATAATGCCTCCTCGTCGTGAACCACTCTGGCGAGGATAGCGAGATGGGCAAGAGGCACTAGTGTTTTTTGCCCCTCTAATGATAGCGACGAGATTAAGTCGGATGAATAATGATGGTGACCGTACAAGCGGACGATGTCGAGAGCATATCCAACCTGTCTGATTTCACTGGTCGCGGATGCCTTCGACTTGTAACTGTGGTATCTTGGCAGAGATTTAGGGTTTACTCCTTCACTGAGCACGACATTCGGTTCGGAAGCCCACATACCACTAGGCTTGTCATTGTCCTGCAGATCACCTCGGGTTTGGGTCTTTTGTGTACTGCTAAGAACAGGCGTTCCATCCTCTTCAAGATTGTCAACCTCACGTTCAATTCGGAGCTGTATCTCTCCCTTGAGCGGATGCTTCGCAGTTGCAACCAAGTACTCGTTCTGCGCGCCATATCTTTCTCTGTATCGTGCGATGTGAGTCACCACCCATTGACGGGATACAGGGTTCCGCAGATAGTTATTGGTGGCCAAGTCGAACCAAGCCTGGATTGGCAAGAATGATGTTTCGTCGCAAGGAAATTCCGAGGGTGTTGCGCTGTAAACCATTGATCGGTCGCTGTTTGAAACCACTGGTTGGACTATTTGGGATCCCGTTCCGAGTGCGCTAATGAAAGATAGCAGTAAATTTGTGATTGCGAACATGAAGTCAACGAAAGAGGATGATCAATAGATTTCCCTTCCGTAAGAAACCTGAACTGTGGTGCTGAAGATGACTGGACAATGTCCATGTTCCGAGTCTCAGATCGGCGCTCGGCGGCATACGTAGTTTGTCTAGTACTCGAAAGCACGAGCCATAAAGCAATACTATTTTACTTCACATTAATTATGTTTGCAATAGTAAGTTGACATCTACCATAACGTGCACAAGGTATGGAGTCCAAGATTAAATCCTCATCGTAGAAAAAATACCAAGTCGTCAAAGCAAGCATCGCCGCAGTTCCAGCATTGTACTTGCGAGTAGCACTGCTTCCTTCAGGGGGCTTTGAGGTTGAGGCGCATTCGGATTAGGCTTCGCGGGGTTAACGGTCCAGTCGTTTTGTCATTTTACCTATTACAGTCATAACGATCCTCGTCAAGTTTACACGAAAGCAAACACCAAATCTGTACTGACCTGATGTCGAGGAGTCGCCGGAGTTGCCCCCAGAGTTATTTCCAGAGTTTCAGCAGAGTCACTGCTGCCAGATGCTGAAAAACATTGTCATGAGTAGTAAAGAGGAAAATAACACATCGTAAGAAGCTTACATCCACAGTTTGCCTGAATAATAGCTTCAGCTTCGGCTTGGTCATCCAAACTACAATCCGCGCGCAAGACCTTGCGTCTTCCAAATATGAAGCGCTGCAAAACAGCTTGTATCGGTCCTATAAAATAGAGACGCTGCCGATAGAGACTTAAATGAGAAGGAAGAACGGAAAGCATACGTGGCATCACAATTATTATTCTGATTGGCCGTCGTTATGCAGTCCTGAAGGCATGGTGAAAGCGAGCCAGTGCTAGAGCCTGATTGAGCTACTACACAGAGGGTGCAGAAAGGACCGAGGAGGAATAAAACGGAAATGTTGGTCAACAACATTGGCGGAGATACCCTGCAGCAGAAGAAAACAATCGGAGGAGTCAGAGACTCTGTCCCAATGCATAGGCTTGATTATAAGGCAAAATTCCTACATGTCCGACAGACAAATTCGAGTCTCTTTATCAAATCCATGACAGTTCGACACGAGACAGATATGAACTTGGGCGTATCATCAGAGCAACGCTTCTGTGATTGGACTTAACGGCGCGCGCAAGAGATAAAACTCGCTTTGTGAATTTGAGAATGTGATTTATGTCGATGACCGCTGTCAACTGACGTCGACACAGGATAAATTTGGACCGAAAAGCAGAGAGCAGTTGCCAGTGACCATAACGGCGACAAAGCGGTAATTTTCAGCGCGAACGAGTATGGCGCCCTCAGCTACAAGTAGCGCTTTCGACGACGGTTTGTTGAATGACGAGCGCCACATCCGTCGTGAACCTGGTGACAGTGAGCGTAAGTAGTACTTGCCGTATCCACAACGCGCTGAGTTGACGCCGAGCGCTCACTGATAGACACGAAGCTTTCCGAGTTTGGGTATGAGGTCTTTGAGTTAATGTGATTTATATACCAGTGGACAGGGGTGACATGTTGAGACTTCAGCCTGAATTTTTTGGGGGTCAGAGAGTTCGAATTTGCCATGAGGAAATTGTTCAGTGACTGTGCACGGTACTGTTCCAATTCAAGCTGTTCAGTCGGCGAATATTTATGTATTTGGCTGTATTTCGCTGGAGCCTCCGTCGGCTGTCATCTGAAAAGTTATTTTTGGCTCAGCGCCATACTGTGGAAACCAACCTCTTTCCCAGTCTCTCAACCGCTTTCCCTATCATTTCTAGCACATAAGGTGATCTACCGGCAGTATCTACGAAAAGCCAACTCGACACGCATACATGCAATAAACTAGAGCCTCTTCCTAACACAACGCTGCCTTTCGACTCGGATTTGTCTCTGCTAAGCTTAGATCGAAATCCTGACGTCGCTAGAATCATATCCAGGTGACAGACGCCCTCCTTTTCACATTGAGCCCCCCAGGTGCGGGCTATGTCTCTTAGAGTCACCTTCGACATGCATCGAGCAACACTCCATCGGATATTGCGCAGCCCACTGTTGCTGCGGAATATCGTCTATGGCTCCGTGATATTTCTTGCTTTGTACGGGTTAATGTACATGACATCTCCACGCAGTGCCACATCGATAACTCCCGACCACTTTAAACCTGAAGAGCCTTCAGAACAGTGGAACCAAAGGGCGGAAAGGGTGAAGAGAGCTTTCCTGCACGCGTACCACGGCTATGAACGCTTCGCCGCTCCAAGCGACGAGCTGAGGCCTCTAAGCAATGGAAAAATAGACAAGTATGTTTGCTGTATCATTGGTGGAAAATTTAGACGCTGATCCTACTTGTTTTGCTAGCTTTAATGGATGGGGTGTGACCACCTTCGACGCGCTGGACACCATGCTCCTTATGGGGCTCAAAGACGAGTACAAACGCGGGTTAGAGATCGTGAAGGCGGCAGATTTCACAAGATCAGAGGTGAATTTCTTTGAAAAATTGGATTTATTCACATCTCACGCTAATGATTTGATAGCCACGTTTCGTTCCCTTCTTCGAAACAATCATAAGATATCTCGGCGGCCTCCTATCAGCCTACGCGCTGTCAAAGGATCGGATTCTATTAGACCGCGCAGAAGATTTGGTTACAGCGCTAGACCCTATATTTAACACGCCGACAGGAATGCCATATTACTCTGTCGATCCCAAAAAGTGCGCATACCGCCTTCGGTCCCGCCTTTTAACCAACGACTTACATGACTTTCGTGATGATAGTGGGAAAACATTGGGCCCCGAAGTCGGGATTCTGGCCGAAATTGCGAGCCTGCAGCTTGAATATACCTACCTCGCCAAGTTGACTGGCAAGGTGGAACATTTCAATCGCGTGGGTGTCTAGATAAATATTTGTATCTCATTCTAAGTTTCTATGCAGTCTCAGGCGATCATGCAGGTTCTAGCATCCGCTGATCTCTCTGACACCGGTGGAATGATGCCCACACGATGGAATATAACATCTGGAGAACCGTTCACCTGTAAGCCAATCATATCTCTTCCTCTGACGGTCGGACGTTTACAGAGGCATCTGGCTAGATCGCCTGTCCGTGGGAGCTCAGGCTGACAGTGCTCATGAATATCTCCTCAAGCTCTATCTCCTCAGCGGGAAAACAGATAAAGCCAGTCTGGAAATGTGTACGCGAGAGCCTCCGATTCTGAAAGTCTAACCCGCTTCTCATATTCCGCAAACAGATATCCGGACAACGACCCATATAATCAACAATCTACTATACCTATCTCCTACGCGAAATCTGCTCTATGTCACCGACTCTAACATGCCAACTTCCGAACGCGATAATTCGCCCAGTCATGTGTTTGAACACCTATCCTGTTTCTTGCCTGGATTATTGGCTCTAGGGGCCCACACGCTGCCACTCGACAGACTAGAAGAAATGGGCATCGACCTCGATGACCTTGGAAGCGAGAAATCCTATGGCTATGCTGGAAAGGGATATAGCAGGCTCAAGAACTACAACCTAAAGGAATTACACTTGTGGGCTGCCGAGGGTCTGGCGCAGACGTGTTGGCTCACCTATGCTGACCAGCCTTGCGGTTTGGGTCCTGACGAAATTATGATGAACACAGTTCACAGTGAGACGGCGAACTCGTATCGATGGATAGACGCCATTGATAAATGGAAGGGGAGTGGGGGACGGGGTATTGTGCCTGGTTTGGCGGACCAGAGGCCGGTCATCTATACTGAATATGAGAGACTGCATGGGACGGGCATAGGTCGTGATTATGTGCTTCGGAGGGCTGGTTATCTTCTAAGACCAGAGGTAAGCCTCAGGAGATGCGGAACGACATCCTGCGAGACTGACTATTTTTGTTGTAAAAGACAATCGAGTCTCTTTATTTACTATGGCGCGTTACTGGAGATACAAAGTGGAGAACGCGAGGATGGACGATCTTTGAAGCTATAGAGAGGGAGACGAAGACTGAGAATGGATACGCAAGCCTTTCGCGAGTGGACACGATAACGCCTGTCAAGGCGGACAGTATGCCGAGGTGAGATCCTTTTTGCACCTTTTCGCAGCTTGTTTGCTGATGAGATCTCCCAGCTATTTCCTTGCAGAAACGTCGGTGTACACTGCGATTAAGCCATGGAAATCCCCACTGACGTTTTCTTCAGACTCAAATATCTGTACCTCATGTTTCTTGACGAAGACCCTATTTCGTTGGATAAATGGGTGTTCAACACAGAGGCGCACCCGTTTCCCGTGTTCGAGTGGACACAGGAGGAGAGGATCCGGTTCAATTTGTAGAGCACTGTATATGACGTATATAGGAACGGCGGGCCGGGCTAGAAAAGAATACGATCCGAACATCAACAAGAGAATGAATGACCATGTTATTGCTCAGGTGGACAGGTCTTATCCGCTCATGCGGTCCCTTGAGATTCGGAGCGCCTATAAAGTCTCCTCTCTCCCGATGGCTCACTTTTCCCCGCCCTTTCCCCGCTTCTCCTCACATATTTCAATGGCCTCCGATTTGAAGCGCGGTGAATTTATTGGCTCACTCGACTGTGGTACCACGTTCGTCTCTTATTGCTCTGGCATTTTACCTTGTTCTGACGCGCATGCGCATTTAGTTCAGTGAGGTTCATCGTCTTTGATAAGCACGCAGACATCGTCGCACAGCACCAGCTCGAGTTCCCGCAGTACTATCCCAATCCGGGGTCAGTCGATCGTTCTCTGAGTTTGTCCTGCAAAAATCAGCTCACCCAGACTCCTTGGGTTTTGCATAGATGGCACGAGCACGACGCGGATGAGATCCAGCAGCACGCGGACAAGTGCGTGGAGCAGGCAACCCTCGAACTAGAAAAATCTGGCTGGGCCAAGGAAAGCATCAAGGTCATCGGTGCGCCTCTTTCCGTCTCTGCCATCACATGATTGGGGCCTGCATTGTACAACTTGACAACTCATTCATTTTCTAGGCATTACCAATCAGCGCGAAACCACCGTTGCGTGGAGTCGTAAGACTGGCAAACCGTTGTGCAAGGCCATTGTGTGGGCCGATTCACGCACTAAGAACACCGTCGCACATTATGAACACAAGCTCCAGGTTACTGGTATTGAGGTATCTCCCGGTGTCTGGAAGAAGGGCGAGGACGGTGTTACTGCCCTACGCGATATGTATGTTCTATTTCGAACTCGATACTATTGCTGTGATACTGAGATGATTTACCCAATAGCACAGGACTTCCTCTTTCAACCTACTTCTCTGCGATTAAACTGCGCTGGATGATTGACAACTACCCAGATGTCTCGAAAGCGCATGAAGCAGATGACCTACTTTTCGGGACGGTCGAGTCTGGGTAGCATACGTGCGTCTTCATTTGCCCACTCTCATTCACATGTCAACTCATATCTCCTGGATAAAAATAGAACCTTTTGGGCGGTGTCGAGAAAGGGGTTCACATTAGCGAAGTCACGAACGCATCCCGTACGCTGCTCCTCAACACTACGACACTCACATGGGAACCTTCTCTTCTGGAATTCTTTGGCCTTCGCCCCAGCATCCTGCCTAAACTGGTCTCCACGTCCGAGGTTTATGGAATCTTGCTTACGGACCCCTAGAAGGCGTGCCAATTGGTGGCCTTGTAGGCGACCAACAGGCAGCTCTGATTGGCAACAAATGCTTGAACCAGGGCGAGGCCAAGTGTACTTATGGGACTGGAGCCTTCTTGCTGTTCTGCACGGGCGCTGAAATCGTGGAGAGCAGGCACGGCTTGTTGAGCACTGTGGGTTTATATCGTTGTCTTTTATCTCCGTATTCTGAGTTTTTTTTAGGTTGCCTACCAAGCTGGTCCCGGGGCGAAACCTGTTTACGCCTCGAAGGAAGTAGTAAGTGCAAAGCCAACAATTAAAAAAAAAATTCAAGCTCAAAAACATTTCTTTTAGTCGCCGTTGCCGGAAGTGCTATCAAATGGCTGCGCGACTCGATGGGGCTCATCCAGAGCGCCGCCGAGGTCAACGACCTCGCCGCCAAAGAGCAAACCACAGGGGTGTCCTCTTCGTCACCGCGTTCTCCGGTCTCCTCGCGCCCTACTGGGACCCCGGCGCAGCTGGTATGCTCATTGGCGTCTCGCAGTATACGAACCCGTCGCATATCGCGCGTGCGACGCTAGAAGCGAACGCGTTCCAGACGCGTGCGATCATCGAGAGCATGAAGCTGGACTCGGGCACTGACCTCAAGCACCTCAAGGTCGACGGAGGCATGACGAACGGCGACCTCGCCATGCAGATTCTGGCGGATATCGGCGGTTTCGGCGTTATTCGTCCCGAGATGAGAGAGTGGGTTTACCTTTACTTCGACTTCGTCTGTTGAAGCAGCCGATAACGAATGCACCTTTGAATTTAGATCTACGGCTCTCGGTTCAGCTATCTGTGCTGCAGCTGCCATCAACCTCTTCGGATGGGACCTGTCCAAGCCCGAGACCCTCACCGAGGTAAATACCAAAGGCAACCGCGAGTTCATACCCCACATGGACGAAACACTGAGAGCCAAGAAATGGAAAAAGTGGCAGGACGCCGTCGAACGCTCGAAAGGATGGGAGGAGGGTGTCGATGATGAGGTTTAAACATTAATCTCTTAACGGGCCTGACTGAATGGTGGGATCACAATGCTTTATTTATTCTACACGATACCTCTTTATTGTTAACGTGTTAGTGGATGTATATATCCCAAATGTAAAATACCAACGCCATTACTCAACGTGAATTGATTGTGACTCTTAGGAGAAGGATATCCATTAACAAGGATGTGGCTGAACCCAACACAAACTAAGGACTTGGGCAGTAACTACCGACCGAACTTCTTGAGAGGATCGGATTTCTTCTTCCCACCACGACCACTGTTTCCTCCGCCCCTTCCACCCCGGCCCCTTCCGCGACCCTTACCCCGGGCAGGCTCCTTCTTGAAAGGAACGAAGGCTTTTGTGGTGGTGGTTTCACTACCATCTGCGTTGCCGCCCGATACAGGAGCTATCCGTGGCAGCAGGTATTGAGGGACATGCTTCATGTGCGCCTGCACTCTCGTCGGATGTAGTGGTTTGTCGTGTCTAAGGAATTCAAGATCCAGAGGATTGTCTTCAAAATGTGCCTAGAAATTGTAGAGAGATTAATGCCAATTCGACCGAGGAAAAAAGAAAGCCAAATAACTGACCTTGAGTTTATCCGAATTCAAGATCTCCGTCTTCAACTCTTTGACTCTGGCTTCTCGAATGGCTGACCTGGTTACGCTTCGCAGAGCGTCTTCCATCCGGTACCGGAAGGCCTCTACTTGCTTCATATCAAACTTATACTCCTTGATCTTGCTTCCTCTCGCCCCTTGCTCCTTCTCGATTTTACTAAACACAACCTCGTCCTTTTCCGCGCTCGGCAGACACCCAACGACCTTATTTTTGCCCCACAACTCTTTAGGGACGACGAAAGACAGCGACATGCCTGTGCGTCCTGCTCGTGCTGTGCGTCCGACTCTATGTGTGTACGACCGCGACGAGGTGGGTAATCGAAGTTTAAGACACATGCAACGTCAACGAAATCGACGCCTCGTGTAACACCGTACTCTTTATCCTTTCCTTTGTCTTTACGATCCCGTTTGCGCGATTTACTGGTGGAGGAGATGCATTGCGTTTTCGTTTTTTGGAATCTAGTTTCGATGAACTGGATCTGAGGGTGTTTCTGTCACTTCCATTGGTAGGGGTTCACGTTGAGTAGATGTACTGAAGTAGAATTAACAAATGGAGGTCCAGGAAGAAAAAAATGGAATTAAACACACATTCTTCCTCCTCCTCTTCCTCCTCTTCGGTGTCGTATTCAGTTTGTGCACCGCTCTCGTCAGTGCAATGATATAGTCGTATACCCTTTATTAAATTCTTGCACGACGTGGTATCTATACATACAAGATGTCAGAAAAGCGGATGCTCGAGAAACAAGGGCATCTTACCTTGAGTTCAATGGAAGTTCTGAATTGAGAACACAAGTTTTTATTGTGAATTGTTCCAAAAAAAGTTTGAGGCGGTAACTGCGGTCGACATCGTTGACGAAGATGATACATTTTCCTCGGATGAGCTTGAGTTTAAGGATGACATAAGTGAGGAGGAACTTGTCGACTTCAGAGCATCTTTGCTAAGTCAATTAATTATCACACCATTAGAAATAAACCAAACACACCTGACAGCATATTGGCTCAAAAGCGCTGCTTCATCCTCCCCTCCTCCAATTTTAAGATGGCCTAGGGAAAAGGCTTAGATGGGTCTCGTCAGAGATACAACGCCAAATTTACTGGGTTCCGTAGTGCGAGTCCCTTCAACAACTCTACATCTTCCGTCATGGTAGCACTCATCAAAAATGATTGATACACTTTCGGAAGGTAACCACCACTGAAGATCTGTCGAACATCCTCATCGTGCCCGTATGAGAGAATAAGGTCGGCTTCGTCAATAACGAGAGATTCCAGGGATAACAGCGACAACACTTTCGATTGTAACAGGCTAAGGGCTCGAGATGGTGTGGCAATTATAATGTCGGGTTTATCTGAAAGAAGCGTGCTACAGGAAAGAGTTCAATAAGGAGCATAAGAAGTGATTCCAACATACCGTTGCAAATGCGATGTTGTCCAGATGCCACATTGGAAGTAGTGACCTCCTTGTCGCAGTAAGCTAGCAAGCCCTTCAAAGATGTTGATACCTGCTCTGAAAGCTCTCGTGTCGGTACAAGAATCAGGGCCCTGGTAACTTGACGGTTTTCATCCTCGGGAGCCAAAGTCTTTGCATGAAAACTCAGCCGGGCATCAGCCAATAGTTATAGCAAAACGCACCCACACTTTTGGCACTCAAGATCTTCTGAACTATCGGAACGCAATACGCGGCGGTCTTTCCGCTGCCTGTGCGTGCCCGAGCAAGAATGTCGCGACTTTCGAGTGCAAGGGGGATCGCTTTAGCCTGAACGAGGGTCGGACGAGCAAAGCCCAAGTCTGCGAGCGCGCGGAGTATCCGGGAATCAAGTATATGAGAAAAGGAGGCAAAGGAGGCCTTTTTGTCGACGAGATGAGGTTCAGCCATTTTATTGAAAGCAGAAAAGTCAAGACGCAAATCTTAGAGTTCAAAAATATGGATTACATAAGCAAGCTTAACATTGATCTAAAAATACAGTGCGCTACAGATCTATCGTGTACTACCAGAACGGCGACAGACAAACTACAGGAGGGGAAAAATCCAGACGAGTCAGTAATTGATATAAATGTTTTACACAGCAACAGTTCATTGGATACTGCACTTCCACCTCTTCTCGAATAGCCGGCAGTTCATATAGTGTTCGGTGACCGCGGTACCCACATCTCCCCCGTTAGTAGTATCGATCATCAGGACTCCACATTTGTAGCAAAAGTGACTGAAGAAGCTACTGTTAGCGCGAGTTTCAGTCCAGAGCAAGGCCGGTGGCTTACACATTGCATCCAGGAGTTCCACACTTTTTGTCCAAGGAATAGGATTAGCAATGACTACAGTCAAGCTGTGATCATGGTTACTGACCGTCATGTGGTTGCATCCTGCTTCCTTCTGAACAGGCGTTCTGCACCCTACAAATGAAAATCAGGAAGGGTTTGAAACAAAAAATGAGATGGACAATCATACCTGGACAATACTTCCACCCCTTCCTCTTCATCAGTCGTTCTATGTTCCCGTTCTTGCAGCGGTGGTGCTCTTCAGAACTTGCTAGCGTCTTTAGGCAGCTTTTACACCACTTGTGCCCACATCTTGGGAGGGGGCAAACTAGAACATGTTCCTCTCCAAACTGCTCTCGATCAATGTTCATCGTCTCCTTGCACCTACATATGCTGTTAGCCGATTAGGTGTCACAAGGGCGTTGGGATTTACCTTGGACATTGCAGAGTGATAGAATGGGCTAGTAGCTGAAGCTCTGCAAGGCGGTTCAATTGCTCCTGAGGAATGTCCAATTGCTGGATAATGTCCTCGGTAACTTCTTTTCGGGTTCGTGGCATGTTAATCGTACTGTGTTAGTTCAGAGAAAAGGACTTACGGCTCTTGTTAGCCCGCGGTCTTTCAGCAAGACATTCTGGACAAAAAATGGGGTAACGACCGTCCTGTATCTTCGTTTTCGTAAACGTGGTAAGGCACTCCTTGCAAAACACGTGGCCGCAATCCGACAGGCTTAATTTCTCCGTAACGTCATGGAGCTCACAGCAAATTCCACACTCAAACGAGTCGGAGGCAGGAGGAATGTTGAGAGTAGTAAAGGTCGAAGTACCAGCCGTGGTGTCGCCGTCCTCTGTAACAAATGCGGTGCCCCGATTCACTTCTTCCTGCTGTAGCTGGACTGCCAGCTGCCAGTCGATCTCAGAGCGGGTCAAGGAAGACGACCCAGGAGCCTGCATATTCGCGTTCTCTTCTTCCTGCAATCGCTTGTGTAAGGCGACAAGCCAAGCATGATCTCCAGAGCCATGATGCTGAATCAGGGCAGATATCTCCTCTTCTTCTTGCAGTTGCTGTGCCAGTGCAGCTTGCCATGCAAGTTCAGATTCAGCCGAGATATTCCGTGTCGAATCTTCTTGAGGAACAGTGGCCATTTTTGCCTCGAGGGACGACAACTTCGTCGCTTGGTGTGGAGAAGAATTTACGGGCATGTTGCCAAGTTTGATATTCCTTTCCATCTCCTGCTGTAAGACCATTTGCCATCCAAAGTCTGAACGGTGAAAAGGAGAGGGTCCTGCATCGGACCCAAGGGAATCCTTAGCCGGTACCGTTGGCTTTTCTTCATCGTCTGGCATCGCGTCCTCGCCTTTACCTCCCTCGACGTCCTCCATCTGGTGGACTGAAGCCGTCCGGCGGTTATTATAGCTTTTGCTTGAAGATTCAGCTACAGGAGGAATATTTTCCTTGTTGTCGATACCGAGGGAAGGGATGTGTGACGGTAGCCCATGGTCCTGCTTATTCTGGTCCTCATGAACGGTGGGGTCGTTCATCAAGACCTGTTCAGGATTCAATAATAGCGACAACTGCCATCCAAACTCGCCACGATGTTGAGTGCTTGTGGAGGAGTTCAAGCCTCTCCTAGAATCTGAAGACGAACTGCTCGCGGTAGTTTGCGTGTCCGCTTTCAGTTTAAGGGTCGAGGGATCGGGTTTGTGATGCATCTTCCTGAAATGCTCGGCTCGAGCTCGCAAGAGGGCAATGTGGTCTGATGCCAAGGATGTCGAGCGTGTAGACAGATAGGCGATACTCCTCGCCAACATATCCTTTACCTCCAATTTGTGTGCATTCGCTCTAGCGGAGAGGCGATGGGCAGAGAATAGGTGATCTGGGTCGGTGTCATCGAGAGCAACGTCGTTCCTTTCTCGTGGTAATATATGGCTGAGACATGATAGAATTTCATCTAGTTGATTTGTTAAAGTCAGGGCTGGACCTTGGGGATGGTTTGAACGAGGATGCGAATCCAGCAGAGCATAGACTGCTGATTCGAAGACGGGTATTCGGAGACAGACAATGATTTCCTGAGATTTACTGAAAACTGCTGCTTGAACGTGAGTGGACGTATGGGGAAACCAAGCTCTACATGACGTAAGAATAAATTAGCATGGGTCTTAACGACAAGAGTGTAACATACGAAAATATCTTCCTGAGGCCATCGTTCTCCGGCACCCGGCGTAAAGTAGCTGTAGTGGTTACTGCCTCTTGAAAGATTGGAACTTCAAGAAGTTCTTCGACATTCATGTAGCGATCGGGTCTGAGATCATTTACGATGGTCATAGCATCCTATATTCCATTTGTTAGATTTATGCCCGCAGTACGTACGCTCATCGCGAGCCTCGGGACGAATGCAAATACTCACGTCGATCATGAGTTGGGATATCACGCGTCGCAGCAGTTCCACATCCGCAAACCCTTCTGCCTCCAACTTCAATGCCAATCTGACGTAGTTCAATGCGGAGAGGCCACAGGTCGGACGGCTGCTTCCAGGTTGCCCGCTCTCCGTTTGGTAGTTGCAGGGAGACGCTTCATAAGGTATGACTTGAGGCGCGAGAGCTTCAGCGTGCTTCTCGAAGATTGGGCTATTCCAATCTAGGAAGGAATCGATAGTGTCCTTGTAGCCTAGGTCAGACATTTTTGATCGACCAAGGCGAAAGTGTGTTGCTTATGGGTCCAAGAGGACGCAAATGTTGGCCTAGATAAGGTTGCAACGGAGGGCAAGTTTGGGCGATGACAGTAGGAAAGGAAGAGGTTAAATACAGATCTCCGCACCAACCACCACCTGTCAGGTTCGTCTACAGTACTGCCCCAAGTACCCCGAAAAGTAACTGGGCGCTAGTACCACCGATAACGGAAACCAGCCGGAGCTAGGGTCCTACTGAGAGCTGTGCAAGGAATATTAGATGCGCCGGTCGTCAGCAAATCTCTTTAGAGGAATATACGAGTGCGTTTTGCGGTAACTGGCTTAGAAATGACAACTTCGACCAGCCATGCCGTGGGGAGCCGTTAATTTTGGTGCGACCTAGACATCATTAGCCAGCTGTCATAAACTCGTAACTATCAAGATAGCTGCGTTCATCAATTGTTGACTGGCTTTGCATGCAAAAGGAGGTTAAAAGGGACCCAGCCAGTCAATAATGGTCAGAGAAATACTTACTGCCAGATACATTGTTATGAGTTTTCTCGAGAGAGTCACACACCGTCAGAGGCTGTTGTTCCCGGAATACCTCCGGCCGAACCACTGCGGCTACTAAGTTTGACAGACTCTGCATCACCAAGAGTCGAGTTCTGACAGCACTTCAAAGCTTCACTCGCGAATATTTATGATGCTTTAACCTTTACGTTAAAATAGGTTTGCTACTGATGAGGAGCTCAACATTGAGCTATGTTGAAGACAGAGAATCTATACATTATCATCTTCCAACTTTTACTGAACACTGCATCGCGAAATTGTGTGATATGAGAACAGGGGATACTGCCTACAACGATCATAATGCGTGGTGATAGCCACACCCAAACCACCCCAACCACCTCCACTGGCAGCAGCATTCGGGTCGTATATGAGTCCACCGCATTTATAGCAGAAATGCCTATAGAGTGGATCAGCCCATGTTTTCGTGTGATAACCTTTGCAGGTCAAACAGAATGAACTTACACCCTGCAACCGGCTGCTTCGCACTACGTGTCATGATTCGAGTTAGACTTGCGCTTGTAGACGCTTCATCAGAGTGTGGGATACTCACCGTCATATGATTACAACCCGATTCTTTCTGTATGGGGGTTCGGCATCCTTGGCGATGTTTTAATTAGACGTAGATAATTTTCATTGTGGTACGGCCTTGAACGTACCAGGACAATACTTCCAGCCTTTTCTTCGCATAAGTCGATCCAGTTTCTTATTCTTGCAGTGATGCTTTGTTTCAGTGAATGGTACCTCCTTGTCACATTCCGTGCACCATCGGTGTCGACAACGTGTCAAGGGACATGTGACGACATTGTTTTCCAGGCTAAGGAAATCCTGACGGTCGACATTCATGGACTGCTTGCACCTGCCCAGGCGGGAAAGAAAATCAGCATACTTGCCCAATGAAGGCTTGGCATTCTCACTTTGGACAGGCCAGAGTTGTCGAATATAGGGCGAGTTGTAGTTCGATTAAAATATCAGTTTCTTTCGCTGGAATGTCCAGATTCTGTATGATTTCATCTTCTACATCTGAAAGAAGTATTATTAAAATTCGCAAGTAACACAGGAGACAGATTGAATGCTTACGATTGTCTGGAGTTCTATCCGCGAGACAAACGGGACAGGCGATGGGGTACTGCCTTTCGCCCAGCTTCACTAGAATATAAGAGCGAAGGCAATCCTTGCAAAATACGTGCCCGCAATTGGGTATCGAGAAAGCTTCGGATCCTTCAATTCTGTCCCCACACACACCGCACAGCGCGTCAATGTAAACCCGCGATAGCGGTTCGAGGAGTTCCTCCATGTTGAATTTCCAAGTGCCTGAAGGCATCGAGAGGGAAGGTTGGCACGAGCCACTTCCGCTTGGTTCCCCCGCAGTTGCACCCGTGTAGTGTTGGAATATCCGGAGGGGCCGAGAGTAGTTGGGGATGCCGAACCTCGTGGCGTGCTGAACCATCTGAGCCATTGCGTTTGATGCTTGGGAGGTATCTGGCCTGGTGGTGAGTGTCTTGTCGATCTGATGGTGATGCGTCTCGAGGATTTCATTTAATACCCGGAAACATCCAGCCGTATAAGCGTCCAGGAGGGAAGGCACCCATATAAATAGATCCACGTGCAAGTACCGCAGGCGGCCAGAAAAGGAGCAAACATCTGTTGAGTAAATGAGAGTCATTGCTTTCTCTTTCTTCTCCTATTAATGCCATAGGAGCATCTTAAACATTGAACCTTATGTCTATCAAAGTCAAAGTGTGTCAGTGTCCTGTGTAGTGTGAAAGAGCGAGGGAGTACTTACTGAAGGAAACACTTTCAAGGTGCCGACCCTCTAAACTCTTCCAATTTCGGGTCCATTCCCAGAAAAAAAGTAGAGGCACAGCTAGCCATGGGTCATTCATCGCTTCAAGCTGCCACAGTGCCTCGCTATGAGCGCCCAGATACATGTATATCAGGTGAAGCTGTCATGTCTTGAGGCTGTGCGAGGTGATAGGATCAGAGCTCCGACGAGTTCTCCAATCTCAGGCTCAGGCTTTACAGATGCCACTAAGATGCGGCAGGGTCGCCAGTTACCTAGAAGTCCTGACTCCTGAGGCAGTGAGGATTTGAACTGGATTCTGGTCACGAAAGGTCATGCGAAGACTTGAAGATGGCACCAATGGCACCGTCACTGGACCCGCCGGATATCGTGTGTAGAATTGTAGAAAATAGGCGATGGATGTTCCAGAAGCTTGGATGAACTCCATTCTATTTCATTCTCTGGCAGCTGTATAGCTGCAGAGTGGCGATGAACTGGTATTTCGAATAGTTCGGTTTTTGTGGAAGAAGACTCTGCAGAGCAGGTGTTAGGTTTCCTGACGTAAGCCCTTGGAGCGGGCCGGATTCAGATGCTCTCGGACGTTCTTTGCTGCTCACTCTCCATCAAAACGCTGCCACGAAAATGCCACT
This sequence comes from Flammula alnicola, assembly GCA_015499995.1. Taxonomy (NCBI): domain Eukaryota; kingdom Fungi; phylum Basidiomycota; class Agaricomycetes; order Agaricales; family Strophariaceae; genus Flammula; species Flammula alnicola. The sequence goes on along the minus strand of JADNRV010000023.1, from coordinate 270,223 downwards.
CGAAACTCCCATCCAGTTACTCTCTTCGACTGCGCCAGAAATATCAGCGGATAAAGTGACATGTAGACTGTGCGCCTTCCCCGGCTCTCGTATTTTGTTACTGACTCACTGATATGTCATTGTTAACCCAGATGTCGAAGGCAGTTTGCAAAATACACTTGCCCCACATGCAATGTCCCCTATTGCTCTCTCACCTGTTTTCGCTCTCAGGTGCGTGTGCCTCGTTAAGTCCCTGAAGTGTATGTTAACGATTGTACCTTTTTTCCTGTGATTGATGGAAGGCTCACAACCAATGTTCAGAAGGCTTTTATAAGAAAGAGATCGAAGCGGATATTCAAACGGGTCCATCTAAAACCGCACAAGAACGTCATAAAATGATGGAGTTGTTGAAGAACTTCGAAGAGGGAAGTTCTAATCAGCAATCTTTCTCAGAAGGAGATGAGGAGGACGAGGATTATGACGATCCGTCAGATTTGGCGAAACGGTTTGAAGCTGTTGATCTTGGTACGCGGTTTTTATCTTTGCTATCTTATCATATTTTGATAATGAGTGGGCCATAGACTCTGCGTCGCCTGATGCCCTGTGGGCTGTGCTCACCCCGGAAGAGCGAGCAAAATTCATGAAGGCCTTCGATGATCCTACGAGTAAACTGGCGCAGCAACTCTTGTCAAGTGAACAACTGGAGAAAGAGATACAGGAGCCCTGGTGGGAAGCACCAAGCATAAGTGAAAGCGAAGATGAAGAACCGCGCAATCATCACACTCCTCGACGGTACGGCTCGCGGCCAATGATTATGAGTATCCCCGTATCGATGGTGAAAGCTGTCCCGTCCGGTCGCCCATTGGTCTATAATATGTGTGCAATATGGTCCGTGTCACTCTCCCTTTACTGGCGTGAGCGTTGTTAATGAATCTAGATAGCATTGCGTATGCCTATATCACACGGCACTTGGGAACCTCACCCTTATGTAGCCTGAAGCCGGACGACACAGAAACCCATGAGGCTCGGCGACTGGTCACCCAGATGGTACCCTTTCTGACCGATCGCAAGTCCACGAAACTGTACCCGAATTTACCAGCGGTCATAACTGACATATGGTCGACGTTTGATCTTGTATGTTTCCTTTACCAGAATTACTCATCCTTCGGCAACCGGACTGCTGACGAATGTTCCCAAGGGCAAGATGACAAGTGAACTGTTCTCACTTCTGCTGGGAGACGCAGCACGTCTATTAAAACCTCTCCGTGTTACTCATGTTATGCCAACCTCTGTTGAAATGCCGACATCAGAAGCACTGGTACTTCCTTCACATCCCCACATCATGCCCGTGCTTGTTCTGTCAGACCTGAATGAACTATTCTCGCCTGCGCCTCGACTTGGTTCTTCTCAGGACAGTCAAGTGCGGTCAAAAGGCAATCACGTAACGCATAAATTGCTCTTTTACGCCGTTCATATTTTGTCTACGCCGAGCGTGATATTGGAGACCTTGGCAGATGAGATGACGACACGGGCGGAGGGTTATCGACAGAAAGAAAACGCGTCGGAGAGAACCTATGTGGAGCGAGAACATGAGCGGACTGGGAGGCTCGTGGAGGAGACATGAGGAGTACCCGCACGGTTGTTGGTACATACGCAGAATCGATGCTGACTGGAGTGACTGCGAGGGTACTTCAAAACACATGAGCACGTGACCGGTATCCAATAGGAAGTAATGTGCCAAGAAAAGCAAGGCGCCACAAGGAAAGAGGAGAACCCGACCAGTCATTCCGTCGTCATTTTATAACACACTTTCTCTTTTGTCGCAGCCCATTCGACATCTCCCATTCCCATCATGGACACTGCAGGACTCAACTGTGGCTCCGGCGGCGGCTCAGATGCAAACTTAAACCTTCGTGTTGCCTCCATATTCGTCATCCTCGTTGGATCGTGTTCGGGCGCATTATTTCCTGTTCTCGCAAAACGCTCACCGTGGCTGCACGTACCGAAAAGTGTATTCGAGTGCGTATCTTCCTTTACCATCACGATAATTGGCCAACCGTTTACCATCTGATCAAGTTTCGCAAAGTATTTTGGCTCGGGGGTCATCGTGAGTAGATCGGTCTTTGATTCAGAGAAACAACGTTTCACTATCGGATATAGATTGGGACGGCTTTTATCCATCTTCTCTCACCTGGTCTCGATGCCCTATCAAGTCCATGTCTTGCAGCTCCGTGGCATGAATATGTAAATTCCGACGCCATATTTGTCTTGTTCATCCACCAATTTCTCTTGTTCCATAGCCTTATGCGCTCGCGCTTTGCCTTCTGAGCATTTTTGCGATCTTCATCATTGAGCTTATCGCCTTCCGATGGGGCACCTTTAAACTCGCAAGACTTGGAAAAACCCATGGTGACTTTACCGCCCATATTATGCTTTATCAACAAAGCTGACATCGGCGAATAAAGATGCACACGGGCATAGTCTCGGTTCGCATGCGGCGCACGGCCCCGAGGCAACATTTAATTCAACGCTCCCACCACCTTCCAAAACCCATTCGAATGCTTCGGATACAGAGAGCGCCCCCAGAATTGAGCATGAACACGATCATGAATTCGAAGACACTATTTCGACACAAATTATCGGCATTGGAATACTGGAATTCGGTGTCGTCCTCCACAGGTATGCTTTGGACTTCATTCTCTAAAACCACCCTATTGACGTCTTGCTCTAGTTTTTTGATTGGCCTGACACTAGCCGTGGCCCAGAACTTCAAAGTTCTGTTCGTCGTGCTTGTCTTCCATCGTACGTCATGACCGAAGTCAAGGTCGATATCACCTGACCACGGTTGCAGAAACCTTCGAAGGACTGGGAATCGGCTCTCGCCTAGCCTATCTGGAACTGCCAAGAAGATTTCACTGGGTGCCTATTGGTGGCGCTGTCCTATATGGTCTCACCACGCCCATCGGAGTTGCCGTCGGTCTCGGTGTGAGGACATCCTATAATCCAGGTAGTACGACTGCTTCGATAACCAGCGGAGTGTTCGACTCTCTCAGTGCCGGTATTTTGATATACACGGGGCTAGTAGAGGTACTATTTTTTCTCCTATACATGTTTTTTCTATCACTAACGATTGTCTTCATTTTAGCTGTTCGCGCACGAATTCTTATTCAATAAGGAAATGATGAATGCCTCGAATGGCAAACTGATATACGCGGTCGGCTCTATGTGCCTTGGATGCGCACTCATGGCTCTCCTTGGAAAATGGGCATAACCCTCCGGAATCGATTCTTCAGCATGCTAAAACAAAGGACCATCTATCAATCGTCAAACACTGCTATTCAAGTTTCGTGGATCTGCTTCACACACACGTTCAACGCTGTATCATTCACACCGCACATGCTATTCAGACTAACAGCTGGTTCTCATGCTTATCATCGGGACGTTAGACTCTCCCGCTGTATGTTTAGGATGTTCGTAACAGATTTGGTTGTTCTAACTTATCAAATATTCTGTACCACTGCATATGTAGCTGCTTTTGTAGATCATAGGAATAGTGCCGTGAAAGAATAGGACATTTTGATAAATTATCTCGCTGTAATCTAGTAGAAGTGACCAAAGGAATTCATATTTTAATTTCTGCTTGAATACATTTTTTCAAGATTTAAGTAGGAACCTGCCAGTCAGCCTTCAATACGTCCAATCAAACCATTTCCCCGACATCTGGGCTCATCGAGTTATCTTCGTCAGCTTTTCTGTCAATGTCAGCGAGAGGTAGAGTAGCCGACGATTTTCCTTCATTTTGTGGTAAAGGAGCTTGGCTGTCGGATTGTGATATTTCAGGGCCTGGATTTTCTCCTGCTGCCTGCGTGAGATCCACCGCGGAATCAGTGTGCGAGGGATTGGGAAGCGGAACAGCAAAATTGGAAGGTCCAGGGCCCTTGCGCTTAGATTTCCATGTTTCCAAGAACTCCCACCAATCTCCCGAAAAGATGGTTTCATAACTTGAGTCCGCAGGTTCCCAGATCCTGCCTCCAACTGTCACGGTCTTTGTTGACTCCGTCCCGTGGCAACTTGTATACTGCCGATGCGCTCTTTATATCTCCCTAAATGTGGATGAAGCTTGTCCATAGCTGCCCAAAGTTCGGGAGATTCAGGGTCATCGTGAAGGAAGCTCCGGAAATAGTAAGAGGCACAGTAGAACAAGCAATGCGAATGGTCTGCTGTCTCGGATCCGAAAGGGTTTTCGAGGAGATTATTCAAAGACGTGGCCATGAATTCAAGAGTCGAGATAGACTGTTTGAGAGTTTCGCGCTCCGGAGAATCTGTGAGTGCCTGATACCAAAGTTCTCTCCAAAAATACGATGAACACAGCTGGAAGAGTGGGTGTGCGTGGAAGCTTTTTTCAATCATGATATCCGGACTTGGGTCGGAAATGACTTTGAAGAAAGAATGAAGAGTACTAGCCCATTGCCGAGTGAAAGCTTGGGAGGAACAAGTCAGTCTACAAATCGAAACTGTGGAAAATAACTTACGTTGGCCCGGTTCGTCCATTACAGTCATATAAAATAGCTTTCCCGGTTGAATTATGAGAGGTTTATCAAGCCATCTTTCTTGAGATACTAAATCAGAGAGGGAGTGCGGCTTTTCATAGAGGTATCCGAGGAGTCGAAATTGTGCTTCCGCGAACGTCTTCGATGTCGAATGTGGCCCATTGGGACTGGTATCGTCCCTGGACGATATGAAAGCAAGAAAGATGGAGGAATTTTCATCATAAAGGAGGTCAAGTGTTGGCTCTTCGAGGATATCAGAGAGGTGTGTTATGGATTGATTTTTGTCGTCTCTAAGAAGTTTGGAAAGATAGTGATTACGAGTGCGTAAGATCGGGATAGGGTCAAATTCTGTCTTCGGTACTGGTCCATCGGCCAGGTTGTTACGTGCAGGCAACGGAAGATCTTGGGCACAATAATATGCCGCAAAAATAACGGATTCGTCTTCAACGCTGAAGTTTTCTTCGATTGCCTTCCGAAGACCCTGCATGGTATCGTAGTAGTGTTTGGTGTAGGGGTTGCGTTCGTCTCGAGTTCTATACAACCAACTGCTGTTATCACAAGTGGCTCGGAAGTATGTATCTCGGATAGACATCCATGTCGCATCAAATTTTGACCAGTTGCCCATCCTCCAAGTTTTGAAAATATCAACTTGAAGATCTTCGACTTTTATGTCATGTTGGGCAACAAGGGATTTATCTGCGAATTGCGCCAGAAGAAAGTCGATTGTAGTGAGAAGGATTTTATATAGTGAGTTGGAAGTGAACGTCCACAATTTTGAGATATTCCCCCGAATCATATCGAATTGATGAGACTCGTTCACAACTCGCAGTAAAACGCGAGGAATTTGGATCAGAGCTCCGTAGATTAGAGCAAAGATAACAGAGGAGATCGCAAAAGCGAGCTTCGAAGATGTAACCCATCGACGGCATGCTCGTGACTGAGGGGACTTGTATGGGCATTCCACGGGTATCTCGCTGTTGACCTGTAGTTGGAGATGGTGAAGAGGGAATGCCTGGAGGGTGGGAAGCACAGTGGTCATGATTAAGAAAAGTAGAGTGATCGCTATGAAGATGGTCACGGGGATTACGACCTGATGGTCAATGCTCCACAGGAAGTCGGTGATTCCAGCAAAAAAAAGTATCAGCGCCGCCTGGAGGAGGAGCGGCAACGAGGTAAAGATGTGGCGGACATGCCACCGTTCAAATGCTTCAGTCCGCATATGAAGCATGGCAAATTTCTGTTCAGGGGAAAGAGTGCCGGGGTATGACTGGTGCTCCCTCAACCACTGGAGACAAACTATGCCAACCAGTGCCGATGAGAGACTCAGAACAAGACTGATGAAGAAAAAGATGTTGACCCGCACAAACGATTGAGTTGGAGAGAACGGGTCGGGGAGGAAATTGGGATCGGGAGAGACGGAAAGAACCGTGGAGGACCCGTTAGGAGGATTCCCTACGCGCGACGCAATGACCGAAAGGACATCGAGGATGGCATTAGTATTTGGATCCCGTAAGAGGCCCTTGTAAGTTTCAATGACAAATGCTGTGACGACAGCAGAAAAAAGACCCGCCTTCAAAGGTAAGCTTTAAACGACTTCCACATGATGGGTATTGCACGGATAAATGACATACGAAAATCAGGAGGTTTTCCACCTCATCTCTCCATGCTCTGCACTGGGATCTATCTGTCTGGGATAGATCCTTCAGCAGGACCTCCCAAGGGTCTCCTTTAGGCTTCGGGATGGGATATCGATAATCATCCCCACATTTTCCAATGTCGACCTAATACACAGTATTTAATTGCATAAACATTTGGCCAAGTGGGCGCTTACCTTTACTCCAGGTTGTGGTCGGCTTTGCGGCCTTTTTTTGCCCATATTGTAGGTGAGATTTGCGTATAAGTATTCGAGGATAAATTCACAGAGACTGAAACGTAGACGTACAAGACGGGGAAGAGTGGTCAGAGGCGCTCAGCGTTGGCTCAGCGACTTATATATGTAGTGGCCATTCCCAGGTCAGGCGCTGGTGCGCTTATTTTAGTATAGCATCGATTCATGACATGGCATTCAATGCCAACATTCCACCTATCAAGTGGTATTTCCGAGATGTGATTTCCTGAAGATTGAGAGGGGCAATGAGTTGAAAAACTATTGTTTCCATATCCTGGATCTGTCAGTTTTGTCTCACCAGTGAGCGAGTTGGATGTCTAGCGGCCACTGGCCAAAAAGTGATAAGTCACTGCTTCAAAGCATAAAAATGTGAAAACTTCTGATTACCTGTCGAATCTCATGGTTTTATCCTCTTTCGACAGATGTACCGCCCGTCTAAAGGATATGTACAGGGACTCCATTCGTCCGTCGAACGGTGAACTTGAAGATGGCCGCAAGTGAATTCGAAAAGGTGATACCCCTGTGATACCGAACTCCCGTATCCCCTTAGGGCCTTAGGCCTTAGGTCCGAGGTCATACTGAAAGACTGAGCGCCTGAAGTTGCATATTTCGTACCTGTTTCGTACCGCAATAAATATGGACGTTGAATGTGCCTCTGATAGTAGACTGATACCACACCAATTCAAATTGGCAACAGCGGCATCACAAGTAAATCCCACGGATCCGAATCACGTGCTGTTAGCAAAAGTTATCGCATTGGATTCGGAAGCGCGCTCCGAAGTACTTTGTAATCATCTGCCTAGTACTTGCTGCCTGCAAGCAGCCCAATTGTTCCTACGACATATTATCTGAACAATCTCATGGTAGCAGACAACATGACTGCATCGTCATCGACACAAAATAAAGCTCCCCAAGGACATATGCCTCCTGGCATGGTTATGGGTCCTGATGGAAAGCCTTGCAAAATATGCACTGCGTTCCGCAATTGGTCGCCAGCCAAGGCCAACTCCAGCGAGTCAGACTCAAATCGACCAGCTAGGACTTGGCCAACTGCAGGTTCAAATAAGTCTGCATCTGAAAGAGGGCAGAAAGGATCTTTTGCGGGATTCTCTGCTCTAGCTGGTGCTGCTGTTGGTTCTGCTTCGTCTACCACAGCAGCAAATACAACTCCTCCAACCTCTGCCACAGTAACCCACGATGCACCCTCTTATCGAGGCGATGAGCCTCCACCCGGCTGTCCACCAGACGTCGAACAGCTCGGACGCGCGACTTGGATGTTCCTACACACCACCGCCGCGTATTACCCGGAAAAACCCTCCCCAACACAGCGCGCCAACATGCTGATGCTCCTCCGCTCTTTGCCTGTGCTCTACCCATGTACGTGGTGCGCAAAGGACTTTGGGAAGAACATAGAGCAGACCAAACCGGATGTCAGCGGGCGCGTGGCGCTGAGCCGGTGGTTGTGCGACCGGCATAATGAAGTCAACGAGAAATTGGGGAAGGAGAAATTTGATTGTGCGAAGGTCGATGAAAGATGGAAGGATGGACCACCAGATGGAAGCTGTGATTGACTTACAGCGTGGACCATGATACACGTGCCGTGGATGTGGGTGGATTATTAAATGGATAATGTCGGCAGGTATGCCCACGATTTCTACACAACGAGAACCTCATATACCGATCTGGTCCAATGTCTAGAATACAAACTGCATTATACCTTCTGCAGCAATATCAAATAGAAACTTTTCTTCTCGTTTACGAGCTGATAAGCCGGGCTAGGACGCCAAAATCCCTGGACAATTTTGGGGAGACGCCCGTACACAGACCTCCAGGTAGTTGGCTGAAGAAAGGGCGTCTAGTCAATCTTTCTCGTCGCCGTGGATCTAGGCAGTCGTCAAAACTGTACGTTCGTGCGACGAATTTTCGCACTGTCTGGCCCGTTGACACGGACTTTTCGACATTTCTAAAAGTTGCACACACACTCTCTGCGTGTAACAAACCACGACACTCTACATGGATAATTGGCCCTCTCCATCTTACCATCCCTTTCGTCCTCACTTCCGATAATCACGTCGTCCGTTTAACTAAAAAACTTAAGGCAACAACTTCTGGCTACCGCTGGAGAGAGCTGGTCCTTCTACGCCATTTCAGAGGTTGTCAAGGATTTGCGTCAGCTTCTCCTTGTTTCTTCCAGTTTCTTCTACACTCTTCGGACCCTCTTCACTAGTTGGCCAGAGACATGGGTTTTTCTGAAGGGCGGCTGCTTACGACTGGCCCAGAAAAAATATGTAAGTTTCGCTTTGGCTAAATGGGTTTCGCTGTCGGGTCTTAAGCTGTTTGAAAATACCATTGCCATTGTATAATACTCGTCGAGTGTCGTCTATACTTCGGAAGTCGGGTCCAAGTCGGGTCAGGGTTTGAAGTCATATGGCTATCACGATATTCGCCCGACAGTGTTTGCGGTGAAGTTCGCTAAAGGGAACTCAGTGGCAGTGCTCACTCTATTATCTATAGTGGGGTCCTCCACAGTCCTTGCTTCCAGTTTACTTTATGTGGTTAAATTGACCCAGCTCTTTATAAAGTACTCAGATTTTAGACGTGCTTCTCGCGTTGGTATCATCGATATCGATGATGGTTCTGAAACGCATTCTTACCGTGAGGCAGTGCCAATACGGTTGAATACCTCTTTCCTGTTTGTGGAAAATCTCTTAATCGATTGGTAGGTTCCTCAGCGTGCCGCACCGTCACCACGTTGCGAAATAAGTACTGCATACATCAGTCAGTCCCAAGGAATGGCGTGTCATGTAAGCTCGGATCCTTTGATCAAAATCCAGGCTCAAACCTCGAGGACTTACAATGCATTCAATGCGTGTCAGTTGACATAGGTTGACATTGTGGGCGACGTTGACAAATAACTATAGTCGGAAGGCATCGGGGTACAAGTAAGTATTTCAAAGGAGCATTGTAGCCTGTAGGACCTGTGAAGCTCCGCTAAGGGTCTAACAACTTTTAGCGGATTTTAGGGCCCCAAAATGATCATTCCCCTGGCAAAATTTAGCGGATTTCATCCAGTCGAGAGTTTTTTTCCCGGTAAAGTTAGTGGATTTGAGGTTCGTTGCTGGGAGGAAAACAGGCTCCTAAACTCGCCGCTCGTATCGCTTGGGAGGCTAGAGGTGGGACTGTTATCTTATTACGTGTTCGCCAACCTGGCGGCAAGGCTCGCTTCGCCATCCTAGAAGTGGGTTCCCGCCGGCCCGGGTAATCGGGTGAGGCCGGGCGTCTAACAATGGTTTTGTAGAGGCTCAAAGCCATAATATGATAAAGATACCCCGAATTTGCCAATTTTTTTGACACAAAATGTATCTAGTAGCACATGTCTACCCAACCACCTGTTTTCTTGACGAAATACGTTGGAATGAGCAAGATATGCGCCATTTAAGAAAGTTCTGATAGCGTTCGCGGGATTATATTTTGTATTTGTTTGTCCGGGCCTTTCACCCTTTTCCAATTGCATCGTTTGTGTGTGGTCCGGTGAGTGTGACGGTGTCGCATCTGGTATATCCCCGCAACCTACGCGAAGACCTTTGTTGGAAACCATGGAGCAAAAACCTACCTAAATAATGGAATTAGGATCCAAAGTGGGCGCCAAAACCACATCGTCTACCCTAATTTAGCAGGTAATTTGAAGTATATGAAACCATAAATACTATCACCGACCAAGTGCTCGGCGCTACCTAGATGTCGGCGGTCACATTTTTGGCAGGAGATTTGTGACTATTCGTTATGTTAGTGACATTCAAAATTTTCGGCATTCTTTCATTTATTCCTTCGTTCCTCACCGTTCAGAGCAGGGAAAAGACCAGAAGAGCGGCTCTATTCGTGTGATTAAAGCTGTAAATTTTACGAGGTATCAATTTTTGTACATCGCTCTCTAATCCAATTTATTCCGAAAAAGACCGCCGACATCGAGGTGGCGCCGAGCACTTGGTCGGTGATAGTACATAATGATAAATTCGTACAGTCGAGTCACATGCCCACCACTTGGACGAATTGAACGAAATAGTGAAATTACTTGTGCTCAGTTTTCGGACATAGTAAGTATTAGAAGAGCACATTTAAAGTGAAAATTGAGATTATAGAGGAAGAATCGATCGCGCTATTGAGGCCCTCAAGAATATCGAAAAAATCAGGCAAAATTCCCCCAAAAATCAATATTTTCTTTTTGAAAGAAGTTGGCAACCATGCCTGCGTTATGCGTCACCCAACCTCAGATAGGCAACATTTTGGACGCCCCGTTATGCGTTACGTTGCCATCCGAGTCATACACTCCCGTACAGTAGGCTTCACAAAACCACAGAGGCGCCCACCTACCTGTCAGATCAACCAAAGGCCGAGATCTGACACCTCACACCTTCCTCGAGGCATCTACGCAAGAGGAATTTATTGACCTCCGCCTGTCGTTGACCTCGTTTAAAAACATGTTCGCAATCCCAAACTCGCTACGATCTTTTTTTCGCCCTCTCTTTAACGCACTCGGAATGGGATCCCTACCAGAGGATTACAGCGCAACACACTCCGTATTTCCTGACAAAAAATCGCACTTTCAGGTCGAGGTTTGGGCCAAACTCGTTACGGCTGCCTATCTGTCGAACCCTGTCTCTCGTGAGTGGGAGGTGACACATATCGCACGATACAAAGAACCGGCTGGCTCGCAGCACGAGTACCTCGTTGCAACCGTGAAACATGGGGACATGGGAGAGATACGGCTTCGCATTGAACGCGGTCGAGACGCCTTCGACGAGAATCGAAAGCCTGTTCTTACCGAGATACAAAAGGCTCACCTCGCCCAAGCTGATCAGGACACTGACAAGAGCGGTCTGTGGACTTCCGCTCCGAATGTCGTGCTCGGTAATGGGGTAGACCCTAAAAATCTCCCGGAACACTCCAGTTCCGCATTCAAGACACTCAAGGACAGGTATATCAAAAAGGTTGGATCTGCGGTCGATGTTGTCATGCTGTACGACGATTCTTCAAAAAAGACGGACGAGTTGATCGCGTCGCTATCATTAGCAGGGCGAGAAACACCCATGCCTCTCGCCCACCTAGCTATCCTCTCCAAAGTGGTCCACGATGAAGAGACGTTATACAACCTTTTCAACGCCCAATGCTATTGGTATTCTAACGTCATCGCCTGCGTTATCGCCAAGCAACAAAACTTCGATTTCATGGCTGTCAGATCGGCCAGCCCCACCGAGGGTGATTCGGACTTCTGCTTTCATCCTCGTAGCGGGAAGTACTACCGGATCGCTATTCATAAAATCCGGCAAGATGTTGTTAACTCGATGGAAGCAACATTGGTCCAACGTCTTAAAGAATTTGAGAGGGCGGTATGTTCGAAACTGTTTTGATCTACAATCTATCAATTGATCTGCTTCTTAGGTCAAGAAACGAGAAGCCGAGGAAGATGAAGAGCGACAGCAAAAATTACGACTCCAGGAGTTAGAGGCTAAAACATCGACGGATGCGCGAGCGATACAGCGAGCCAAAGAAGAGAGAGCGCGAGAGGCAGAGGCAAGGAAGGCGGCGGAAGCGGACAGAGACAGAGAGGCAGAGGCAAGGAAGAGAGAGACAGAGGCAAGGAAGAGAGAGACAGAGGCAAGGAAGAGAGAGACAGAGGCAAGGAAGGCAGCGGAGGCGGACAGAGAGAGAGAAGCAGAGGCAAGGAAGAGAGAGACAGAGGCAAGGAAGGCAGCGGAGGCGGACAGAGAGAGAGAAGCAGAGGCAAGGAAGAGAGAGACAGAGGCAAGGAAGGCAGCGGAGGCAGACAGAGAGAGAGAAGCAGAGGCAAGGAAGAGAGAGACAGAGGCAAGGAAGGCAGCGGAGGCAGACACAGAGAGAGAGGCTGAGGCAAGGAAGGCAGCGGAGAAAGAGTTGGAGGCAATGCGCAAACAGTTGCTTGAACTTGAATAAGCAGCACAAACACAAGTCAAAGCCTAAGCATGGTCGACGCCTACCGTTAGGCTACCTCGGGTCTTTCGGGTAACCCTCTGCTTCTTCATGTCGTGTCGAAATTCCTTGTATCCTTAGCCTGCGTTCCACATAGCTTTCATCGAGTTATCGTTGTAGTTTTGTTTTTGGTGCCACTCGATTACGTGTATGACATAAATCTTTCATCTTTCCTGGACGTATCATTTTCCACGAGTTTGAAAATTCCAGGAGTTTAAAAATCCGTTTTTCTCCTTCAATTCTCAACCTCTCCTTCTCAAATTTCACAGATATCTTAGTTTCTATATACTGTTTACGAATATCAATTTTTTAAAAGAGACAACTTCACGGATTTTCTGCGTCAAATTTTTCAAACTCCTGGATATTACACCTTTTTGGGGTCCGGGAAGCTTCTAGTAGTTCTACTGTGCCCTATTCTCAGCATAAAATGAAATAAAATACACAGTCGCGTAGAACAAGCAAAACCCGATCTTCCCTGAAAGTTTTGGGGTCAGAGGCTTATTCGTCGTGGAGGAATGGCAAGGTAATGAATTAAGGTTTCACACTCGGGGGAAATGATAGTACTAGTACCTCAGAGAAAGTTTTCGAACTTTACTGAGACTGTCTTGTCTACTTGCGTATATCATAACTGGTGAAGAGTATATACTAAGGGCCATGCCTGGCTATGCCTGCTAGGCTGCTCTTCGCATGTCGGGCTAGCGACTCGCTCGCGAACTGCGACACCAACGACGAATGCCTGCCATCAAGTGCGATATAGCGTCAGAATACAGCTCTATGCTGAGCCTGAAGCATTCGAAGTAGACTCCTTGAGTGGTACGCGAGCCTGCCAGCAAGGTTAAAGACTTGATTGCATCGAATACTTGACAACCACATCAAGAGGTTTTGAATCTACGACCATCGAATATCTCTCGATGAATCATTTGTATATTTTTTTTGTTTAGACAGCGGTGCGTCCGTTTCTCCTCTATAAGCAAATGTCGAGAACAAAACGAAAGCAAGCGAAGAATTTCAAAAGAAAAAAGAAAAGAGCACACTTTCAATCCTAACATACGTTAGGATATTACGGAGGTATCAGATTATGATGATGGGTAGTATGCGAGGGGTCGTTGATCTAGGGCTACAGTAGGACTTTGGATTTAGTATCAAGACAAGTGGGAAGGCTATAAAGCACAACACGATAGATAGAATGGATGGAGACTCGAAGATGGGAGCTGAATACGTTTTCGTGCACAAGATAGAATCGAAAGAGAGAGGAAACTAAACATAGAGGCGAGAGATTAGGCGCTGAGAAAGAAAGAGCAAGAAATGAATCCAGCCACATCCTAGCCATGGCTACAGTTGAGCGAAGTTCAACGTGGGCGGCGAAGTGTTGGACGCTGTGACAGGCGTCGGGGGAAGCGTCGGAGGCAAGGTCATGGTATTGGTGTTGATTTGGCGCGGACGAAGGGGGCGCACGAGCCTGAGATGGGGCTGCCAACTTCCAAGCGAGACGTGATGGATGCTGACGAGGATGAGGTCCTCGAGCTTGATGTCGTCAGGCCCGTCGCCGATCTTCCATCGCGGGTCCGCGTCTTCTTCCATTGGGAGGTTCTTACGGTCGAGCATGAATCTCTGAACGCACTTCGCGACGTTCTTGGCGAGTTTCGCGAGCGTAATGGGCTGAGGAGGGCTCCGGAAGTCCTTGGTTGGGATCTGTCGGCTCCATTGTCTGTACCCAGGCCACTAAGGGAAGAAAAAAAAATTAGAAAGGTAATAGTTTAACCGTGAAAGCCATGCTTACTTCGAGACGAATGGAGACGCTGGGCCCGCGTCCTTCGAATACGACCTGATCGCGGTCGCGGAGCTTCTTTGTCCGGAAGTGCAAGGCGTCTTTGAGAAGAATCCCGTACTGTTGGGGATGCTCAGAGATGAAGTAAAGAGGACCTTCAAGCAAGACCTCCTCGACGTAGCGTTTGCGGTCGCTAGTCGTGTGGGGCTTATACATTTGTTGAGGCAAAAATGGCCCAGCCCCGTCCATCGGAAGACTGAGCGCCTCTCGGAACTTCTGAAGTTGCTCACGGTGTGTGTAACGTGCCTTCTCGGGCTGTAAATAGAATAAGTGGACATTTTCGGGCGTAGGCGTCAGATCACGAACATTAGATGAAGAGGCTTGCTGGTCGAGCACCAGCATGTTGTTCATGTCACTTAAAGTAGGCGAGGGCATGAACGACTGGGTAGTACTGCCTGGAGTGGAGGGCGACGGAAGACGAGGTGATGCGGAGTACAAGGGAGACAAGGATTGATCGGACCTAACGGGAGAAATCTGAGGGAGGCTCGAAGGCGTCCTTGGCGGCATCGTGTACGGGCTCAAGGTTTGGATGTGAGAATCCGGAGAGTAGTTTCCTAACATGTAAGAAGGAGACGAGGTCTGATCGCTAGAGCCATTAAAAGGGTAATCCTGCCAATTCTCATTGTAGGTAGGCGATGGACTCAAACGAGCCTGTTGAGCTGTTGGTTGCACTGGTAGTTGCAGCGGTAGTCCCGCTTGTTGGTAGAGGGGATGGGGAGTTGCCCATGATAGCGAGTTGAAGTCGTCATGGTCATGGTTCTCAGTCGTAAAGGTATACTCATTCAGCAAGTCATCGGCACTCTGATTCGACTGCGACTAGAGAGAAAGTCGCGTAAGTAAGTTGCGGATGACTCGAAAGATGGATATGAAGAACTGACGAATGAATTATTGACGTTTGACATAACGCGGGGTGCGTGCTGGGTAGTTGGTCGCTGCGCTTGTTGTTGGCTTAACCAGTGGTCAAAGTCGGTCCCAAAAGTAGTCCTAGAGGGTGTAATCGGTGATAATGTTTGAGGTCTGGAAGTAATTGTGAAGTTGAGAAACGGCCCGTATATAACAGTTAGGTGACTCACTGTTTTGGACCGGTTGTCAAGGTGGTATACGTCGACATCATGTCCTGAGAGAAGAGGAGGGAGGTGGCCATGGTTGATAAAAGTGAAGAAAACCACAGCATTGTTGGGATACTTATACGACGGTACTTGGAACGAAATTCCGAAGTTCAGATGGGGGAACCCATTTCGGGAAAAGGAATGAAATCTATCTTGGTTGCCGCCGTACTGTCGAACACATTGGGAGGATGCAATAAGCTCAGCCTCGGTGTTGGGAAAAGGCAAATGGAAAAAATCATTCGGATTTGGTGAAGGGGACCAGCGTGTTGAGGTCGCATGTCAGCCCAAAGAGGTAACGATTGACGGGGTGAGAGGTGTGCACGAGTCAAGCGGATATACGTTTTTCGAAGGGAGAGGATGCACAGGATAACTGCACAGGATTCATTCCAGAAAGAGCACAGCATCCTATTTCAAAAATACATCAATAATCTTTCAACTGCAGTGAAAAGCTGCAAAAAAAGTTCAGACTTAATCTTGACATTAGACAGCACAGAGCATCTATCGCGACATGATAGCATATATATATAAGATTGTAGAAGACGAACTCGAAGGATATTGGGTGTTGGAAGAGAAAAAGAGCTGTGTTTGGCTGTGCGTAAGGATTCCCCCATTTGTGTGGCACACCCTCACGTGCTTCCATCCAGAAATTCGTTGAACAGCGTTCGAGCGTTGGCGCCTGTCGCTCTGCTCACTTCGTCTATATAACACTCACAGCGCACTGCTTCAAGGGCAATGTCAAGTCTCGCCGGTGCTTTGGACGCCTACCCACATCCTAATCAGGACAGAAACCAGACCAGCCGACCCTCCGACGACATCGAAATGACCTCCACGCCTCATTCTCCAAAATCAGAAGACGACCAGGACGACCAGGATGAGGAGATGTCCGATCTTTTTGGGAATGACAACGATGTGGAGGAACAGCGACATGCCATGTCTGTATAGCCATTTATTTCTCCTCCATTTTGCACACCCGTGCCGTGCATGCAGAGTTTCTTATCATTTTCCCGGAATTTAGACCTGCTGCTGCATCGCCCACTGCGTCCGGACCGGACTCTGAGCGACTGCCGTCTCCCGAGAGAGAGCGTCGGCAGGCTCTGGAATATGAAGAAGAGGACCTGCCACCGGAAATGGCCATTGAGGTCAAGGAAGCTGAAGTCAAGTTTCCGAACCTTCCTGTTCCAAAATCGTCAGATGGCGACGTGAGTTCCTCATAGCTTTTCTCGGAATACAAGTCATAGTTCCTGATATGTGGTCGTGAATAGAATTGGGTCATCCGTACGCCCAATTATGTGAAAGTGGACTCGAAGCCGTTCCACTCTGATACATACATGGGGCCCGAACATGAAGAGGAGGAACTCCTTCATGGCGATTCAGGGCGTGAAAGAACCATGAGCATCAAACTCAAGGTCGAAAATACTATTCGTTGGCGCTGGACGAAAGACCCAAGCGGCCAAGACGTCAGTATGACACTTGTTATACATCGAGCATTAATTAACGGCCTTTTATTTATATACGTACAGGTGAAAGAGTCGAATAGCCGTATAATCCGCTGGTCAGACGGGACTCTGAGTCTTCGTCTCGGTAAAGAACTGTTCGACATTAGTCAGTCCATCGACACTTCGGCCTCCATTCCACGGCAAACACTCGGTGTGCCTCCGTCATCTCAATCTCAGTCCCAGTCCCAGTCCCAGTCCCAGTCCCAAGCAAACCCATCAGGACCACCCGCAACCCCCGGCAAATCTCAAGGCCTGACCTACCTCGTCGCGCAGCACAAACGGTCGCAGGTCCTCCAGTCCGAGGCCGTCATCACGGGCTACATGAGTCTCCGCCCGACGGGCATGCAGTCGGAGACGCACCGCATGCTGGTCCGCGCCGTGGAGCAAAAGCACAAGCAGATCGCGAGGCTGCGGATCGCGCCGGAGCCGACTGTCGACCCCGAGCGCGAGAAGATGGACCTGATGAAGCAGAGCGCGAAGAAGGCGAAGAAGAAGACGGACGACCGCGATGGGCTCGGCGGCGCGCGCAAGAGGCGCAACTACCGACGTGCGCAGGACCACGACGTCATGTGGAGCGACGACGAGGACGAGCGGGTTGGGATGTATGGTGGTGGGTCCGACGAGGACGAGGATGAAGGTATGGGCCTTGGTGGGACGCCGCGCAAGTCGAAGCGAAAATCTGGGGAAGAGAAACGCGAAGAGGACTACCAGGCAGACGACTTTGTCGTTCCAGACGAATCAGACGAGGACGGAGAGGGTTCTGGGCCTCGTAAAAAACGTCCTAGGGAAGCGAGCGAGGCAGAGGATGATCTGGAGCGGATGGAGGCTACCTTGGAGAAGCAAGCCGCTGCGGAGAAAAAGAGCCGTGGTCCTGAGAGCAAAAAATTGAAGAGAGTCGCCGACGAAGACGAAGAAGACACGGATCAAGGCGCGGGTGCGATGGAGGTGGAGAGCGAGGAGGAAGAGGACGGCGAGGAGTTCAAGGTACGGCGCGTCACGAGTAAACGCGCTATTGCGTTCGAAGAAGAGGAGGAAGAATAATCGGAATCCCGGCAAAACGATGCACCTATACTAGATCTAGTATTTCTAGCTCCTTGTCCATTGTGAATGTACATTTGCTTTCCTGTACGTATGTATATAATATGAATGATTACAATAATATCCAATGCATATATGTGCAAAGATAAAAAAAGTTTAAATATGAAAGTCAACTACTTCAGTGTGGCTCCTACTTTAGTCTTCAGAGTCCCATCTTCGTCCCACTCTTGGGAAGGTTTTATACTGTCCACAAATTTCTGGTTTTCCGGATTGCTCTTCAATAAATTATGCAAAGTGAAAACAGCATGCTCGCGAAGATCTGCACATATGAATTTGGACCGTCAGCATAAGCATCATCACATAGATAGAAATATGACATACATGGATTTCTCTCGTCAATAACGCACAAGTTCATAACTACCGGAAGGCCGCCAGCCTCTCTTGTACGATCCTGTACATCTTTCATACCATGGGACAAAACTCCTAGCAGTCGTACCAGGTCGCGCTTCAAGTAAGAGAAGCCGGAGCCGTCAGCAGCAACAGAGGACGCTGCTGTCATTGGCGTCCCATCAGGATTGACGGGTTTGCCGAATTGGATGCGTGGAAGAAAAACATCAAACAGGTGCAGCAGCTCTATATTCTTGTTAGCATTGCTTCATAACAACGACAAAATAAAAGAAAGGAGCTCACCAATCAAGTTCTCTACGACACCCTGTTCTGAATGCTTCTTCTGGATGAAGTAACTCTTCATGTTCGTGAACGATACATATGTCGAAATCCCTTCCTCAAGGCGCGTCTGTTGTTCCTCTGCCTCCAAACATATCGTGACGATGCACTGAGTGACGAGAACAAGGGCTTCGCAGACCTTAGGCAGCATCACATCAAGCTCTTGAGGAGGCGCGGAAGGTACTGACGAGGACGAGGGTGAAGGGCTGCCAGATTTCCCCGACGATGATGTCGAGTCTGATGAAGTCCTCCCTGTCACGCTATCCTCGCTTGACTCTGCCTTTTTTGATGTGGGCACCATCCCAAGCGCACGATGCATTGCCTTCTGCGCATATTCTGAAAGGGTAAAGAAGCGCTTCGCCAAGAACGATCCCAGTGATTCATGTGTTCTAAGAATATCAGGGATTTGGATGCTCGTGGGGTTTAGTTGCGTCGCTTGGAGATACGAGTCGACAAGTTTCAGAAGCGTGGTTTGATGAGGAGTTACAATCTCGTTCGTTCTGAGCAAATGATTAGTATGAATCAGTGCATCTGGTCAAGGGAACTGACATTGTGAATTTTTTGTACAAGTCTGGAACGAAGCCTTCTTCGATAAATTGAGTGAATATAGCATATCTTGCCTATTTGTTAGCTCAAGAACCGGGTAATCAACTTCTAATGTGTACTCACCCAATATCAAACGCTTTGGCTCCTTCACTACCCTCATCTGCTTCGTGCAGATTAACCATATTGTCCAGAAGCCCAATGCATATGCGCACTCCAACCTTGGTCTTAACTAGTAGTTGCCTAAAAATACGTATGTGTCAGGACGTATCAACAACCCGGATCAGTCAAAGACTCACGTTCGTTTCCTACTTCCATGTATGCAGTTCAAAATGAATATCAGAGTAGTCAACAGCGTGCGTGCATCTGGAGATCCCAACAGTCGACTAGTTTGTTCGGACCAGCGTGAGTTCGTCTGTGTAGAATTTGGAACAGAATCATACGGACATGAGGACAACTTGATCTTCGGGAAGGTTCATGTATGTCTCCCACAATCTCGCCACGAGCGCGTCATTGGCTGTGACCGTGTTCGATAAGGCCTGGGTGAGGACACGCGCCGTAGCAACGGCTATGACAAGAAAATGAAATGAGCACAAGGTTTTTCTCCGAAGGCAATGCAGAAGATTGACAGAAGACTCACATTCGCTGTCCTCCATGGCAGACCACGACGTGTAGAAATGAAGGAGGCGTCGCATATCAGGCTCATTTTCACTGCAACGAATAAGGGTATCAGTGATGGCTGCCACCCTTTTTGGTCTTGGGTGGAAACGGGGAAAATGATGAAAGATGATTAGATTCCGGCAAGGCAAACTCACTATGCGCGCAGCTGATTGCCTGGAACTCCTGCCACTAGATTTCTCGTGAACTTGGCCAAGCAAGTGCACATCGCACGGAGGCCACCCCCAGAGTCTATTTCTTCGTTTTCCTCGTCCTCTTCGTCCGAATCATCGTTTTCCCAGAATGAGAGCTGAGTGCGAGTGAGGTCGCGCCAGAGCTTGCGCAGGTCTGTCCATAGCTTAAGATCTGCTCCAGCTTCTATCCTACATTATCTAGATGAGCGTGAGGCGCGTTATTGATGAGTTTGTATACCTGATGATGTCGCTCCGAGCAAGATATTGGGCTGTGAGGTCGAGAGTGCCGATGATCGAACGTATCCTGCGCTTATCCTTGATGTCGAAGTCTGTGCAAGCCTGCCGGAATTGGGCCGCAACAGCAGAGCCCTGAGTATAATCCATATGATGGCCGCAGAAGGGGAAGGGAAGGAGGGGTGTGGGTTAATTCTTTTCAGAGAGCCTACGCTTACATATAGCACCGCCGTCACCGATGAGAGAATTGACAAGCATGCTGTTTGCTGTTTTGACGCCTGTCACTTGCTTCCAACACTTTTCACCGGGACTAACACAATCTCCCGCGTTTCATCTTTGCCACTATGGGCACCTCTACTGCCGACGTCAACATCTCGCTGGAGCCACACCTTCTGGACACCCTCAAGCCAGTGTGTCCGCTTTTACCCCATGAAATAGCACATCAACTAGAGCAGTATCTCGCACATCCTCCGCCTCCCCTCATTCCGTATAAAGCCCTCTTTGCGGTCTCTCAATGGGCACGGTCAGATCAAGGGCAGAAAAGCCTCAAATCCAGAGGTTTGGACTTCCAATCGTATTCAATGATAGCCCTGCTTGCTGGCACTACAACTTCGCCTGAGCGCAAATTTGGCGACTACGTCCCACCTAAAGAAGCAGAAGAAATAGAGGCCGACCGCATTAGAGAAAGAAAGGCTATCACGGTCTTGCTCAACGCCTTGCTGAGCATTGGAGGTGTCGCATTCGCAGCTTGGTGGGCAGCAGAAAGGACAGGCTGGAAAAACGAATGGGTATGTCGTGTCTATTTCTAAATTACGACTGTCTAATCTAAGTATGTTCAGCGCGTCCTCTTTGCTCTATTTGCGGCAATTCTCGTGGCAGGGTCAGAGGCTGGCCTTTACATGATCTGGCTATCCCGCCGTTCAACATCCAAAACCATTAGGACGAAAATGCGATCTGCTCGGCATAAAAAGGTGGACCCCGTCCCAGAAACCAACTCTGACTCGGATGATACCCCGAAAGTAATCGCTGGCTCCACAGACGACGAGACGGCCATGGCCACACTGCGGCATAGGAGATAATAATCTCGCCGCATGCCCTTTTCTGCCCTCCTGAGTTATCGGTACACTTGTAACACTTTCATCAATAATGAAAGGTACCATCCTGTCAATCCCCAAACCTCGATACGACCATTGACACCGGGTCCGACTTCATCCACTGTCTCTCCCTTCTGGTCAGTGACGGCCTCCTCTGGAAGGACTGATTGAACGAGATCAGTGACATCAACGGCCCAATAGGGTTCCTGTGCGCGAAACATGGATGACCGGATTCGCGTTGGAGATGCAAAGGCCTTTAATGGTAAGTGTATCATAGTGCCCACTTCTGATGGGGATGCTTGCTTGCGGAGGGCGTCTATATCAAGAGAAGGAAATGGTTCATCAGGTGCCAGGGCCCTTTTTTCATCTTCCGAATGAATAAAGCCCTTTCGATGTATATTTCAGCATCATTTACCCGCGTGTCATAATTTGCAAACTTACGACAAACGGCCATACCCTCATGTCACCTCGAAGATTCATCTCTGGTGGTCCAATCTCCCCAAGCATCTCGACTTGACTTTGGTCAATACCCAGCTCTTCCTGAGTTTCCCGTAGGGCTCCTTGTATTAACGATTCATCTGTCTAATGAGGGCATTTAATAAAATGCCTCAAAACCGCCTGCGGGAGGAACTCACGTCGTCTATTCGGCCACCGGGGAAACTGTATGAAATGACAGGAGTCTGAGCATGATGGTTGCATTGTGGTGATAACTTGACAGAGCTAAGACCCACCTAATCTCTCCGGAATGAGACCGTAGTGTCTTTGCTCTAATCTCAAGCAAGATGCCCGGTTCTCCGCGAACATTACAAAAGGGTATCAAGACGGCGGCATTCCGTCTCTTCACAGCGCCCTGTTTGTTAAGTGCATCCTCTGAGAAACCGGGGTTCTGTCTCAGAGCATTCCGGAGAACTTGGAGTGTGGAGGGTGTGAACGGCTTTGTCAATGAGATCAAAGCAGATGAAAATATATGGGACGCCCCATGTGAGCGTAGCGGCATAATGAGGAAAGGGAGGAGCCCGCTTCCGTAGCGAAGTCCCTGATCATGTCGTCAGAATATTTGCCACTGCCCTCCCATCCAAACATTCAAAAGAAGGATGTAATTCGAGTCACACGCACAGCCACAAATGACATACTGGATGCGGCACCGGCTGCAATAAAAAGTGCAACGCTGACAACTCTTCCACTACCATTGCCAATGCCATGAATCGTGGATACCACATTCGCATCGTCTTAAACCCAGAATCCAGCACAACCCGCCCATCGTCTTCGCAGACCCCAGAGTCATTCATTCCGGCATCGCTATTCCAACCACTTCCAAGCCATTCATCTAAATCGACTCTCCGGAGGAACACACTTTCTCGAGGAATTCCCGTTCTCGGACCGCCGGCATCAAAGAAGGACTCGGACTACAGACTTGGTCCTATAAGCCTCGATTGGATTGATTTTGATCATATGGGATCCGTAATTCATTCCGGAAAAGATAAAGGTCGAGGAAGAGGTGCGCAATCGAGAATGAAACATTATCTATGTAATGTGCTCATGTGAATATGACATGCTAGGGCCCGCCGAAGCTACTTTCGTTCCCCATACACGAAAAAAATCTGGCACTACGAATCTTCCGGAAGGAACAGTCCACGTCTTCCGTGATGGCTCGAGCAAACCCACTCCCGAAGAACTCGAAGCCAAGGTCGCGGAGATGTCGCTCACAGGTGCTATTGATGATGACTCCGACGGAATCATGTTGGGCGTTCTGGCCGTGCCATCATGGATGACACCCTCAGATTTTTTGGCATTTGTTGCGCCGGCTGTGGAGGGCATAGGCCACCTCCGGATTATCAGGTATGTAAGACAGTCAACGGAAGTTGTGTCTTGCGCACTGAAACATGCATGTTTTGTTCAGAGACTTCGCCCCAAATCGTTCAATGGTTATTATCAAATTTCTGAATCCAGCAGATGCAGCAGATTTTACGGAGGCTTATAATGGCAAGCCATTCAACTCAATGGAGGTTCGTAACTTTGTCTCTTTGCTATTACTACCATGAATGACCATACATTTCTATGTTATGTTAGCCAGAAATTTGCCATGTCGTCCACGTTCTGTCGGTGGTCATCGATGTGGAAGATACGACTGGGCAAACAATAACTCGGTTAGGACAAGCGAACATGTATGAACTGCCAACATGTCCTGTATGCCTTGAGCGTATGGACTCGGCCGTAACGGGCCTCATCACTGTACCTTGCTCGCACACATTCCACTGTGCGTGTCTAAGCAAATGGGGCGACAGCCGGTATGCTTTTTATCATTTTGTAGCTTTGGTGATTTCCCTCTGATTGTTTCTCTGTAGCTGTCCTGTCTGCCGTTACTCTCAGACTCTTCTGTCTTCCCATCCATCCTCTTCCACTTCTACACGGACCATTCCATTCGCCGATCCAACAGCTCCAAGTCAGTCATCGTGTTCTTCCTGTTCATCGACGACGAACCTTTGGATATGCCTCATCTGCGGAAACATTGGCTGTGGACGATATGGTCAAGCTCACGCTCAGGCGCACTACCAAGCCACGACACATCTCTATGCATTGGAGCTTGAGACACAGCGCGTCTGGGATTACGCAGGTGATGGCTACGTACACCGGCTAATACAGAATAAGGCAGACGGGAAGCTGGTCGAGCTTCCCAGCGCGGCTTCGTCTATGGGCGCTACTCCGCGAGAGGGTGGTCTTGGGCCGTCTCAGGCAGATGCGCTGAGTGCCGAGAAAATCGAAGCCATCGGGATCGAATATTCGTATCTCCTTACATCTCAGTTGGACTCGCAACGGGCTTTTTATGAGGAGCAGACGACGGAGCTGAGATCTCAAGTGGGCGAACTCAAGTCGTTGGTGGAGAAGTTGAGCGAGGAGTTCAAGCGAGAGCAAATACGGAACAAGGAAGAGGAGATGCGGGTACGGAAGGAGGAAGAGGAGAGGGTATCTCTGATCCTGAAGGATAAAGCGAAAGCCGAGCACCGCGCCGAGAAGGTCGCTGAGCTCGCCAGGAGACTGGAGAAGGAGCTTCGGGAAGAGCGGGCGGTCTCTGAGGGCCTGATGAAGAATCTCGGGAAGATGAAGGAGAAGACGGCGATGGCGGATAAGGAGAAGGAGGACTTTACGAACAAGGTGAGGGAGCTGGAGGACCAGGTCAGGGACGTCATGTTCTCTCTTGACGCCCAGACGAAGATTGAGCAGGGCGGCGGTGTGGAATCGGAAGCTGCTGGCGGGTCGATTGCTGTGCCCACGCCGTCGCCTATACCTTCGAGGCTAAATGGGAAGAAAAAGCCACGGAAAAGATAGCATCTACTTTGTTGCACTGCTCGTCTTCAAGGCTTTTCGAGATTGGCTTGTAAAGGCTACGCCAGTTCCTCAAGCTCAGGCTAGTTGCATCTGCGGAATGAAAGTGGGACCTTCCAGCACTTCGCCATGGAGCCCTCGGAAATCTGACACAAGAGCTTTCGCCGCTGTCCTGTTGCAGTGAATCTCTGCCTCTGATTGACACAACCGGCATTGCTGCAGAGCATAGGTACAGTGGAAATTTCAAGGCTATGCCTGTGAGATGGATTCTACAATTCAATGCTAATACATCTAAAAATATTACATACTACTACTCAGTGTTGTGTGCCTTGCATTGCAAGTCCCAATTTCCAGATGTTCTCGGGTGGCAGAATAGATAGCAACGGTTCGTATGGGTATATGAATAAATATGTCTGGGTATGTGGGTTCAGTCTTCGCGAGTCGATCTGCGACTCGGTGTTGGACCTGGAAATTCAACGTTTGTTAGAATCTAGCGCTGGTCGTTTGGATTATTGTAGCACTTACGATTGGAGTCCCTTCCGGTTATGATCCTGACTATGAGCCTCCAGAAGACAGCAATGAGCTTCCATAGTCCAGCAAGGTAGTCGACCTCGAACATCAATCGCATATTATGCATTGAATGCCTCTCATAGATACCCAACCAGTATAATCTGCAGAACACAGAGAGAACAATGCAATTGAATGAGTTACTCCTTTGATTTGCACAAAGATGGACTAACTCACATGAGAAAAGCGACAACGCCATACATCCAATCCAGTGTATTAGGTGCGGTAGATTTCCCTTGGTAGGACAACTTGGCCTTGGACAGTCCAAATCCAGCGGTCAGGAAGATGACGAGAATACGATAACCCGTCATCTTCGGGTGGTAGCTACTAGGACCCCCTGTTCGATCCCTCGCCTCCGAGTTGTAACTGGGTGGGTAGGGCCCGGGAAGTCTGCCAGAGTGGTCCGCCATGCGTCCGATCTTCGATTAGGTGACTGCAGTGTGCGCGATTCACGATCGCCGATGTGCTTGCTTTTACTTCGTCCAAGCTGGGGAGAAGACGTGGCTGTCGTTATTCATACAAGTTGAAGTACGAGAGGCTGTGAATTTTTCAGGGCCAGGCGCCTAGTATGCTCACAGTCGACAGGGCTTTAGTGTTGCTGTACTGGGACTGCGGCGTTGCAATGACATTTGAGCATGAGATCACAATGCAGGGATTCCGGAAATGCTCAGTAGAACTTTAAGTAGAACATTACATAATCTGTGCGCTAAAGAAATTCCCTCTTTGCTCCCGACAACCTCAGGCCGAGTGGAACGCAATGTTGGTATTTCCGACATCTTGTCCAAGCTAACTGAAAACAGTTTGCAAAAATACTTCGAAGAGGAGTAATGCGACTCAGGACTGTGATTAAAATGACTCGGCGGCCCGCAGTGGGGACCGATGGACTCGGATGCGATGAGGTGACTTGAAAACCGACAACGATGAATCCTTGATCGACAGACTGGCTTGTAGTCTTCAGAAGGCAAAGCTTACGGATCACATCGACTACTTTCAAGCAGACCGATAGCAGAGATATTGGAATTCAAAATGGCATTACAACACGACCTCAAAGGCCCTCGAAAAAAGAAAGATCTTGAGCAGACAACCCACCCGTCTTCGCGCCAGCGGATGATGCTGAACCATGTCCGTTCTGTGTCGGAGGGGGTTGCAGTGGCGGTTGCAGTGGCGGTGGTGGCTTGGCAGCGGAGTAGCCTGAAAACGTAGACTGCGACCCTTGTGTCCTGGGAGCGGGCTGCAGAGGCGTGGCATTCATTGGAGGCGGGAAATTCCACGTAGGCAGAGGTTTCTCGTTGAACCCGTTTGAAGCGAGAGCCGGAGAAGAGAAGGAGCCAGTAAGAGAGGCCGCCGCTTGCGCTTGTTGGGCTTGCATCGATCCACCGCCAAAGAAATCTGCGTTCGACGATTTGCCGTTGCGCGAGTCAGGTGGTGGTAAAGCTTCTGGAAGAGGCGAAGGAGGTGCCAGCCAGCGTCCCCGCGCTGCAGCTGTTTCCAGCAAGCTCAAAGTGCGTGAGTGGTCGGCCTTTCTGGAAATTTTGCGAGTGAGACCAGTAGTCTGTTCCTGTGACACGGGAGGAGATTTAGAGAGCTTGGGAGAAAAGCTTCTAGGGGAAGAAGAATTAGATGCAAAGGGCGTTGGTTTTGCAGGTGGCTGTGGAGGAAGAGGGTTTAAGAAATCGTCGAAGCTATCGTGGAGGTCGTTAGATGTAGTCGGTCGACGGGTGGAAGAGGGCGGTAATGCTGAATGTGTCACTGCTGGTGCAAAATCATTGAAGGATAGATGTGCAGGATGTGCAGCCTGTGCAGGCGAGGAAAGGAAGTCCGAGAAATCGTCATCATCGTCGATGTTTACAGGTTGAATGGGTGGGGGTGGAGGTGGAGGCAGTTGACTTCGGAGGGGTGTATGGGAACGTGAAGAGGGGGACGATCGCAAAGGAGCTATACTGTTGCTAGATCCAGATAAAAGGTCCGAATTACTCGGCGCTCGTTGGCTCGTTGAAGGCGGAGGTGGCAGTGAGAAAGCAGAGGTCGGCTTGGGAAGGAGTGGCGGCGTTGTCGAGGATGTTTTCGTAGATGACGCCATAATCGCCACGAAAGGGCGTTTAGTTTGGGAGGGTGCACTCCTGTTCGTGGGCATTGATGGATAATCGAACGATGGCCAAGATTGATCTTCACTACCTTTGATGCGCCGAGATGTTTGATCCGATGTTTGATCAGGAGTTCCTATGAAGGGGGTGGAGTGCTTAGCCGTGGTGCGGGCGAAGATGAAGATGAGGATGAGGAAACATGGACCAAATTGGGCTTGACACGTGGTATGGGCATTGCCGTCAATACTGAATGCAGTGGTACATTCGGAGCTGGAACCTTCGGCTCATTGTCAAGAGTATCGAAAAAGGACATGAAATCGTCATTTTGAGGTTGTTGACCGGCAGGTGGTTGAGGAGGCCGTGAAGGTTGAGGAGGTGCTCTAGGAGGAGGTGCTAGCGGTTCGGGTAGTCTTGTAGGAAGAGGGGGAGATTTGATCATCATACTCAGAGCATCCAGCGATGCACTGTTATCCACATCAGGACTCCGCGCGGTAGGAACATCTTCAAGAAACTCAAGGTCATCTGAAGAAAGAGCCATAGAGTCCCTGGAAGCTGTTCTCGAGCGTGTAGAAAAGCGTCCAAGAAAACGAGACATTGCGGAAGGTGGTGGTGGCGTTGGCTCGCGCACAATCCCATCTGCTGGTATATTTGTTGACGTCGTTGAACTCACCGACACTGCGTTTGAGTCATTTTTCTGGTTTACGATGGAACCAAAAGAAACCACGCTCGGCGACGCAGGAGTCGACTTCGCAGCAGCTTGGCTTTGGGCGGTGCTTGGACGACCACTGTCGACACTTGCTCGAGGAGAAGCCCCAGTCTTGACGGAAGACGCACCAGATATACTGACGGGAGAGGCAGATCGTCTGATACTGGAAGCATCTGATGGAGGGTTCGTCGCTTTTCGTCCAAAAAAAGAGAGTAAGCCACCACTGGGTTTCTTTTTTCCTTCGTCTGGAGACGACACGTCTTCTTTCGTTGCTTCTACGATTTTCCATCCGGCAGGTGTGAAGTCATCTGGAATGATGTTAGGCTTTGCTTTGATAGAAGCCTCCCAAGAAATGGATCCTTTTGATGCCATATACAATGCCATTGGACTTGTTCGCGTCAAATGGGAATGTCGAGTAAGCCTAAGGGCCTCCGACAATTGTTTTGAAGTAAACGTCTTGGAGAAAGGAACATTGACGGGGAGTACCAAATCCTCTGGTACCAGTCTTTGCATGACAGAATTTCTGCATTGGACAGTCCTTCAGGATGTGGGAAGAACTCGGTGAGTAGGTTTGCAATACTCACAGACCAAGGCTTTCCATGTCCACTACTGGTTCTTTGTCGTACTGGCTCTCTGTTGTTGGACCTGAGTCAGGCCAGAGGTCGTTAGATAACTCTTCGAATTGACGCAGAATTGACGCCAGTAATTCTGGCGGCTGAAACATCGTTAGATTTGATTGTGAAGAAGCTAGAAAATGTACGAACAACATGTCGGTCTTGTTTCTCTTTCTGCTGACGCGCTGTCTCCCAGGCATCATCTAATTCATCCCTTCTTTCAGTTGTTTCTGCTGCAGAAGCAGGTGCTTCCCATGTCTCCGCACCCCAAGCTGCGACATCACCTGAAGGCAAAGAAAAAGCCGGTCTGGATGGAGATCCCCATCCTTCAGAGTCACCAGCAGCTGTTTCGAAGGTACCAATCCGTCGAGGTCTTCTGCGGCCACAAGAGACAGCGGCGGAACTATCGCGAGGGTGAGAACGGTGGAGGTTCTGGTGATTTGGTGGGTGGCGAACTGGTAGGATGCGGGGCTTCGTCAGTTGTGGAAGATGATGAGGGAGAATGTACAGTGGATTCATGGACATCCTGAGACGCTGACTCGGGGAAAGGCATTTCGGTCTCCGATACGGACTCTTTACTGGCCAATGATATCCTGTCAAAGGTTGAGGGTGCAGGATTCCATGCCGTCGACGCGTCGCTGACCCATAGCGAAGTCTCAGGAATATCCGGGTCTGCCCATGCTGAGGTTGGCTTTATTGGCCACGACGAGGTCGACAAATCATCTTCATGGTCACCTTGTAAAACGGAGACAGAAGGTGCAGACCAAGTTGAACTGGTTGCAAGAGTCGAGGAGTCAGGTAGACTGGATTTTGAGGGATCTCCCCAGGCATTTGCCCAAGGATCCTCCATATTATACAGCAGAGTTGTGAGAGCTGCACCTGCGCTCAAACGAGAAGCGTCACGAGAGTGGCTGTGCTGACAATTCCACGTGCCTGTGTGCCAGAAATAGATAACGAGATTGCGCTGTTGACAGTGTTGTATGTTTAGAGGGGAAGCGGTACGGCTCTCATTTTGAATGTTGCCATCTTGACCTGGCTGGCTCTATTCACGACCACCATCATCCGCTGTAGTCCCCCTCCTCCAAACCTCAACTCTCTCTTGGATATGGACGGACCAGTGACCGACAAATATTTGCTTGACTGGGATGAAGTAGACGTACATCAATGGCTTTCTAAGCTCGGGTTTCCTCACTACGAGCGCCAAATCAGAGGTGTGCAGATTTTCTAGGCGTTATTATTCACAACTTTCTCTAAAATTGCTGCAGAGCATAAGATACAAGGAGATACCTTATGTCTTCTAGATTCTGAAGCGCTCAAGTCAATGGGTGTCGCTTCAGTTGGCCAAAGATTATCCATCCTCAAGTCTGTCTTTAATCTCAAAGTGGCTCACAACATACCATTTAATGAGGATGACTATATTCCTCCATGTACGTCTTTTAATATCAATGCATTGTGCAATTTTCTCATGTCCCACAGCCGAGGCTACCGAAAACATTTCCCTCGAAGACATTCATTCCACCGTGAAGGACCAAGGCATGTACTTGCTCATTTGGGATCATACCCACCTTCAACTTATTGACCTCTTCTTAAATATAGCTCAACGCTTGCGTACCCTGGAAGAAATACCCGAACAATCAACAATGCTATGCGATCATTTCTGGACGAGATCACCAAACTTCGCTTGTCAATGGGATTACCTGTAAATAGCTCACTCCCTGCCATTCAGCTCAACGTGGTACCATTTAGGCTGATGAAAGATTCGAAAGCAAATCCCATATCTCCGGAGCGACATAGAGGCCATTGGCCGAGCCGTGTTGGGTTCTACAGATCCAGACGCCCGTCAGGAGAGCCCAACTCGGGTACCAGCCTCCGAAAATCCGGCCGCTGCATATGCAACACCTCGATCCGCAAGCCACGATATCTCGGACAACACGAAAGTGAGCCTCGATGACCCCACATGGAAGGTGCTCCCTGCAGCGCTCAAGAAACATCGCATCAATCACGATGAGTGGCCTAATTACGCAATGTTCATCAGCTTTGGACCTCCTGGTAAGACTGTACCGAATATAAGAAAATGGGCCGACACTTAACATCCTTTCTCTGGGCTTAGGGAATCGTACTAAACGCCGACTAGAGCTTAACGAAAAGCCCTTATATCTTTTCAAGAAGCTGAAAGACTCGAAAAAGAATCCTGCCTTCGTTCTCAAGAACATGAAAGATCTCCGTTCTCCTTCTCGCAAGAAAGCAACGACGCTATGCGTCAGTCATCTTCAGATGTCTCACAGGCACTCCAAGTCTAAATACAAGTCAGAGCCAAGCCTACCCGACCCTTCCTCGTCCACGCCCTGATTTTAAATACTCAATCTTGACTCCGCACTATTATACACGTTGCATGCATCTGGTAAGGATGTCTAGTAATTCTATATGCTCAACCTCTCTCACCTCAGTTTACACAGGCGATATTTATACCCTTGAAACGAGGATTCAGAAAGTTTGACATACATATGGCGGCGTAAACATCACTTTGACCAGCTGAGCTGCCAATATGCATGTGAACGTCCTTCACCAACGAATCGAGGTCCCCTTTCATTACGCGCCTTCGTGTCTATTGGCCATGCTTATCCTCAGTTTCAGTTGTCGTGTCATTGATCAGCTTTGACAAGCTGACATTCAGCCTGTAGCAGACCTATGGAGCCTACGTCCTCACATCATTTCCTTTGCCTCCGGTTTGACACCCTTCCCTCATAACCCCTACGCTCCTACGATATGTGACTGAGGCGGAAAGTCCTGAAACCTGCTCTCTTATATTCACGCCATGCGAAACTTGCTGGAGGGGCAATCACGGCGTTTTTGTCTTGACGGTTGATCCGTGATGACCATTTTTCGGGCAATCCCCCAGACCTTTTCCTCCTCCCACTTATTCTTTTTCTCAAGCTCGCTCAGTTTTTGGGCTGCGGCATTACCAAGCTGTAGTACGGTCGCGGCTAACACTGCACCATCACACATTTCATCACGGCAATTATGACGGTCCTTTCTCACCAATTCTCGCTATTTCCTATACCCATAGTTACCAGCACAACTGCTACTGGTGTAGACAATATTTTTACCCATCTATGCATCCAATCTACCTATGTATCTTAAAACTATGAATGGGAATCAATGTCAGATTTATCGCACAGTTAATTATGTCGGGTTTAAACTGGCAAAAAATCCTTGTTATTTATGATTTGATTTACTCTGAAATTCTAGGTTCTTCTTTCATGCTTGAATTCGGCATAATCGCACGCCCGAGCAATGTTCACGTTCGACGTTCAATGCCTAAGCCTGCGTCAGTCGACTCGGAGACTGGAGTTATCCTGACTGCAGACAGGAGCTCAGACGATCATTGATGCATCAAAACGGCGCTGGATGTGCCCAGCACTGGATTTATCAACAGTATCAGTTGGGTTCAAGCGAGTGTTCAAGCAGTGTTTTTGACGACTTTCGTCATGACAGTACGCGGTAGCGCTGTAAGCAATTGGCAGCCGTTGGTGCGCACTGCGCGGCGGCGTCGCAAGCGAGTCACGTGGAGGACACCTAATAAAGATCCTAAGCCTTGACTTGGACTGTCGCTTGTTGGCTTACATCTGAACAACTTCCTTGGACCCTCCTGTCCTCGATTCTCTCTAAACCTTGTTCTACTTTGATTCACGACATTAATCTAGACCATAACCTCGATAAAATCTAACGCTATGGATGGCTGGCAGCCGACCGACACATCCTCGACTGGGACGAAACGGATGTTCATAATTGGCTATCAAGCCTAGGCTATCCTCAATACGAAAGTCAAATTCGAGGTAGCGTATCTTTCTTCTGTTTAGTCCGTCCACTTAATGACGTACTTCTTCCAGAACACAAGGTGAAAGGGGACACACTATGTGACCTCGACTCTGAAGGGCTCAAGTCACTGGGCGTCACAACAATTGGTCAACGACTGTCGATCCTCAAGTCGATATACCAAGTGAAACTTGCCCACAACATCCCAATAGAGGAGCACCATATGTCCCTGCCTGTGAGCATTCTTTTTTGCCCTGCTGCGCATTCGTTCTCTAACAGTTCGCGCTAGCCGAAGCTCCCGAGCGTGTGGAAAACATCAACATTGAAAAGCTTCATTCCATCGTGAAGGACCAAGGTATTCACTTATTATTCCTCCATTTATGACAATTTTATAGACATTTATGCAAGCACAACGATTGCGGACGCTGGAAGAAGACAATCGAAACTTGACTGGTACCTTGCAATCATTCATGGAAGAGTTCAATAACCTCCGGTCATCTCCAGGGCGCACTGTAAGTCATGCAACTCTATGCTATATTCCTTTCACTGAAGCTCGACCGATCACCCATAGGATGAATCTCCATCTGCTCTTCGGAGGCAACCTTCGTTCAAGTGGGCTCAATTTATCAAGCCACAGAAGTCACCGACCAAAGCTGATGCAATGGAATCACCCCACCCTTCACCGCAACGTATTGAACATAACATTCCCGCATTTTCTCAAAATGCCGGCCCATCAACATTTCCTCCGACTACGACCGAGAAGACGCGACCACCTCCATTATCAAACGACACCTCTCTGCCCGCTCCACCTAAGACATCAAGGCAGGACAGTTCAGACAACCTCAAGAGTTTCAAAGTTAGTTTGGAGGATCCAACGTGGAAGGTCCTTCCTGCAGCTTTGAAGAAGTATCGTATTAACAACGACAACTGGCAAAGCTATGCTATGTTCATATGTTATGGTCCATCTGGTAAGTTTTCAATATATCCGCATCCTTTGAGGGGTAATATTCATGTCCCCCCATAGGAAATCGAATAGAGCGCTGCCTGAGCTATGATGAAAAGCCCTTGCTTCTCTTCCAAAAGCTGAAAGATGCTAAGAAGAACCCTGTGTTTATGCTCAAGCACATCAAGGATATCCGATCACCCATAGCTGTAGCACAGCAGAAACATGCAGCACGTAAAGCATCATCTGTTATATCTCAGGAGTCTTCTGTCGCTACGAATGGCCATCAGAGAGCGGCTTCTTCGTCACGGACGACACACAGACCACCAAAACTTGAAGTGCAAGATTTGTCCGCTTCGACACCAACAATATCGACTGGCTTGAGCCCGCAGCCTGGTTGGCCTGAAGCAAGCTTGCTTTCTCCTGCGGTTGATCCCTCACGACAAGAAGAAATGACTCTAACACCAGCATCTGCTTCAACACAAATGTCACACCTATCAACATCAACGTCATTCACTGGAATGAGTGGCTCGACTTTGGT
This sequence comes from Flammula alnicola, assembly GCA_015499995.1. Classification (NCBI taxonomy): domain Eukaryota; kingdom Fungi; phylum Basidiomycota; class Agaricomycetes; order Agaricales; family Strophariaceae; genus Flammula; species Flammula alnicola. The sequence goes on along the minus strand of JADNRV010000023.1, from coordinate 236,286 downwards.
CAGCCAGAATGTCAATGGCCAAAACACAGGAAGATCCAAATCCAATGGCGGAGATACCTTAGAACCATCCAGTGGAGGAGGGGTTAGCGCACGAGAAATGCCACCAGCTTCTTCCAACGGCGTCTCATACGCGGTCGCTATTTATCCATACATGGCGGAACAAGATGATGAATTTGATGTCGTTGTGTAAGTGCTTTCTGAGGCATACCATCACTGTCGCTAATCTTAGATTGCCTTTAGTGGCGATACTTTTGTCATTCTATCACGAGCCCGAGGCTGGTGGGTGGTACAACGCGACCCAACAGGGTCAGGCATTGTCGATGCCGACATCGTCAAGCAAGGTTGGGTACCTGCTGGCTGTCTTCTTGAAACCAATGTGCCCGTTGCTTCAGCCATTGCAGAGGCGACTGCTGCCAAGAATGGATCGTCATCTGGATCTTCACCAGATAGCGCTGTCTCCAAAACACCAATCTTACCCTTGAGCATTATCTCTACCAGCTTCCCTGGAATCGCCTTGATGGACTATAGGAAGAAGGGCGAGGAAGAACTCGACCTTGTGAAAGATGACGCTTTGCGAGTCTTCAAGAGATATAATCACTGGTCATATGTAAGCAAATCAGTGTACTCCGAGGATTCGGTGTTTCTCATCCTGTAATCATAGGCTGTGAAAGAGGTCGGCGGAGATCGTGGATGGGTTCCTGTAAGATACTCTTGCCGTTCCTCTGTGCAAATTACTGATCTTACTCTTCTCTTCTAAGTCATGGTTCATCGGCAAAGTTTCTGCCTCTGGTGTCGTGCCACCCACGCCTAATTCAAGCATTCCTCCTCTCTCTAATACGTCATCAAGCCTCGAAGATGGTCAAGGCCAGGTCTCGCCCATGTCGTCCGCTTTTCCTCCAGTGCAGTCGCGCACAGCGATAGTGATCTAACCAGTCGCCATCTTCTCTATCCGTCAATGTCGCCTCTTCCATACCCAGATTTTCGGTTCAGCTTTACAACCAACATCACGCCCTACCACTACTGTACACATTACTTTCCACCATCATTATTTATATTCATCTTTACATCCATGCCTTGGACCCTCATTTGTATTCAATCATGATATACCTGACGCCTTTCACTTTCACGACAATTGACACCGAGGGTTTGAGAGAACGGAACCACGCGGACACCTCCCGATACACCTGGTTCTTTCTATCTCTCTTACGTATGTCAGCCATTCATTTGTTCTTTACCCCACCCCATTCTTCCGCAATGTGCTGGAAGCCATTTTCGTTCTTTCGTCAACAATTGATTTACGAACCTTTTCTATAATGTAGAATATGTACTGACAGCTTTGTTTTTCTCGGCGGACAGGATGTACTCGATCCGTATTTCAGGTGTATACATGCCAAATATTCGTTGACCCATGTCCTTTAAATATGTGCCTCCAAGATTGTACATATGACAATAATTAAGTCGCCTGGGTAGTGGCGGTGCGTCGTCCCTGTTGACTGTATTCTTAGATTGACACTAAATTCTTCCAATAGCCCGCTTCCAAGACGGAAGCATCTCATTTGCCACAATGAAATTCGGTGACGCCCTGCTGTGCAGCAAGAGAGTGCCAGGGTCGTCTGTATAAATCTGAGTCGCCCAGGCCGACCCCTTCGACAAGGGCGTTTCCGAGTTCTTTTATTATATCTGGGTCAATCACTGGCAGTCAGCGGAGATTACCCTTGTCATTAAAATGGGGGTCGACGAGTGGCAGGTTTCATGCTGATATGATTAAGGAACCACTCAAACTTTGGCGGGCGGCTCCTGCAGGAATGTGTGGACGACTTGCCCCAATGAAGGTTGTATTTTGAAATGTTTCCCAAAAGAAATTTGATTCGACGTTATCAACCTCATGCATGTCCTGATTTTATAAAGATAACAATTGGCTCGCTTCCCTGTTCTCGTAAGGTTGCACACCTGCTAAGCAGGTCAACTACAAGTTGATTCACCTCATGGTCTTTGCTTAAAAATGGTTAGACATTCTTATGAAATATCACAGGCTCCATGCAAGTACGTCCATTCCTCCTCCGCGGCTCCTATAGAGGTACGAAGGGTAGACAACACGGGCCTGAATTTCAGAATTTTTACAGCGTGGTGTTCCACGATAAGAAAATATTATGTAGACGGCTATCTTTCTCATGAGACTATTCTTTGAATGTCTTTTCCCTGAAGACGTTGCCTTGAGAATCCGTTAAATTAACGGCACGCAGTCTAGCACGCAATTCTTTGACTTGGCGGAAGAGATCTACATGGCTTCGTTCGCATAGCGGCATATACAACATACATCTAGTAGTAGTACTAATATGTGGGATTATTACGAGATACAAATTGAGGATACAAGGCGAAAAAGAATTTTCTTGTCCGTAATTGTACAGTAAGAGCGGTGTGGCAATGATGGGACTAACCCAAAGTGAGGAGTACGAGAAGGACTCATGAAATGGATAGGGAGAAAGAAAGAAAGACAACGAGAAATGAAAAACACGCCGGGGACAGACGCGAGGATCCAGCATTGACGACATCTAGTGTTGCCACCATCTCTTCTTGTGATGCCTCTCTTCGTGCGAACGAGGGTCAGGAGCTGAGAATGAATTGATTAGATATCATCCTCGTTGTTTTAATATTTCGTCCATCAAGTAATTTTACTCACTAGGGCTGGAAGCATAGGCGTCTGAGGAATGCCCTTTTCGTCAGTCCATGATCCGTGGGGACGACAAGAAGAAAAATACATACATTTATCGGAACTTCTGCGAGGACGACGATAACTCTCCGTTTGAGCTGAATTTGAGAAGATACGTCACATCATAAAAATAGGTCGTTGAATGTCAAGCACTTACGACTAGCATCCCGGTAAGCTGTGGGAGAAGGAGAATACGGCGGAGGAGGACGAACCCCGTAATCCATCCTCGAGGTGCTTGCCACGGGTTGAGGGCGCGGAGAGGCCGGAGGTAAGTACCGGTGTCCCGAAGACTCGGTCACCCGCCTGTTCTCGGTTTGATCTGCGTGAGGCAGATAGCCGCTTGGAGGCTGCTCTACTCCGTTGATAGTGCGGATTTCACGGCCGTCTGGCATTGTACGAAGAATATGCTCGTTACCCTGTACTCAGGGAAATTAAGGATCAGCAAACATAGAGGAAAGGCCCCTCGGGGTTGACACTTACATCTGAATCTATACGCTTTCGGACGGTCTGGGTCACCCCATTTACGGTGGAGGTCATATAGCTTTCGGAGATCCAGCGGCCACGGTTGGCGTCAAGTGCGGGAAGACTGGGCATTTGCATCATCGGACCAAACCTCGGAAATCCGCCTCCCATGCCGAAGGGATCTCGGTCAATGTCCTCCATGAAGCTCTCAATGTCTTCCTGCATCCTGTGCATGTGTGCAAAAGGATCCATGGATCGGGAATAGTGATGGCGAGGGCGAGATGATGGATTTTGAGAAGGAGTACCCTCGAAGATAGAGTTGAATAGAGTAAACGGATCTGTGAACTGGAAAGCTGAGAATGGGGTGTGGTGGTGAGAGAAGAAGGGGTTAGGGAAGCTTTGGCTTCGAGATGGGTAGGGAGACCGGCTATAAGGCCTCTGATAGCTTCCGCCAGGCATGCGAGAGGTAGGAAAATCGTCCTCTGGAGGCGGCCAGACACCATGTGTATCGTATTCCTTTGGTAGTGGTTGAGAAAGGGGTGAACGCAATATTATAACGAGCAGAACTCACGGTTCTTTTGCTGGGATCACTCAGCACTTCGTATGCATTATTGACCTGTAAATGTCGGTAAGGCAGGGTGTGGAGCAAGCATGTTAGTAGACGCACTCTACGAAATTTCTCGTCAGACTCTGACTTCTCAGCTGCAGTTGCACCAGGAGGAAGTCTGTCGGGATGTGTTTGCAAAGCTCTTTTCTTGTAAGCTTTGCGAACTGTCCAAGGTCATTATAACGATGAGCGCCCGTCGTTATGTCATAGAGACTAAGACGTACTTTCGTCTTGGGTTGCATCCCTGGGGATACCGAGTTCCTCGTAGAGATCTGTGGACATGTTCGCGGGCAGAAAGAAAGATAAAAGATCGAGTGTAAGGAGCTACTTAAGAAGGATTCGACTCGGGCGACAGGGACTAAGAGAATGTTCTGGCGGCTGGCCACGCGCGCCACACATGCATAACGTCACGTGCTTAATATTTTCACATTAATGTCAATGACATGCTGCACTGCCGCCTTTTTGGAAGTTGAAGTCAATTCTCATCGAGATACACTTCTGCCATGCTTCTCCAAGAGACCCTACTATGTGCAACCGCACCCACACAATCGGTTACTGGCCCCGGGTTGATCGCTGTACACGACATTCAGACAGGTGCAACTCTTGCCTCTTTCAAGCAAACCAATGCCGGCCCCCACTCTATCGCAGTTTTGGAATCCAAAAACACACAGGGTGGCTTCATTCTCGCCTCGCAGCCTGAGAAGTCGATTCTGAATGTGTATAATTTCCAAAAGGTGAACTTCTCGTCATTTGTCTGCAGACGCGATTAACCAGTCGATTTAGGACCAAATTAGTCTCAAAATCGTTCTACCTGAAAAATTGACCTCCATAGCCCTCGATCGCCGTGGTGATCTGTGTGCTGGTGGGACAGCAGCTGGCCGAATCTTTTGTGGGAGGTGTGCAAGCAACTCATAATGTGTCTTTCCGGAAGGCTAACACATTTTTATTTTAGACTGCATCCGGCATTATGTACAACTCATGGGATGCACATTACCGCCAAGTTAATGTACTGCGCTTCACAAACGACGGCGCCGCCCTGGTTTCTGGGAGTGATGACTCTGGTGTGAGCGTCTGGTCCGTATCTAGGTCAAGCTGGCCTCATTGCTCTACTTTCGCCATTTACTTACATGTTCCGGTTAGATTGTTGGACGAAGATACGCAAAATGAACACTTAGTTCCATATTGCACGCTTTCCGATCATACTCTTCCGGTCACCGACATAATATGTGGTATTGGCCTTTTCCCGGACTGTCGTATACTGACTTCCTCCGTCGACCATTCCGTCAAGGTATTTACTGCGTACTCTCCATCTTGTTAATTCTCGCTGACTACCGCAATAGCTTTGGGATCTCTCATCGCGATCTCTGTTGACGACATTCTATTTCCCTCAACCTATCTCACATCTAGCGTGGGATGTAACAGAGCGACTTTTCTTTGCTGCATCATCCGACGGCTCTGTACACCAAATGAATTTGTTCCGAGAACGGGAGTCAAAAGTCGGAGGGGTCGTGACAGAGGCCATTGGAGGAGCTGGCGTCACCGATATTATACGTGTCGACAACGACGAAACCCGCGAAGCACGGAAAAAGAGGCTGATATCCGTTGGGTGCGTTTTCTCGTCTGATAGAATCTTGGACCGCATTCTAACAGAGCCAATAGACAACCGATATCAAGTATTTGTATATCTTTGACGTCTACAATTCTCCTTGTCGGAACATTGGATGGTCTTATTCACCTGTACGACATTCCTTCACATCAATTGCTACGGACAATATCGACCCACAAAGGAATGTCAATCGCTCACCTGGAATCGATGGTTAAGCCTCCGGACTTGATTGGGCACATCAACCTGGACTTTAGAGTTGGAAATTCTGCTGACTCGAAAGACGCTATCCCCGTAAAACCTGTGATGCCTTTCCAAAGAATGTGGGACATGAAGGCGCGAGATGCGCATGAAATAACCATGATGCTTCCGAGCCATAATACTGTATGCCATATCTCATAATCTCCCGATCTTATTCCTCTTTGCTCACTACACAAAAATTCAGGTTTACAAAGACGAGGCATCGGATTACACCACAGATGAACTCTTACGCGACCATGCGTTTTTCATCCAACCATTCATATCAGCGAAAGGCGGCGAGGCGAATCCTATCGCTCTCGACTCAAAAGTTGCAGAACTAGAATCGGAGCTGGAGAAACTACGCGAGCAACTGAGCAAAGCAAAAGGTGTCAACGACGCCATGTGGGATACTGTGGTCCAGCGATTGGTTACCCAAGTCAAGGACCAAGAACTATCTATGACAGAAAATACCGAAGACGCCGATGAAGGAGATAGGAGACGAAAAAGAGGGCGCGCGGCCTGAATGCTTGCGTCCTCTTCTTTTCGAAAGTATCTGTTGGTGGGGAATGTACATCTTGTCGCTGCTTATCAACATCAGTAAGTCAGGCTGTAATAACATTTGAAACTTTTATTCACGAATTCCTACCACTGAATTAGGGTCTGCTTGTTATATCCAGTAAATAATAGGGCCAAGGCTTTCCTTCAACTAAGAACTGGAGAGTTTGTTGATCTAAAAGGCCTTGAACATGATTTCAGATACACGACAAAATTCCAAATGCCACTCGTGACCAGAATCCTTTACCATGTTGCTTAATCTCTTGAGATTATGCCAACAACACTCCTTCCTGTTGCCTGCCATCATGGTGATAATGATTGTTTCATACTATTTGAGCGCACCTGGATAAGCTATCTTCCCAGCCTCGAAATCTCCTCGTAGTTGGCTAATTGGCAGGTCCAGTAACTCACTTGGGCTGCATCTCGAGCCTTCTCAGATAATTTCTCGTCCAACGGTACAATCACTCGAAAGCCATGTAGTCAGACTGCTAGAAATCAGAAGGACAGTAATAGTACCAGAGCAGACGCCAATGACTCGAACGTCCTGTCAGACTAAAAGTCGTTCCCTGCAAGAAGCATTGTTTGAGGCTACCTGTAGCAGTAGCAACCTGCAATGGCAAGTGCCTGTGCGAGTGAGAGGTTGCTTACCAGCCGCGGCCGGCGGTCCCAATACGGAACATGTGGGGAAATAGCCGCAGCCGTGCCGGCCCTGTATTTATGCGGGGAACGCGTGGAGACGGCGCGAGACCAGAGTCGCTCTAGGTCCTGTCTTTCCCATTCCACTTCCCATAGTACCTGGAGTCCCACCTACACTTTTCTCTGTCTCTCTGCTAGAATCTACTTTCAATATGGTTTGTATCTCCCACTTATTTCCAGAAAAATAGAACTTATGCCTTCAATCCTGCAACCCCACAGTCTGCTTATCCCGCATATGTCATGGGAAGTCTTTGCATCGTGGGTGGTGTGACCGGTTTTGCAAGAACGCGTTCTATACCTTCGTTGGTCGCTGGTGTTGGGTGCGTTAAAAACCATGCCTTCTAAATTATCATTTTATTCATTACCTTACTAGTGTCGGCTTGCTTTACCTTTGGAGTGCAGACAGCATTCGTAAGGGTACTCCTAATGGACTGGAGGCCGCTCTTGGTGAGCATGGGAATCTCATATATGTTCTGTCCAAATACACAGTTTCTAACGAGTTAACATGTGCAATGGATAGGTGCATCCGCTATCCTGCTTCTTTCATCCCTTCCACGAGTTGCAAAAGGTCCTGTACCAGTCGTCTTGGCCCTCACTTCAGCAGGCGCTGGGCTCTACTACGGGACGACCGTGTACAATCTCAGAAACCATTAGTCATATACCAGTGTCAATCATATCCCCCACTCCCAAATATTGGCTTGCTACACGCCCTAAGATTGTAGGAAAAGATGGTTCAGTTTTCTGTGTCCAACCCGACATCACATTCTACGAGTTTTCTTTCTTTTCTTTTTCCTTTCCTTGCCTTTCTTACTACTGTTGTTCACCTGCTCTTGAAAAAGATTTTATTATTCCGCCGTCGCAGTGACCTTGATATTATGAAGTTGATGTACTTGAATTATATTGCCATTATTCCCGGTGATTTGCAGATTTCAAACCTTAGGCACTAACGGAGCCGAAGATATCCAAGTACAAGCTCAAGGAAGTCATCTGCTACATCTCCGTTGACAACGCGGGGTGTTCAAGGTGCGCGAATCACGATTATTTAAATAATGAATTGTGAATACCGCTTTCGAAATGTACGTATGATTAGATACAACCTCCAAAGATCTAATTAAGGGAAACAAGCGCTGCTAAGTTGTGTACAGCGAAAGGGAATGAAAGGAATGGGTGGATATTGAGTGTAACAAGTGGCAGCGTGTAGTGTCCCATACAAAGCATTACCATGAATCCTAGTCGTCTGCCGTTCCTATCTCCTCCCCTTCCCAGTATCAGACCCGTAGCCACCAACTGCCCGCTCTTCATCGGAGTTAGCGGTAGTGCTGCTATCTGTCCCCAGCTTGGAGTGTGCACGAGACGAAGTCGATGCAGCGTATGTCGTATCGTCTTCGTCGAATAACACATCTTCCTCCTCAATACCTCTGTCCTTAGCCAGGCTAACACTCCCGAAGCCTTTTTTACGGGGTGTCCGGCCAGGGGCACTGACAAAGTCGGCGAAGCTAGAGACAGATGCACCGTTATTAGAGCTGTTGCCCCGTCGATGACCCGACGCTGGAGGTGTACGAAGGGGGACGCGGTAAAAGTCTTCAATCTCTTCGTCTTCTTCGTCCGCGAGAGCATCATATGCGTTGTGCGAAGCGACATTTGAGGCTACGTAGGCGGATCGCGAGAAAGGTAAAGATCTGTAAGACCCTTTCCGCAGGTGCATGGCGTACGAGTAGATGAGGAGTGCAAAGTAGATCTGATGCAGGTAAGATTAGAGTTCATGGGCTATTGGATGGATCAACGGACCTTGAATATCCATGCGACGATAATAACAGCCGCGGCTAGTCCTTTTTCGTGGTTCCAGATAGCCATAGCAGCGATCTTGCGTTCTTCTGGGGTGAGGTGAGGTGCACTTGAATTGCCCTTCTCCATCATAGCCTGTTGCGCAGCAGAGTTGGCTTGTTGACGTCCATCATGGGGCGTCCACAACCACCAGACGAGGGCGAAGAACACTGTCCACGAAGTAGAGAATATGTGATCGGCGAAGAACAAATGAGCGAAGTAGAATGTCTTCTTGGGGTCCTCCTAGTACCTAGTCGTAAGCTGACGTGAACAGCATGACAATGAATTGACGTGCATCTTGTACTACACGCAGGCCCCAAGCCAGGGCGACCAACGCGAGAACCGAGTATATGTAGAGACTTAGTTGAGCAAAGGAGCCTCCGGCCCCGGTCAGAACAGCGATGAGGCCGTACACGCCTGCGACCTTGTTGAGAAGCTGATTTTGGAAATGAGGAAGGCAAACATTAGCGAGACAGTTATTGAACCCACCGCGAACAAGAGAGCTATTGTGACGCCTGTCTTGAGGTCAAGGAGGCCGAGGAAGGAAGTGAGCGGCCACAGGCGCCATTCGGGGCGTAGCGTGAGCTTCATGGGAGGATCATATGCAGAGGGAAGGAAGAAGAGGAGCGTGGCTTATGTAACACTAATATTTCTCTTTTTCGTTTTACCACTCCCTCACTGCACAACCATTGTATCATGGCAAACTACTTCTCCAACCACTCCTCATCCCGCTTTCTTGCAAACAGCTCACAGACAGCAACCACGACAACGGCGACACAGCCAACAGCTGCAACGGCAGCAGCAACCTCACAGCCCGCTCCATTACCCCCAACAGCGCCCCGCTCACGCATCCCTAGTTCCAAACATTTCTCAACTACTGTAAATACATCCCAGCCTGCAGCGTCCAAAGATCCTGCAGCGACTTCTACACCCCCATCAGCTACAGCAACACAGGTGCATCCGCTAAGAAACACGTATGTTCGTATTCAATTCCGTGTCAACGATCGCATCCTTCTTGAACTTGTATCTTTTAGATGGGTATTTTGGTTTCGACAACAACGCGCACCTGGTAATAAAATTATCAGTTATGAAGAGGGTATCAAGAAGATAGCCGCCTTTAGCTCCGTACGCCGTGCTTCTTTTTTATGCCCGCCGGTTGGCGCTAAAATATTTCTTGCAGGTTGAGTCGTTCTGGTCCCTTTGGACACATCTCTCACCTCCATCATCGTTACAACCGACGACAGACTACCTTCTCTTTCATACCGGTATCCGCAGACCTGTATGGGAGGACCCTCTGAATCTCCAAGGCGGGAAGTGGATCATCCGCCTCAAAAAAGGCATCGCCGATCGCTTTTGGGAAGACCTTGTAATGGCCATCATTGGCGACCAATTTGACGATTGTCGCAGCAAACAAGACGGTAGCCCCAAGGGAAAATCGACTGTCCCCGTTGTGACAAAGTCAGAGGACGGCAGTGAGACCTCTACAGAGTGGCCGGAGATTTGTGGGTGTACAATAAGCGTGAGGCAGAGCGAAGATATTGTGACTGTGTGGAACAAGGTGGATGGAGATCCGAAGCTCAGAGAACAAATACGGTGGGCTTTCCCGAAATGAAAAACCGGTTTCATCACCTAACTGTGCTAAAAACAGGGATACACTGCGGAAGGTACTCAACCTCCCGCCGTCTACCATCATGGAGTATAAATCCAACAACGGTAAGCGGCCGAAGGATCCAAAACACTATTCGGTTGCTGATAAAGCCCGCAATAGATTCGATGCAGGACAAGTCCAGTTTCCGACGAACGGCCATCGACAAGACACCACTCTCCTCAGCATCTTAGCATTTAGTGGACGTCGAGGATTTAAAATTGGGAAGTTCCGAGCGCTGTACTACTCGCCGGGCGACATCGATGTTGTATGCTTGGATATTCTTGATGGTCCTCGATACCAAAATGGATGTGATTTCCAGCCGTCTCGCTCATTTTCTTCTGTGCAGTCGATTGAGCGCTTCTAATTATAACTGAGTCACGTGTCGGAACACAGAAGTTTCCGCTGCTGACATCAGTGGTATTATTGAGATGATAATAACCACCGCCTCCGAGTTACGCTGACGCTATTCAGTGGTTTGCCACACGTGTATATGCTGAGAAACAGCATCGCCTCAAAGCGTGTAACCCGTATATTAACCTCAAGGAACAGTCGAATCACACCAACAACTCTGAATCACATCTCAAGACCAAGAACGATGTCGACCATCAAGAAATCCGACTCCGAGTGGAGGGCTATTCTCTCCCCAGAACAGGTGTGTATGGGTGCCGTACGGCCCTGTCTTTCCTCGACAGAATTGTCTAATGAAATCTTCTGCCCTTGCAGTTCAGAATTCTCCGCGAGAAAGGCACCGAACGCGCCGGAACAGGAGAGTACGACAAGCACTCCGACCCGGGGGTGTACTCCTGCGCAGCCTGTGGTATCCCGTTGTACAAGAGCACCACCAAATTTAATGTACGCATATTCCATCAAATCCGTACTCTCTCTAAATCTGATTCATCAAATTATTTCAACAGAGTGGGTGCGGCTGGCCTGCGTTCTTTGACGGTAAGCAGAAGGCGCTGTTCCGCCAGCCCCGGACTCTGCGCAGGAAACTGACCACCGTGCCTTTCGATCAGCCATTCCAGGTGCGGTAAGCCGGCATGAAGATATTTCCTGGGGCATGAAACGGATTGAAATCACTTGCACTGCATGTGGTGGTCACCTTGGACATGTCTTCCAAGGGGAGGGTTACTCCACTCCCAGTTCGTAGCCATGCCTTTTTATCGACACTTTCTACCATAGCTGACGGTACTTCTTAATTAACCCTGCAGCTGATGAACGTCATTGCGTGAATTCAGTGTCGCTAAAGTTCCACGACGAGAAGTAAGGCTGTAAACTATGGCATCTACGATGCAACCATGAACACAATGTGTATTTCTATGTAGATCGAACTTGTGAAACACCGTTCTATTGTTACCCTTCAGCACGCTTGAATAAACCCGCCATCTCAAGAATCATAGTAGGATCATTCACGGGCGTAACGAGCAAATTTTCCAAGCGGACGATTTCTGCGAGTGCCAATGGCGCTAAAGAATTAATGTAGTCATGTCATTCATGAGAGTTAGATCCAGGAGTATACAGAGACGGCGCCAAGGCTTGACTAGATAAAGGGAGAGAAGGAGAGTAATGTATACTAAGACTTGGAGTGTCCAAACCAGTCGCTCGACATCGGAGGAGATGCAATCTTGGCTGTTGTCGGTTTCGTCGATAAGGTCCACTCCGCGATATAATCCGATTACAGATCTTGCATGCTCTTCTCCAACTCCTCCAATTCTAGCTGTGACTTCTTGTATTTGGCTTCCAATTCCTGTGTTAATGGATCAAAATGAGGAAGGAAACGCAAAACTGGTGATGATTGAGATAGCGCACTTCGTATTTCTTCTCCCAAGCATCGCGCTCCTGTTCAGCGCGCTGCACCTGTCTCTCGAAATGCTCCGCCTTGACATCAACTTGTCGCAATCTGATGGATGAGGATAGGCATGATGGAAAGTGCGATTCAGACGTCAGTAATCATCGTAATCGCGAAAGACAATGGGGACAGGGGTGTTGGAGGGAGGATACGAACTTCTCTACTGTCTCCTTGAGATTCTTCTCCGCTGCATCGAGTTCTTCCTCCAGGAGCTGCACCTTCCTCGTCAAGTTTTCAGAGGTCGTCTTACTCTGCTCGCCTTCCAAGCTGGAGCTCTTGAATTGGAGCAACTGCGCCTCAGTTTTGCTGTTCTCTTCGTCGAGAAGGCCGAGTCGATGTTGGAGTGAAGAAATCTCCTGTTCCCTCTCGAGCAGCGTCTGCTCGTACTTCTTTACTTTCGCCTCTGCGTCTTCAGCGCGGGTGACGGCGGCGTCCGCCTCAAGGCGGAGTTGGGACATTTTCTGTTATCATGGGTAGTAGTGGTTGGTCGAGTTCAATCAGTTCGTGTTCGTGTCGCCCACTCGCGTCGTGAGATTATACATACCTCTCTGATTCTGTCAGTCATTGTGTAGATGGTATGGGGTAAGAGGAGATGGCGGTTGGCCTGACTATGCTGTGTTGTGTGTTGATTCAAGTACGGAATAGGGAGGGTTGGCTTGGACAAGGGCAGTTATGTTCGGAGATTAGATTATCGCACGTGCCGACACGCCCAGAATTATCCCAAGGCAATCCAATCCTTCTTCTTAACCATCATGTCGAATGTCGCGTACTTCTACTCTTCCAGCTCCTTGCCAGAGGACCTTTCTCCTTGTTATAACTATCCACTAGAGCTAACGCGCGTATTCCATGAAGATACCCAATCATTCCATCTATGAAATCCTCGGATCGATCGATGGTATCATTTACATACTCATGCGCAGCCATAGCCATTCGGCGATATTCACGCACACCGACCTTGTTGCTGACGTTGATCGATTGATAGTCTTCTTGTCTGGTCATCTAGCTAGACCTCTCGCGAAGTGTCCAATCTAGGACATTTTTGTTGAAGGGTGAACTCTAGGGACAATATTTGGAAAGTGGCTCGTGGCAGTGAACGGTAGATTATTAGTTGATCGCTAGGCTATCCATCTCTGTGATGAGTAAATTAAGCTGCTTTTTCGAGTTCTAACAGAGAATTTCCGAGGTGAGTGCAGTTTGCTTTGACAGTGAGGATTAGCAAGGCTTACCTGGTATTTAGATTCGAAAGCGTCGGCCTCTGCGTGCAACGCCAGTACTTTGGCATCGAGGTGATCCGCTCTATCAGTAGCAACTACAAGTCTGTATGAAACAAGAAACACGAAACGCGTTTACTTGTATCATGACGGCAGCGAAAGACTATATTATACGTACTTTTTCTGGGCTTCGTCAAGCTTCTGCAAGGTTGCGGTCAAGCCCTTCATTAATCGATTGCACTGGCGAGTAAGCTCCACTCGTCTCTGCAACTCTTCGGCTTCCTCGGTCTTTTTCTTTAGCACGGATTCCTTGGTCTTTGCGGTCTGTTCTGCTTCCGCGGCCCTCTTCGACGCATTTGCGAGTGCGGTGCGACGAGCTTCGTTTAACTATGAGAGGGAATCTCAGTGATACCAATCAAGGGCAGGGTTTGCCAAAGATACGCGCCCCCTTGAGCCTTTCCATTTTGCGAGCGGAGGCGATGGAGAGGAAGAGGTGTTTACGTGCATGCTGGGTGACTTAGGGGCTCATTTATAGCAGCGTCGAGATTAGATTAGCAAGCGTGGGAAAGAGTGTGCCGAATGTGATCGATGGAGTCACTTGTCCGTTCTTGCACATACCATCCAAAGTTAGCTTGAGATTATTTATCATATTCCGAGCTACAAATCAGGCTCCCTCTTGAAGCTGTTCCTCTTTTCTATTCAAATATATCATGGCGCCAGTGCCCCAGGAAGGTCTGTAAATCCCCTAACCAACCTCCTCGCGTCTCTAATATGTATGAATAGAACTTCCTATCCTCGAGGCTCTTATCAAGTATGGGTGACCCTATCACCTTACGCAACAGCTCTTCTGACCTATCTCTCCCCGCAGCATCCGAAACAGACTCACAGCTCTCAAGAAAGACCGTGGCGAGTTCATCAAGGCCTCAGATGTTAACCAGCTCTACCAAGCTGTCGTAAAACAAAGTCCGTCCACCCGAGGCTCGCTATATCCATGAAGTAATTAATGACACACTCTGGCATAGTCACGAAGCTTAACGGTGTCCGAGACGACAACACGGCCTATAATAACAGGCTCGATACGACGCTTGCCGATGTCTTCAGTCTGCTTTCGCTGTTCTACCTCACCATAGGAAAGACCAGAGACGCACCCGCAACGTATTGCCAGATTGCCTCCATGCGGGTTAGTAAATACCTCCACAAATCACCCGCCGTGTATCCTGCCAGGTTTACCGTCGAGAGACGGAACTGATCATATTCTGAAAGGAACATGGGTTGTTCTCTGACGATAATGCCTTTCTTTCTGCCAATGTACTTACTCTACTTTCCCCATTCAACAGCAAATTCTCAATCATATGAATGAATCGGCTGTCTACAACGAAACGGATCTCGCTCCGTTTCATAAGCGCCTTACCGAACTGCGGCAGATCGTTCAACAAGACGGCGAACACCCTAAACACCCAAAAGCGCTAACAAAGCTCCTTGAACGACAACTGAACGAATGTGGTATGGCCTGTGCTCTTTTTTCCGCTTCTTGGACGCGATCTTCTGACTAGTCGACCTGATCCACAGATGCTATCGTGGAACAACTGCAAGAATCATTGGCAGTTCTATCCCCGGAACTTGTTCCGGTGCATCAGAAACTGGTGACTATACGACGGCAGCTTGTGGCCCTCGCTGCAAAGGGAGGTTCTCAAAAAGCCGATTTGAAACCCCTACAAGAGGAGCTTCGCCGACTCGATTCGTTGAGTACCTCTCCCGTTTCATCATGTCTGTTTCCGTTGTTTGTCATCGGAGCATGGCCTCCTGTTCGTGGAATATCCTTGCTGACCTCCTCATTTTTTAAAATTTATTTTCATCGTGTGATCAACTGCGCTCCGGCTACCGTTCAATCTTAATTTCTTGACGCGGTCCGCTACATCAGGACACGAGTGGATGGAAAATTCCTCGGTCCAGGAGGAGTCATACCTTCTTCTCAAGCGATCTGTTCCTCCCTGCTCGAAGAATGCTTTGAAATTGCCCAAGAAATCAAGGCGAATGAAGACTCGAAAAATGTCGCCTCGTCCCTGAAACCTATCTACGACCGGCTCAGCGAGATCCGGTTTGAGTTGGAGAATCTGGTCATGACACATCGATGGAGTCTACGAGAAACAGACCTCTGGAATTACTCGCTCAGTCTGCAGGAGATTGACAGGATGAGAGTCGATGGTAAATTCGTTGATTCGGAGGGGAATCGACCGCCTGGACAATACGTATGTTTTTATTCTTGTCGTCTTTTCTGCTGATTGATCTCCGCCCGACAGGTCCTTCTATATCTTCTTAGACGATGTTATGGTCTCATATACCGCTTACTTTCTTCAAGTGAGCCCGTGTCGGAGGAGCTTATGCCCATAGTAAAGCGTTTGACACTCCTAGACATTACTCGCATTTAACAATTCTGACTTGAAGGCAAACAAGCTCACGACGGTGAAGAAATGTCTAAACGAAGTGTTGAAATACGGCGGACCTTTCAATGCTCGTGATCTATATCCTGTGCGTCTGTGCAACATGCTCAACGCATCTGAACAAATACTCATGTATTCTTGAATAGTATCAACTTGCATTATTCCAGATTGACTCGATGCGCAAAGACGGCCGCTTCATTGGTATGGATGGATCAATCCCGGAAGGTCAAGGTATCATCAATGCCAATCTGAGCGAATGCCACGAGTTGGTGGAGATGGTAATTTTCCCTTCCAACCTCTCCCACTTTATGTTCTCGCGGAACCAACACCATTTCTCATTTTCCTTTCTAGCTCAAAGAATCAATGGACGAGGGCGAAACCGAAGAAGAGGAGGATGAGGAAGACTACGACTACACTGGCTCTGATGATGATGATGACAAGCAATAAGGACAGCCAAGACGCAGTGATGTTAGCGAGAATTAGGTTCGAGCCAGCTCTTTTATTACTCCACGCAAATGACATGGACGGTTATCACAAAACACTTCTACTGCTTTACCAAAACTTTCTCTTACGCTCTTAACTCCCATATGCATATATGTCCCTGTATCACCTACGACCCACCTTTTTTGTTTTTATTCGTGTTAGCGGCGTTTTATGTAACACCATAGAGCGCACATAGCGCAAGTACAAAACATTCGACTTATTAATAGCAGCAAAAGTTATCTAACGTCGGCGTTCGTCAGCAACTCTTAGCTCGCTCGATGACCGATGGAAAGTGCTTAATGTATCACACGGTCTCTACAGGTCTCTCTACACATGGCCATGTCATTAAAATAAAATACAATATCCACATAAAATCTAGGGCTGGGGTATCACGATTAGGGATGCCGTAGATGAGGCGGATGCTGAGATAGAGCAGCGGCATGAGGGAAATGACTCGTCAACAAGTCGACGACGTCCCTTTTGGTCACCAAACCTGTGAGCTTGCCAGCATGCGTGAACAGAATTTGGCGTAGGTTCTGTGCGCAGCGCTCGAGTATAAGTTATTCCTGCGTGAAATGAATAAAGCGAGTGACGTACGAGTTTTTGGAACATGTTTACGACAAGTTCTTGTGGGACTTCCTTCCTCAATTGGATGATTGAATCTTCGAGAGCATTTGAAAGATCAACCCGTTCTTCCACATTTAGTCGCAAGCGATTTTGTGAAAATGTGCATTTCTTGAGGTCGGCCTCAGTGTCGTCGAGTTGCAGTTGCTCTTTACGAAAATATTTTGTCAAAAAAAGGTGAAACAGAGGTCTATGTGTGGTTAATCTCACCAAGAACAGCAATCAGTTCCTGTCTCGTGGCATAACCCACAAACTCTCCGTGATTGTCGATAATAGGGAATCCGTGAAACCGATATTTAGCGAGCAGCTCTTTCAGCTCGCCAACAGTGGTGACGGCGTCCTCGATCACGATGACTTGAGAGAGAGGTTTCATCAGACTTGCAGCGGTCTCTCCGCTATCGCGGTAATCGTCTGGCGGAAGCCACGGGTATCGGCGCATTGCAATCCATGCAGAGTAGATACCATCCTTGCCCATAGCATCTCCAACCCATTTAGACGTCATAACGCAAATCATGATGGGTAAGACATGCGACAGTGCACCTGTCAGCTGGAATGGGTTTGACTCAACCTCGCGTGAACAACAAGATAACTTTCGAGCTTACCTCGAAAAGAATAACAACAAGAGATACTGCGATGAAGAGGTTGAGCTTATAGCCATTAAGCTGAAGCATACAGCGTGCACTCACTTGTCATTCTCGTGACTCCTCCAAGCATTGCTGAAGCTCCAATGACTGCATAAAATCCAGGTGATATACATCTCACAGAGGGATCTGGAGGACATGACAAGAAAAACCATGCTGTTGGGTAGGCTCTGTACAAACTTTGCCTACAGACAAACAATCAGTATCTCATCTGAAATAATTGATTTTCAAGGCAGCCTACATGATCAAACCCATAGCGCGGCCCAGACATGCGCCGATGGCTATTGTCGGGAGGAATATTCCAGCAGGTATCTGAAAGACATCGTCATAAGCATAAATCGCAATGATAGAACCAACAGTACTTACCATCATGCCAAATGTCCATGCAGTGAGAACGACCTTAAGAAGAGCCGTCAAGCACAAGAGGAAAACGTTTTCGAGTGTTGCAGTCGGGCTGAAGAGATAATAAGAAACAGGCAGAGTAAAGAAAAGCTGCAATGATCGTACTTGCACAGTCCATGGTAGTCGCCTTTTGTCGGATCGCATTCCTGGAAGAGGTTTGCGACTAGCTCTGATGTCTGCACACTATCATAGATTCTAGATGAGTGGCCTTTCAATCTGACTCAGAAAGATTACTACCGAGCGAAGACGATCTAAGTGGAGCTTGTTAGGTAGAAAATGCAACAGGCGGTGGATGGAACTTTACCAGATAACTTATGGCGGCAGTAACGGCGGTGGCACACACGACTTCTAGGATAGGCCAAGCTTCGAGTACGCTGTGCCGCCGGTATAAAGCGATTTCAACATTAAGCTTGATGAGAAGGGAACCAAGAACGCCCTGATCGCAGGGTTGAGCCACGGGCACTTATTAAGGCATAAGAAACGCACGCCAATAACTCCGAGTGTCACCCATGGGATCTGTAGGAGTTCTACGTAAGCATGTGCGTAATGAAACCCATAGAGTTCGCTGCTTTACCAATTCAAATGCACGCCAAGTGTCAGAAACGAAGGTAACCTGAAAGACATGAATCCTCTTAAAAGTCGACAGAAGTATCCGGCAGACGTACCTGGAAGAGAACCAACTTCGCTGTTCCAAAAGGATTGACCCATTGCAAGGAGACAGCTGCAATCGCGGAGGCAACGAAGCCTCTCCATATCACGTCGGATTCGTTTGCGAATGTATCGAGTTCTAAAACGGGCGTTGCTTGAGTCAAATGAAGAGTACAGAAGAACGAAGTTGACCTTCCAAACCGAACAAGACACCTCCAAGCGGACTACCGAAAGCAACCGACACGCCTGCAGCAGCTGCGGCAGCAAGGACCCGGCGTTTCTGGGCTAACCAAGGAGGTATAAGGGTCGGTTGAGTTGATTCCAAACACAAAGCCTGAGAGGTAATGTACCTTCATTGTGTCGGAACTCTTTGAATAGTCGGGTTAGAAAGTAAGCCATGCAACAAGCGACATGTACTAAGGGCCCCTGCGCATACATATAAGAGCAAATAATTAAAAAGCAGTAGGTTCCTCACTCACTTCTTTCCCAAGTGACAGACCGGATGCTACAGCAAGGGCCAATCCAAGTGCTTTAATAAGAAGTGTCCAAGGCGTTAGAAATGCGTCGAAAACATAGCCTCCGAGGATCTGCAACAGCATTAGAATTGATGGCGTGGGTTAACGAAAAGCAACCACGGCTTTGATCTCCGGTACTGAGTGTTTATGAAAGTTCATTAACAGCCTGATTGAAAACAAAGAGAGAAGAAGCGGACGAACTTCCGGTATGGAATGCACTTCAATCACATAAATCAGCGACCTCATAGAATTACTTAAGAACAAGGCTCACTGGGGTGCATATGTCACCACTAACAGAGCTGCGCTTCCGGCGAAAAGAACCTAAGATAAAAGAGCTTTAAATTCACGACATAAATAATAACACTCCAAAAACGCACAGCAAGTACGACGTAGATAGAAGCTTGTAACAGGGAATGTCCGAGTATAGACTTTATATGGAGGTAGTCACCCCAGCTTTGCCATTCCTGACATACCTCTCCCGCTGGAAGATATTTGGATGAGAACGAATAAGGAAACTGTAAAGGTTGAGCGCACGGTCGAGGCCAGTACAACACGCGTTCGAGTTATAGAAGAAACCGTAGGAACATCGTCCTTCCCGTAGGTCTGCAAGCCTGTTTTACCGACAAAGTAAAGCCAAGATATAGACACGGATAATTTCAGAACTCACCATTTCACGAGAACATCTAACCATGCCCCAGCTATGCCAATCCCTATTCCGGTCACGATGACGATAAACCACATGCGAGCAGACTCCAAGGCTGGTAGGAGAATACCCCGAATACCAGCTTGCGACTGCAAAGCATGATTCCGCTCGCGTTCAAGACCTTCCTCGTGTAGCCAGTCAATGGTGTTTCCGTCCTGATATTTTGCTGTGCGTCGGTATGGAATAGGGATTCGACCATCTTCTGTGAGTTCAAATTGGTCTTCTTCGTATACCACATCGTCCCGCGTATGTCTGTATCCACTTGGCATGTCAGAAAGGCAAATGTAGTGGAATAAAGTAGTGCGAGACGGTCATGGCCAGTCGACGCGGGTGACAGGTACGCACTGCACAGCGCCGATGTTGTTTGCCTTTCTTTCTGATGCCAAACAACGACGCGTACGGGTCTGTTTCATCAACGCGCTAGTCAACTTGAACCTGAATCTCAAACTCTCAGTTCTAAAGGGAGTGTACTCGATGTACGCCTCTTGTCCTCTTATTGTCTGCTGATGCTTGAGAAATAGACAACCCTTTGATGTGCCTTCCAATTCAATTCATCAGAACTACGCCTGCGATCTGTGAAGTTCACTTCTCGTGCAGCGAACGCGTCTCGTCTCGTTTACGAACTTGAAATATGTCGCAACCCGTCAGACAAACACCCGCGCCTATAGGTCCCACGATCATACGCGACGATGGGGCCTCCATGTCCAATACTCTACTTGCGCCATTGAACGAACTACAAGCCTTGGCTCACACACTCTTTCTGTCCCTGTCCCCGCCTCAAACCAAACCCCCACCCCCACCCCCACTGTCTGCCTTTCTGGAATGCGATAAAGCTCTAGCATCGGCTATCAATCTTGCGCGTGTACACCAAATCAAACAACGGAAAATAGATGCGTTGGAGGCTGAAATTCTGGACTTGGAAACACAATGGCGCGAAATATGTGTAGAGCTTGCTACCGGGAAAGCGGAACTGGAAGAATTAATAGAGGAAGGCGAAGAGCGCATCAAGGCGATTGACCAAGCCAAAAAAGGTGCGTTGACCCACCCCATGGCAGAACACGAACCTGATTCATACCTAAAGCATCAATACCATACCCCGAACTACTTGCCTATGCTCAGAGTCTCAGTGCATTCACATCTGCACCGCCGAATATGCCGGACCTTACACTCCCTGGTCAACCTCCACCTCCGTTATTTTTCCCACCATTCCCCAATGAAGAGAAGATGCGCCGCGGTCGGCTCAATGCAGAAGCACCTCTCGGTTTATTGGGAGAAACACACTCTGTGGGAAGACGTGAGATTAATGATATTTTTTACTTTCCGATCTCTATTCTTAACGCGTTGTTTATAGCTCCCACAGTCTCTCCAAAAGTCGAAGGAAACCAGAATATTCCTGGCGCGAATCCGTATCGACAAGATCATCGTGCCCCTCACTCTCAGTTCTTCGATCTAGATTTAGATTTGAATCCTGATCTATAATCCTGATTCCTCCACGTTCGATTGTGAGGTACTTTTCGTCTTGTTCAGACAATTCTCATCGGGTCTTCAAGCTCATATGTATTTTGAGACGTCGCTCGCTTGTCGGCCATTGACAAACCATGTCGGGCGAGCATCACTCGGCAGATTATATATGCATGGCTGAAACATTAATATTGCTGATAGATGGTACCCATACATGATGCGATCTTCCCAAAATATCCTGTGCTTTCCGGTTGAACAAATAATTTATCATAGGGCAAGATATCGTGCAGCAAACCAAAATCCGGAACATGAAAGAACCCGATACCACCAACTATCACCTAGGAACCCCTCCCCGAAATCTCCTTCAACTTCTTGATTCGAGCTGCTATTCCACCACTCAGTTTGAACAGGTCGGGCAAAGCGACTTGAGGTGGACTTGGTTTGAGCTTGATATATTGGACGGAATATTCCTCTAATTGCCTTCTGAATCCAATATTAGGACAAACGATCCCACGAATGGATTGAACATGAGCAATCGACCCAGTTGCGGTCATTTCAGTTGTGGCGATAAGGTATGCGCACACTACTGTTGCACTTCTGCTGACTCCTTGCATGCAATGCACCTTATTCAAGTTAAGGAAATGGTATATCAGGCAACATTCTGCAGAGAGGAAGTTGACAGGCATACAAGCACTTTATTTGACTCGTTTTCCTCCAGCGCTTTGATGATGAAAGTTGTTGTAGCGTCAAGATGCTCCAGGATATTTGCCTCAGGCTGATCCGCAATAGGTATATGAAGGATTCGATCATGAGGAATGATTTCAGGTATATTGGGCTTGCACTCTATGACAGATATAACATGGGTAATTCCATGCATAGTAAGCTTTTCAGCATCGTGTGCAGTGTAGTAGTCGGAGAGGTATAAGCGGGAGGTGATTCTGCTGGCTAGACGACCATATCCAGAATTGCGTGGCGGTTTATGGCGCGACGCTCTGGTGGCTGTCAGAGCTTTCTCCCAATTTTGAGCGGGAAACGAGAGCATTGTTGATGGAGGCGGACAGACTGAGATGGCTGCAAGGTGAAAGAGCGGTTACATACATGATTGCTGAGATGGCAGTCAAAATGAATTGTCCTCAGGGTATCGCGGTACAAGCAGGGTCGTGAGAATGATGCAACCTGCTATATTTACTCAATCATCTTCCGACATCCACTGCGCCTCTCGCTCTCAGCCTTCCCTGCTTGGTATTCGATATCTTGTAATGATCTTTGAACTCTGAGGGCTTACCTCTGCATTATGAATGCAGCCACTGCCCCACCTCTTTGGGGTTCTTTTACTCGATTGAAATGGATGGTCCTTTTGGAGACTGTGGTCCAGAGCTTAGTCTTCTCTGTCATCGTGTACGTCCTTTTTCATGTAAAGTATTCCCACTCTGACAACAGGATTAGGTTTGGCTGGTATCTAAGTACATTTCATGTTGGAGGTAAAGTTGATTCTTCGTCACCCCTTGCAAATGACCTCATGGTCACGCCCGCTGGCAGTCAACTGGATTATTCGTCGACATGCATCATATATCCTAGGAGGTACGTCAGCCCTTTGAATTCGGCGATCTACCTTCTTATCTAGGTGTAGGAGTGTACTTAATTTGCGTCAACTTCCTGATACCCGCCGTGGCTGGAATGTATCTATACCTATGCTCGGGCCGTCAATCACACAACGTCGCAAGATACCCACTGCCCGATAAAACACAGTTGACAGAGCCTTACCAATGCATTAACACGAACGGAGACCTTGCAATATGCAATAAAGGGCAGTGTAACGGGAAATGGAAACCACCACGAACTCATCACTGCTCTACGTGCGGTGTCTGTCGACTAGAATTCGATCATCACTGTCCATGGGTATGATTTTAGCTTGATATTTGTATACATCATCAAGAATTCACCCTTACTCTCAGGTCGGAAACTGCGTGACGCTCTCTAAACTCAAAGCATTCATTTATCTTTTATTCCTGGTACCCCTGGCGTTCTCGATCGCTGTTTTTCCTGTCTCCAAAATTCTTGTTGGGCATGTTATCTCCGCCTTGAATGTTTCAAAGCAAGATGAGTGGGCCAATAGAATCTGGTGGAACTGGTCTGGCTCGTGGATTTTATGTGCTGGTCCTTTCGGCCGCTGGATAGCTGGAACCATCCTTGGATTTATGATACTGAGTCGAGACCGCCAACGAGAAAAAGATATTCTGCCTGGTTACCTTATTGAAGAGCCTCATCTTCGAGTCACCCTGACAGCCGGTTTCGCCCTCCTTCTGTCTGTTTTTGCCTTCGTGCGTAACATTCGTGCGTTGTCTTTCTCGATTTAATAGTTTCTACTAGGTTCTGGCAATTATTTTTATAAGGAAAGTTCTGCGAGGGGTAACTACCTTCGAAACATTGCGTTCTCCTACGCCCTCAAACCGGGTTAGCTTGGCACTTCTGGACAAACTCCATCTCGTCTGCATTCCTCAGACTGCAACCCGGCCTACCATCATTGCTCCTGTCCTGCCAAACGAGCGAATGTATGACCTAGGCGCGGCCTACAATCGGAAGATTTTCATAGAAAAGCCGTTGATATCCACGTCGGTTCCGAGGTCTGTGTTTATGTATTATTTATGGTCATCATCTATCTCACAGTCGCTTCGTGATAGTTCTTATATTTGGCCAAAACTAAATCCCTCAGTGATCCAGAGATTGCGAACAATTCAAATTGATAATCCAAATCCTTTGATTTCGCCATAAATCTCCTTCTCCCCCAACACGCGCCACAGTTTTCCGCAGAACGTACAAGAGGGCGCAGTGCCTTCTCACCCAACGGTCAATGCTTTCCGGGAACGCGACGCGCCACATGACATACCTTTGTTGCCACATCCAGTAGAGGGCCAGTTGGGAGCTGTCTCGCCTGAGAGGCAAGCTCCGTTCCAAAGGCTACCTCCATCGGAACCCGACCACTGGCTACAGGACACTTCGGTGAACGTTCCGGTCAAGGCTCCGTGTCCAGATGGGAAGAAAGCCGACGATCCTCCAGTGTCTTCACAAATATCGAAGCTATAACATGAGGGTGAATTTCGAGGACCAAAGTATTGCGTGGTTGCCTACTGGAAGGGCTGGCCATGCTGGTTGTTTGGGTTGGACGTCGACTGTCCGCACCACTCCTATAAGCGTAAATTATGTTGAACTTGCGTTAATATGGATAAAACATCAGGCACACACCTGGTTTCCTTGTACTCGGCTGTATAACAACTGTGTTCAGAAGGGAACTTTGTGTCAAATGCAGGAACTTTACCAACCAAAGATCCGTTACTTTCACGATGACGGAGTGGAAAGGTCCGGTGTAAGCCGGAGAGAAGGGGTCTGCTGTTCCAGTCAGCGCGAAGCAACGACCGCAAGCATCACCAGCCCCCAGTCCAGGGCCAGAGCCAAACGCCAATTGGTTAATCGCAGCGGTAAAGCCAGAGGCTGCCTTTCCGCAGGCTGAACAGACGAGTTTAGCATGCCATTGTCGATCAATATGGTCAAGCAATACCTGGACTTCCGCAACCGGAATACATGGTAAACGAGGCCTGGCCAGAGGAACTCTGGACAAAGCCACCTGTTGCTCGTTCGTTAAGAGTAACAGTGTTGACCGCGAGCAGGCCACCAAGAAGACTAAGGGCAGAAAGCAACATAACGTCCGGGTAGAATTAATGCACTCCTCCCCCCCCCCATCCCCCCATTTGAACCCCATTTTATATGATGGCGCCTCATCTTCGGAGATGCCATTTCTGTTCCTCATTTCCGCTAGATCAAGCGAAGCCTGCAGGTGAACTTGGATCGCTCAGGCCTATTTATATCTTTGTCATGGTTTTTCCCGCTGTGGTACGGGCATCATGTGGGTCTCCCCATGCTCAAGTTGTCGGGCAACGTCGTTTATGAGTGGAAGAACTACATTTTGCATCCGGCAAAACATTCCCTACGTACTTAATAGAGGTTTCTATGGTTCTTTGAGTTGAAAGGAGTTTTTTATAAAAATATCTTGGGTGACCTAAGGGTGTTCATGAATTATTTCTTCATGTTGGCATTTTTTTCGCTTGCAGTGAAAGTATATTTCTTTTGTTTATTATTTATGTAACCGACCCACCAGGTCCAAATGTTGATGAACACGATGACAATGTTGCCCCCCCTGACGTAATTTCACCGTGCAAGGCTAGGAGTGGGACGCATAGAATACTGATTTGGGGAATGCAATACGGAGTTTGAGATGTCGAAGCACCAACTTAGTTACTTGAAGGTCGATTGACGCAGACAGAGCTAGTCCAAATGCTGTCCGAAATAGTCGATTTCCATGGGTGCAGCGGTGTTCAATATCACCCAAGCGCTTCTTGAGCTTGGGGTATATCTCGAGAAAGACGAGTTGGGCGATGTGTGCTTCAGTCGTACATTCTTGCATCCAAAAATATTCCACCTTGCCTCGAATTCTGGGTATTGTGGTCTTAAATGATTAGAATTTGTGGGGTGAAGACTTCAATCTATAAGGCAGAGGGAAAATTGGACAGACGTCATGAAGCAGTGCAATGCACTGAAACAAGTTTGGAGAGGGTAGATGGAACGATGTGGATGGTACCCGCCAGACCCTTCGATACGAACAGGCCAATTGCATCGTCAACAACGCTATGAAGAAGGTCAAACAAAATTACTCAATGACATGGACGACCACTATCACTGGTCAGCGTTCCAAGAGAAGGAGGCGCATCTGCATATCACCAATTATATATCAACTACCGGAAGACCAAGGAAATGTGTACTTATGGCACAAGCTTGGCGAATACATCATCACGTCGGGTGACTGGTTCAACACCCGACGCTGGAGGCTTGCTCAATGATAACCTATAAGAGGATGAATTCCTCAATCTGAAAGAACGATTGCTGGGAAGTTGACCGGTCGGCAGAACACTGGATTCACCGAAATGAGAGCTGGTCTCAGAGGCAAAACAGCTACCTTTTATCCAGACCAAGGTAAGCTTTAGGTGGTGCATGGATCAAACGTAGTTATTTTCAAATTGCTATAACAGTCTAAGAACTTGTCTCTGCCGGTTTGACACCGTATTTAGCGGGGTCGGTCCCATGGTGATTATGGTTGACGAGATTGAACCTGGATAGATCGAGTCAGCTGAAAGTTCTGAGCTGGAGATATTGGACTTACATTGGGAATGCGGCTGAAAAAGTCAGATTGATTAAAAGAAAATGAAATGGAGCATTAAGTTTAACGTACCAAATTTGAGCTGCGACCATTGTGAATTGGTGCTTGCTGCATATTGAACCCATCCCGGCTGCGGTGATTCACCATACAAAGGCTTTCCTTCCTGTGCACGTTGTCTGAGCTCTTCCAAATCCCTGTCCTCTTCTCGTTTATTCTCAGTCCACCCCCAGAAGCGCACTAAGATATGTTAAACCAATGACCATATCAGACAGGGAAATATGCGCACGACTCGACCTCTGATATGCCATGAGGAAACCGGCGGTAAAGCCCAGGAATCCGCCAAGTTTTAGAGGGGTTTTGAGCTTTGATCTGCTGGGGTCCGCCATTTCTGCTTGGAGCATCAGAAAAAGCAATCCAACAGCGGTACATTGGGCAACTCACCCCAGAAATACAGAGCTGCTGGGAAAGCGGCAGTGGTACTTGCCCAAAAGGCATAATCTGAGGGTCTGAAGTACCTGATTACACGGGAGGCATGGGGGTCCGCGTCGATGAGAGGATAAGGGGTCTCTAGGACCCTGTTAGGCATGGCTTTGCAGTCGCTTGAAAGCTCTTGAAAGCGGAAAGCGACAACGGACGGAAGCGGTCCTCTTACAGTGTCACGTGGAGAGTATTCCTGGCCTGCCCTGAAGTTCGCTTTGACACTGAGTGGCACTGCACGAATTATTATAAGGCCTCGTGCTGTTCTGACTTTAACGACCTTGTTTTCTAGCACCTCATCTTGCGCTCGACCTTCTCGCGATGAGCGCCATTCGCAACAACTCGAATAGGGCTGAAGCTCGCAAGCAAAGGTCGTTGCCTTATAGTCGTGCTATAGTAAGACCTCTGCATGACCTTGCCGATTTTGTACTCACAAAATACGTGAAGGCAAATGGGATTAGCACCTTCCTTCGAGTTTTTGGCCTCGGCGAACAGGTTGAAGACGAATCTGAATCACCCAAAGAAACCCAACAAACCGATCGAAATGCGGTAAATGAACTTGTAAGAGGAATGTATTATTCTCACTATTTTGTCGCCCTAATTTCTTCGACAGACGTCTTCTCCCTCGCGGTCCCAGGATACCAACACCTTTTACGCCCCCGCCAATCAATCGACCTTTAGTAGCCCCCGTCAGCCTTTGGTGCCAGTCGACTTTTCCAACTACTCAGCGAGAACACCAGGGGAACCATCGTCTTCGTCGTCTTCGACTATTCCTGATGCCCGAAGTGTGGCGACATACTTCAGCCAGAAGACGGGCACTGCTGTCGACGCAAATTTTGTGGAATCAATTGTTACAGAGTTGCAGACAACACGTAAGTATTTTTTCCGATCGTGTTGTCCACTCACTGAACATTATTTTGCAGCGGAAAAACCCCAGAAGTTCAGATTTACATTCACAACACCCGGTCGCGAATCGTCTCCATTCTCATTAAATCCAAATATTACGGACGCATCGCCCTCGCCCTCCCCACGGAAGAAGTTAGCCAGAAATCCTAATGGCACTTATCGATGGGAGGGTGCAGGTAGTGCCAAGCAGACGCGATCGCGTAATAGATATGCTTCTCCTGCTTTTAGTGCTTCTCCGTCGAAGCCTGAGCGGTTAATAATGAAGGAAAGCACCAGTCTAGGAGAAGCGCCTCTTACGGACAGCAAAAGAAGGAAGGTCGGCGAAGCAGGGTCTTCAAGTCCGCGTCCGGCTGCGTCCGAATCGTCAGGACCTTCTGTTCCGTTTCCCGTCACCGCTTCTCCTACAACCCCACGCACAAATGGAACTCCTACGAGACCTACCACGATCTCATCTTCGACCCGTCTCCGAACACCTGCGAAACCAACAGCACCGGTTGTTCCTTCACCATTACGACAAGCTTGGTCAGACGCATCATCGACGTCTTCTCGCGACGACAGCGGCCAAAATCCATCACATCAAACCAAGCAAACTAAAACTGCTAATTTCATGGCTGAATTAATCAAGGAGACGACTCCACCAAAGAAACCCGACCTGAGCAATCCATATCAGACTGCAAGTCCTGTGGGCAAAGTCGGGCCTCCTAGGCGTGGAACCAAGCGGCAACGTGCAACTGGTCGACCGGCAGCACCTACCAAAGAGCAACGGGCCGAAGAAGAGAAGCGGAAACAGGAAGAGGAGAAACAGAAGAAACTCAAAGAATATTCACCGCAAGCTATCATTGAGGCGACTGTGCCTAAGGTAAGCGGTCATCTCATTCAGAAAGCGGAGAAGCTAATATTTTTATTCAGGGAAGCAAGCGTTCGCGTCCTCCTGCTCGTTTTGAGAAAGCGGTGTCTGACGAAAGCCTTTCCGATATCACTCCTCCTGCACAACGCGAAGCACCGGTCGTTGTGGAGACGAGAAAGGCTACCTATATCGTGGAAGAAGTAAGCGAGGACGATGAAGAGGCACAGAGATCGGCTAAGAGGTCTAAACCTTTCATCAACGGAAATGGTCTCCCATCTACCCTTTCCAAGAAGGCATCGACTCCACCAGATTCGGACATAACCATCGAAGAAGTCGGAGATGTCATCATGCACGACTCAAGTAAGGAGCAAAACAAGGCCAATGGAAACCTGAAGGAAACCCCAAAATTGACCAATGGCAATATTTCTGCCGCAGCAGCTGCCAGTGCAAGTAGCCCTACATCACGATCTTCGTTCTCTGGACTCAAGTCGATTCCAAAGGAACCGAGCAAACTGAGGTTCAGCTTCCAAGCGGAAGGTTCATCAGCACCATCATCACCTGCCCCTGCCTCCTTGCCCCTGCCATCGCCTCCTACTCTCCCAAAAACCGAGTTCAAGTTCACTCCTCCTTCTACTGGATTTAATTTCTCTTTCAAGGCCGCCGATAAAGAGACCAGCGACGCAAGCAAGCCGACCGTATCCAAGAAAGATGTCGCGGAGGTGAAACCCTTGGGCGTCGAAGAAATCAAGGCAAAAGTCCGTGCGATGGATGCGAAATCCTTGCCCATCTTTAGCTTCACTTTTACCGCGACTTCCGTGCTGCCAAACACTGCAGACCATGTCAGAGCGCGCAGCGACGCCAAAGTCCTTCCTCCATCATCGCTACCCAAGTTTGATTTCGCAGAAGCCAAGGCAGGTTCTCCTTCCGCTTTCAAGTTTGACCTGTCCGGCTCCAAAACGCCTTCGTCTTTCTCTTCTTTCGGCAGTCCTTCTCCTTCTCTGGGAGGTTTCACTCTCGCCAATTTCGGTGCCAGCGCCTCTGCAGATGCCTCCAAGGCGGCCTCTCGCTTTGACCCTGGACCTGTCAAAGGATTCGATTTCACAGCTGCCGGAATGAAGATGCCCGAAGTCAAGAAAGACCATTGGACATGCTCGCTTTGTGGATTGTCGAATCCCAAAGCAGCGTCCCAGTGCGAAACCTGCGAAACCCCTGCTCCAAGCGGTACCTCTGCTGCACCCGCGCCTGTGCCAAGTAAACCGCTTGATGCATATAAGCCTCCCGCTCCGCCTGTGAAGGGATTCGACTTTGCGGCAGCCGGCATGAAAATGCCCACTGTCAGCAAGGGCAAGTGGTCCTGCTCGTTGTGCGGACTCTCTAATCCAGACTCTGCTTCCAAGTGCGAAACATGTGAGACACCCAAGTAATTACGATCCTCCAGCATTCTCTATCTTCCATCATCCAATACCAAGTAACGGTCTCAAAATGCATGACAATCGTTCTTTCCTCTTTCCTGTGTTTCTTTCTAGTTTACATAGCCGTTATTCTGTGTATATGACTGCCCAGTAACCCCCACATTTCAATCACGCCCTATCCAATTCCCATGCAATACCTTGTCTCATCCTGCTGCTTTTCCGTAACTATCTGTATTTGTAAAGCTTCTCCTGTCATCTCTTTTTTTCCTACACGATCTTCTGTTTTTCATCCGCTGTTCATTTGCATTCTGGAGTTACACTCAAGTTACAGTAGATAGTAAACCGAGCCCAATCATTAATGCTCAAGGGCTATGGACATCGATTTTGGACCTCCTAAATATCTGACTCTAAGTACTTCCTTTATTCAAGTGCCAGGTGTGTGCCTCGAGAAGTCTAACCGCCGTGCTATTGAGCGGCCCTTTCCTTCGCCATCGTCTGGTGATGTAAGCTTGCGTTTGAGGTTAATGCTGCGGGCTTTAACGCCTGGTCCTGTCGAATTCATATCTACGTTTCCGTCGACCTCTTCGAGTGGCCTTGCCGAAAGTTGGGTGCTGCATTTGGGGAGTTTCGATGGGAAAGTAGGATATGGGATGGCGAAGAAGTAGGGGTGGTTAAGAGCCTGGATATTATTATAAGAAACAAGAACTTTATCCAAAACTTAAGTAGCATACCTCGCGTGCTGTGATGCGTTTACGAGGCTCATAGATCATGCATTTACTCAAGAGATTCAGTGTATCAGCGCTAGCCGCTGTAAACAGATCCCTCAAAGGCGGCTTCGGGAATTGCCCAACGGGGACATAATCAGGCAATTTAGTGTGCCCCTACAAGATTTAAATGTGAACAACTTGCGTCAAGAGGAATTGCGAAACATTGCTCACAGGCCATTCATCCTCGGTGGGGGTTCCGAGAGCTCTAAACGTGGTCTTGAGTTGGTCCATGTCGCTCTCACCAGGTAGATACGGAATCCGAAGCATGAGCTCGGCGAATATGCATCCAACGGACCAAATGTCAACAGCAGAGCTATAATAACGACTGCCGAATAGAAGCTCAGGAGGGCGGTACCAACTGTCATGCGGATCGAGAACAAAAGGGTTTTTATCAATTAAGCCACCATACTTGTGAGGGGGAAACTCAGAGCATACCGAGTGATGACCTGACATGTCATTTTGTACCCTGGGTCTGCAAAGTCTCTCGCAAGACCGAAATCTGCGATTTTAAGTTCTCCGTCCGAGGCAATGAGTAAATTGTTCGGTTTAAGATCCTAGTTAAGTTGAAAGTGTCAGGATGCATATGCAACGCTCTTCGACCAATCACGTACACGATGAAGAATGAAATTTCTGTGGCAAAACTCGAGACCACGGAAGGTCATTGCCATCCAGCTCTTGATGTCTGCTGGGAGAAAGACGAGAGATCTATCCTTGATGATCATTTCCAAGTCCGAATCTAAGAATTCTAGCACGAGATTCAGATTCGTTTTTGACGAGAAAACGTCAAGCAGCTTGATTCGAATGAAATATGAATAACCTAGAACACAAGTTTCAGGATACCAGAGACAATGCGCACCTCTATGATGTTTTGATGCTTCAGCTCCCTCAAGTATTTCACTTCACGAATGGCTGACATGTCCAAGCCATCTTTGAACTGCCCGACTTTGATTTTCTTGATAGCGACCTTTCTTCCTGTTGAAGCTTCTCTCCCTGTTATACCGCAAGCATATATGAGAAAGCCGTTTGTATGTTAACGGAACGAGGCACTCGCCTTGATATACAACAGCGTATGTTCCCTCTCCAACCTTCTTTTCTTTCACCCTGGATAGAAATTGAAATCAGATTTCATGGTCATAAGACATAAAGTATCAGAACTTGCCATCGACGCTGCCTCTCGGTGTTCGCCTTCTCGACTGCGTCCATGTTATATTGTACAACCCGAGATTATATGAATTGCTGGAGACAGAGTGCTCTGCAGATTATTCCAGAGAGAGAAAAGAAGTTATAGGCCTTTGAAGTCCTTTACAGTAGCAAGAAATGAAAGATCTTAAGCGGTAAGATCTATGAGGCCATGCGGTCGTCTGCGAGCTGGGGAAGGATTGGAATCTGGAAATGATGGACCTTCCTTATAAGGTGATAAGACTTGGCAGTGTCATTCCACTTTAGCGATCATGTGATCGGTTCGCGTCCACGAGGTTTCGAATTTGGAGTCTGGACCACGCGTCAAGTTCAACTTGAACTTGCCATTCTTTTGCCTGCTGTCGAACACATGCTTGCCGTGCAAGGACCACATTCATTCTGGCATTGCTATTGATACTTCGATTGACTTTGTTTTCTTGATTACTCCCTCTGACTCATTTCTTTCTACGCAAATCTTCTTTGGTTCGCAGTGATTGCGAAGATGCCGGCCTTGTCGTTCAAGAATTTGTATGCTGAGCTAGGGATTGAGCAGAACGCTTCTGCCGACGATGGTGAGCTAATTGATATTTTTTCTTGTCAGAACACATGTATATTGATGTTCATTTTGTTTTCGTCTCTTTTTTTGCCTAGTTCGAAAGGCGTATAGGAAGCGCGCTCTAGAGACACATCCAGATAAGCTTGAACCTGGCGCTAATGAGAAAGAGAAACAGGAAGCGGAAAGACAGTTCCACAGGGTGAAATTTTGCCTTCTTTATACACTTCTTCGGAAGATTCTCAGCGGCAACGCCGGATGCATCTTTTATAGGTCCATGAGGCGTTCGAGGTCCTTGGAGACCCTGTGAAGCGCAAGGTATTGTTCCCCTATGCTTTTTGACATCAACACACTAACGCCCTAACCTATAGGCTTACGATTCTCGAATGAACGCGAGAACTGATCCTTCTCTAATATCTGAGGAAGCTGCTCGTCGGATAAGAGAGAGGAAAGAGTGGGCTCAACGCCAGAGGGAAGAAAGCGAGAAACGTATGGCAGCATTTCATGCGCAACTAGCTCGCGAGAAACGGGAAAAGCAGGAGGCGTTGGAGAAGATGGCGAAGGAAGCTGCCATGGTCTCAGAGATGCTACAAGAAATGTATCAGCTGAACCCTGAGTTTGCTGCGAGAAGACAGGCTGCACTTCAGGTCAGCCCGTTTTTCTTATCCGTTAAAGATTATTGCCTCATAGAACGTCTTGCTTTCTCTAGCGCAAGGCAGAACGAGAACGAGAACACGCCAGGCGGCACAATCCCTCTCAACGACCCATTCATTCGTAACGCATAAATTCGTTTCTGGAAACCGAACTGTTGGATTAGCGTTGGACAAATTCTATTCCGATTCGCTCTTTGTAGTTAGTATATTATGGACCTATGTACATTTCCAATTGCATAAATACAGCGCGTGCCCTCCGTTCGTAACATTTCATTTCCTTCAGTTAACTGACAACGTTCCCAACCTACTCTTAGCTATGCGTCCAATATCATTTACAGCTCGATCCAACTCGGTTCTCCAATCGTGGCTTGCGAACTCTACAGGCGAAATGCTGTCGAGTGCTGGTTCTTCGTCCGAGAAAGAATGAGGAAGACCTAAAATCTCTTCCATTTCTTCCGCAATGGCAGCGCGAGTTCTACCGTTCACAAACGTGATATACCGCAACCCAGGATATTTTACTTCGTAGCAGGCATTGAGGTGCGCCAGACGGACGAGGACCTCTGGCGGTGTCGGCTTGACCCCTTGCGCACCCTGCTCGTTTGCGCTGAGTTTGGAGAGGTTCTTGCTCTCTCCAATGCGTGGATGGCCGGAGATGAATTCTGCTTGAGCTTGAATATCCCATTTCTCGATCTCGGAGAGTGCGATGTCGATAAATTGAGAATAAGAAGCAAGCGGTGGCAACGACTTGAGCACTCCGTTGAGCTGTGGTTCAAGTACATGCACAAGGACAGGAGAGCGTTCGAAGAGGATTTCCAGTGCAAGCGCAAGGGGTGATTGCGTGTTTGAAGGCGAATTTTGGATCTCTTCCAAGGTTGGTAAAGTCGACATCATGCTATTTTGACCTCACGAACACTGGTGGAAGAGGAGGAATCTAAAGATAAGTCAGTTGTCCAACAAATTACAATCCAGGATATGAAGCGCTACCGGGCCGTTGAATCCGACGTATTTTGCCGTTCATTTGCAATCTCGTTCTAAGTAAAACAACCATGTCCAACGGAGCAGGCTTCTTTTTCCGGGCTTCCCTTACTCTTACTAGTACTCCCACCACACATAAATGGCTGAAATAAAACCCTTTACCTTTCGCTGGGGTATCATCTCTACAGGGGCCATAGCTGCATGCTTCGTGAAGGTGCGTAGTCAGATATGTACAGTAGTCGACAAAACTCCACTGGACTGACGAACTTCGCCCAGGATTTACTGGTAGATCCAAAGACGTATGAACCTATTCTGTGAATGAATCTTGTGGGCGAGAACTTAATCTGAATTCCGTAGTCGCGATGTACATGACGTCGTCCATAAAGTCGCCGCCGTTGGGTCTCGCTCCGTGGCAAAAGCTCAAGAGTTCATCGATCGAGTTGCTGGAGGGAACAAGTCAATCAAAGCATACGGCACGTACGGCGAGGTCTATACGGATAAGGTGAGCTATCTAATTTTTTGTTGACATGCTATCATCTCTTAACATGGGTTCAACCAGGACGTGGACGGACTCTACATCGGTACATTCGGCCAGAATTATTTACTAGTTCGAACTCACGAATGTCTGGAATCAAGGTACCCCTCACACATATCACTACGAGAATGCATTGGACGCTATCAAAGCGGGAAAGCACGTACTTTGTGAAAAGCCTGTCACTTGCAACGTCGCCGAACTGCGTTCTCTCATTGCGGCAGCCAAAGAACACAACGTATTCTTCATGGAGGCAATGTGGACGAGATTCCAACCTCTTAGCTTGCAAGTGAAAAGGATCGCGGAAGAGGGCTCTCTGGGTCTCCCTGTCTTGCTACATGCAGACCTTTCTGGAAACTTTGATATCCATAGTACGTGCATTAACAGCCTTATTTGAACGTACTAATGTAGCTTGCCTCTAGATATTCCTGTGACCCATAGGATCTTGGACCCAGCCTTAGGAGGAGGCGCTCTACTTGATATGTCGGTCCTTTTGTTGTTTGAATGCTTCTGGCCAGACTAAAAAAGATGCATCATCCCAGCGGCCCTTACCCCCTCTTCTGGGTAAATATTATCACCACGATGTTGATGTATATCTTCTCACAGCCCGGTCCTTGATAGGCAATTCTAGCGCTTTACGAGAACCCGGCCAACAATTTCACATCACCCACAAACATCACAGCCTCCATGCTTAACACACCCATCACTCCAGTCGACAGCAGCACCGTTTTTAGTCTCGCCTTCTCCGCTGCCAAACTCGCGGCTCAGGCATCTCTCAGTTGTAGCATCACCCTAAACTCAGTAGACCCCGGCGTGACAATCCGCTTCGAGCGGGGAACCATCCTCATCTCAAGCCCAATTTATTGCCCGAAAGAGTTTAAGGTACAATACCTTGGAACGAATGGCAAAGTTGAGAGAGAGGAGAGGAGAGTATTTACCTATGTTGGTGGAGGCTGGCACTTTCAGGCCGACGAGGTTGCGAGGTGCGTAAGGGACAACAAGAAGGAGAGTCCTCTGTGGGGCCATGATAAAAGCTTGTTGGAGATGACTGTCTTCGACGAGGTATGTACACGGTTTATGTCGCTTATGCTACTGATCAAATTCTATATCCCCCTGCACAGGTGCGTCGTCAGGGTGGATACAAGCTCCCTCCTGGTGTCGAAAAGGTCACGGAGTAAAAAATTTGTTGCTGAACTTTCGTGGCTGAAATGCTTGGTGATTGAGAGGACGAATACTGTGTATGTATGTCTAGATATGTATAATACAATGAGGCTTGAGCCAGGACCGAAAAGAAATAACGACCAAGAAAATATTTCTACATGTACAAAGTAAATAACTGAATCGCCATGTATGTATATACACACTGATTCAGAATAGCAAAGCAATATGAGACAGCAAGTTGCATGCAATTAACAAGATATTTATCGTAGATTTCCAAACCTAATACGCTGGCCATTAGAGCGTGATGTCATAATTTTGTTTCTCCCATTTACTCCACTCGAACACGGGAAGTGGATGCCCCTTGGCATTGAAAACCCATGAATTTAGAGGGATAGGGTCTTCGTTAGTACACAAAAGGTAAAGGTATTTCAGCGTTTCTGCCAAAAAGTAACTGTCATGCTTAGGTTAACTATAGTGTCCTGGAGAATCGGTGAAAATATAAATGCAGACCTGGGCATTTCGTCTTTCATTGCCGATGGAAGTTGATCCACTTGAAGGATGCCAGCATAGCCGTACCGTGTTTTTGTTTCTCGTTCGATTGATTCATAGATTGACCTATCAGATGTGATGGCCTTAGTTGTCCAAAATCTAGCCGGTTGGGACGAATGAAACGCACCAGCCTCGGTCCCTCCATAGAGAATTCTTAGTCGATTTCCACATCAGATAAAAGCTCTCAACCAGCTAATTCTTCTTCAGCATTTGGAGTGGACGTTCTAAAAGCTGACGACTTACCTCTGGCTTTAATAAATACTGAGGCCGCAAAAGAGTGTATTCTCTATCTTCTAGAGATGGCGCATGTTGCTCGGTTTGGCTAGTCCCAGGGGGGCCAGTCCCTTTCTTGCCTAATTTTTCCCATTCCTCGACATGTGTCATCCATCGTCCCAACAGCTCTCCTTCCGGACTAAGCCACGCCTTCATCTGCACTTCCTCGGGTCCCAGTCCGGAGGCCTGGTCATTGTATGTTGTCCAACACGTATACGCCAATCCTTGGGCAGCCCAGAGGTGAAGCTCGCGGTCGCGCAGCGGGAGGGAAATGCCGAGCGTATGCACACCCAGTGCAAGAAGGCCTGGGAGAGAACATGAAAGGTGCTCGAATCTATGGCTCAAAACCCCGTCTTGGATGTCGGTCACATAGAGCAATTGTCGTTTTGGGGTGATAAAGAAGAGATTTCTGATTATATAGTTGATAGCTCCGAGATCTGCGAAAACACCAAGGATCATGAATTAGAATTTGAATTTTTAGAAGGTTCAAAAGAGACTTACAAAGGTCTAAGCTTCTACTGTCTGATTTAGCTGTCAATACCCATTGCTTGAGAAGGTAATGAAGTGCACTGTGTGCGTGTTCACCCACAGAGTAGTGGGCTGGGTGAGAGTGAGCTATTTCTGGTCGACAAAAGGGCATGAGAAAAGGTGCACACCATTCGTAGGCATGCCTGTATTTGGATCCCACATCGTTGGAAGCAGTCCGTGTGAGAGTTTAGATTCGTAAATCTTCGTCATGACATTTTCAGTCTGTCATCCAATGTTGTTAAAACTATGAAGACAAACGGCCTTCAACGTGAAAGACGTGCCTTATTATAATATTCTGGCCTTCCTGTTATATGCGCTAAGTACTTGCTAAAGAACAGATTGTCCAAATAAGATGCAGGGTAGATCGATCAAACTTCAGTGTGAACTCACAATTCCATTTGATTGCTTAGGATGTTCGCCCACGCGACACTTGTTTCCCCTTCCATCGAGATCTTCCTTCTATGTAATGTAATTTCGCTAAGTACCGGCAAAGATAATACTATTAGATCTGAGTGAGACTCACGAAGCGGTGTCGAAAGCGATTGTTGGAAAACCAGATGTAGAATTGAAGGCAGGAAGAATCATCTTGCCAAGGTCGTCTGCACGTATCAACAGCACAGGTTCACCGGACAGGGCGTAGGCAGACAACAGTCCTCCAAGATGGCGAAGGACCGTATCATAGAAACGCGCATATGCGCCCTGCGTTTAAATGCACCTTAGAACAACGTCTCTTGAACTGTGAACAAGAGGTTTGAAGCATACCGATGGGAGGGAAAAGTTCTGCGTGGATATCGTTCCGAGGCTGTCTCGAAACGAGTCGTGAAGACCCATTGTCCACATTGTATCTAGCGAGTCAAACAGAGTGACACCCCAGCCATTCAAACTAGAGTGTAAGTGATTAATAACATCACAAGGTCGTCCTCATTCACGGAACGCACTTGTTACTCCCTCCCCCAGAAACTGGTAACAGCTCGTCATACCCACCCGCAAAAGTGTGATACCCGCTGTATGCATGTTTAAACGACTCTTTTACACTCTCTGCTCGCTCTGCCCACGTTGTGATTGGCGACGTATCTTGAGGCCGATGTGGCGGATGAAGAGGTCGTGGTCTGTGTCCGCCAACTGGGGGATGCGGTTGCGGGCTATAGATGCGTAACGGCGGTTGGTCGGAACGAAGAATAAATATCCAAAGAATGAGCGTGCATCCAACAACCCATGGGAAGAAGCGCAATAGAGGCCGGCTTGTTGGTCTCCATATTGTTGACGGTTTGGGTACTGGGCTTACTGGCGGGATCGTGATGACAAGATTTGGCACGCGACGGGCCATCGATGGCCACTGCACGTATATCTCAAGACCAAAAATTAATATGAGATGAAAGGGAGAAAAGCGAGAAGGAAAGAATGGTCTGCAATGGCCGTCGTGTACATGTAAAGTATAGTAAATTAGTAATGTGTGCTCCGCGAGACTGAGTTCCACATCTTCTGGTCCACTTTGGGTCAGCAGCCATTCGGGGATACAGAGCATTTGCCGATGTCAGCAGATACTTCGGATGACACGATGTTGTTGTATAGACAAGTTGTGGGTGCCAAGAAATTGTCTGTGAATTGCAATGGAGAATTTTGGACAAAGCATTGCGAAAACCAGAGAAAAAATATCGACAACTTGGATGCAAAGAAAGGGATAGCGACACGAAAGCAGATTGGAAGACAGGAAGTAGACTAGAAGACGGGAAGTAGCTGAAAAATGAGAAGACCGAATGGGATGCGGCAGTAGGACAAGAAAAAGAGGAGCCCAAACATATCTATGAATGTCCTCGACTAAGTTCAAGTTCGCGGACCTGTCGGCGAAGTAATTCCACTTCTGCCTTGTCCCTGGAGGTTTCTGCTTCCAGTTGCCTAATTTTGGCGTCTTTTCTTTCAGCATCTTGGCGTAACCTTTCTTCCTTGGCTAAAATCTCCTTCAACTAGTAGATTTATTAGAATGAAAAATTGGAAATCGAATTATCATTAGAACACACCTGTTCATCCACAGCTTCGCAGTATTTGTTATAAGCCATCTCAACAGCTTCGACGACTTTCGGGCGAACGGTGTGAACACGGATCATGTGGTATTTCCCGCTGGCAGTATCATAGCAGCGTTGCGTATCAGAAGTCGGGTTGGATTTGGGTGTACTGATTCCTTGTTGCTTGGCTATGACACCGGCAATTGTGTCGGCGAACCAGTAACACTGGGATTTGAAAAGGTTGTAAAATGACTCCTTATCGTGGACCGTTTTGGCGAGAATGGCAAGATGGGCGAGGGGGATGGGATTATTCAAATCGAATGACTCGATTTTATCTTCGGTGATACGATCGAAAAATGCGGGTTCCCAGTGCTTGATAATATCGTACGCACATCCAACCTTGGAGATGGTGTTGCTGACCGTTGAACCCATCACTGCAGTCTCGCGCTCAGGTTTGCTTGGTGGTTCAGGGTCCTCCGGGTTTTCACCTTCCACACGTGGTGCCCAGGAAGTCCAAAGCCCGCGCGAGATATCCTCTCCAGACGCTGGGGACGTATTTTTCTGGTTTTCGCAAAGAACAGGTACGCCGGTTGGTTCGACATTCGAGCGACTACGCTCGACGCGGAGATACTGCGTGCCACGAGTAGGATGTTCCACGACTGCAACCAAGTACTCGTGCTGCGTGCCGTTCCGTTTCTTGTATCGTCTGACTTGGACAACCATGCACTGCCGTGATTCTTGGGACTCGAGGTAGCACTTGACAGCAATGTCCCTCCAGTGGTCTACGGAGATGCCTGTTCCGTCTTTTGGGGCCAAATCTACGCTCGAAGTCATGAAATCTTGCGGTATGGAACCAATTCCTAGAATGTGGAGGAGAGGGCGAAAGAAGGATCGCAGAGGCGAAGTAATGTCTGGAAACATTTCCAAACCCTAGGCGGTAATCCAATATATAGGGTTGACAGTACCCACAGCGATTCGAGGTGAAAGGAAGATGGAATCCGCATGTAATGCCTCGAGGAACCCTGGAATCGCAGTCAGTATGGGATTTACAGCAAAAGACGAAAAAAGGCTACCCAACAGTGATCTTGTTCGAATCTTGTTACAATCGACTGTTGATAGGCCCTGACAGGGTTTGAGGGCTCCTCTGCACCCCTTCGTTCTCTGTGCAAGAAGTACACTTAGTCGCCCATTTCTCAGTTGACCAGCCCGTGTGAAGGGCACGCCAATCGAGACGCCAGCTCAGTCCCATCCAGGCACTATACGTACACATACCCATTTTGTCAATACTTATTTTGCAGTATGGCATTGGTAGGAAAATGCCCGGAACGTGGCTTAGCCGCGGCGCTAGTTCGCGGTCCGTCATGTGACGATACCATTTGATGTCACATACGGATACAGTGACATATGCTCGACCATCTTTCGAAGTTTCGCATTAACATCTCCTTCTGAAAGTTCTGAGCCCCACCAAGCGTTATTCAATCTCGCTATACGTCCATACGAAAACCTCAAAACCCCAAAATTCACAGTTCGCAAATTTATCTACTTACTTTGGAGACCAGTTGAATGGCTTAAAACTTTGTTAAAACTATATATATCCAATATATTTCGGCGATCAGTTTTTGGCAGTACTTGCCATGCGTATCCCACGCTCATCCCTTGCTGAGAAACCTCTCATGAACCTAGGGAATCCGAAAAGGACCACACTTAAAAAACCTCTGACATCTATCAGGGCAAGGGCCTTGAGTTTTTCATTGCTTGAATTCAAGGGGAAACATTCCTTCTTCTAGCGATTTGAAGAGAACATGCGCCATACTACAATAAGAAGTTTGATGTCACGATAACTCTTGAACTCTTCTGCTTCAACATATTCGCTTTCTCAGAACATGTCCACTTAAACAGATGGTGGGTGCATCTTTGATCTGAAACCTCATATCCACGACATGCACCTAAATATTGGATGTTTTACTATCAAACCGAGATGCAGTTCTAAATAAACACCAAGGGAAACCAAAAATTTGCCCCACTCCCGAAGACGAATGGGCAGACAGTCCGATGTTCTGTGAGAAGTAGTCTCATTCATTTTTCCTATTGGAACTACTGTTGATTATGTTCCCTGAAGCTTGGGGTTGATTCGCTGACAACGCATAGATGACGACACAGTCAAAAAGCAGGCCGTTCTAACTTCTATCCTGGTGGCAGATTAACGTCAGGTTTGGTTTCAACGTTCATCGATTGCAAAATTAGCTTCAACGAGAAAAGATATGCAGCATGTAAGCCTCGCGTCTGATCAATTGTTCCGGAAGTTACAAAGGGATTGAAGAAAGATCAAGTTGTCAAGAAAGGTTTTACATGCCAAGATCCGAGGCTTGCCAAAGCGTAGGCGAACATGGCAAAAAGGGTGTCATCGATAAAAGTGAAAAGCACGGTCGTCCACAAATCTTCCTTGGAAGCGTAGAGTACGGACGTTACTTAACCATACGAAGTAAATTTAAAGACAAGGACGGGCGCTTATTTAATTGGGCGTAATGCCAGCATGAAACGAAGCGCCGCCGCCCATGTTTCAATCAATAGCTAGGTGGTTTCATAATCCTGAGCGCTCATACAGTGTCCTCGATTAACGCACGCGAAATTTCGGAACGAGGCTTGATCACGCAATGGAACGGAAGGGCATGACTTTCGAAGAATGATCAGTTGAGTTGTTTGTCCACACCTTTACGCCACCAACGATAAATCGGTAGATGACTCTCACCTGATCAATGCATCAGTATACATCGTACTGATCGGGATAATCGTTCCATCGATATCATTTGCATAGTCGAAGTTGAAAACAGCAAGGACGGACGCTATAGTTGCCCAAATCGTCGAATCAGCTGCATGGCGGCCAATACAAATTCTAATAATTGTGGCATGTCATTGCAAAAATTATCTTGTGATGGTAGAAAAATAATGATTACCTTCTTCCAAACCCAAAAGTAAGGATAGTGTCGTCATTGTTAAGCTTCCCATCCGAAGTCAAGAATCGCTCTGGTTTGAATAGGTCGGGTTCGCTGTACTTTACTGGGTCATGCGCCATTGCCCTAGAAAGATGCAGATAATCAAGATATCAATTACATAACAACATACTGGATTGCTTACCACACGTTACTCATAATAGTTGCACCTATCGAAGTTATATGAAGCTCATCAGATAAGACAACAGAGTTCAAAGCGTACCTTTTGGAATAAAATACCCTTCGTATACGTCATCTTGCGTTACAGAGTGAGCCACACCCATGGGCATGGCCGGTCTCCATCTCATGACTTCGCGATAGATAGCATCGACGTACGGTAAAGACGTGCGATCTTCATATTGTGGTAACCTCTGTCCACCCGTAACAGCGTCGATCTGCTCTTGAGCCCGTTTACAGACGTCCGGATGTGTTGCCATTGCTAAGAAGAAAGTACCAAGCGCACACGCAACCTAAATTTAAATTCAGCATATCAGCATTGAGACAGAGAAGCGAAGCAGGGATGTTGAACGAACAGTATCGGCTCCGGCTTTGTGGAAATCGATCAGTTCAATATATTTCCCATTTTGGAAAGAATTATACCGGAATAAGAAGTTGCGCCAAGTCCTTTGATCATCTCTTCTCCTTCGGCCGACCCCCCCTTCTCATTGTTGGCCTGTATGAGACTAGATATTATAGATTGAATTTCTGATCCATTTTCCTGTTCGTCAAGGCCCCGTAAGTTCGTTATTCATCGATGCCGTTCTGGCAGTCAACGTACCATGTTTATCTTCACGAAGTCAAACGGAAGATCCAGCATCTCTCTCGTAAGCCTCTGGCACTCTTCCGCTCTCCGTTGGAACTGGCTGCCTGGTGCCCAAGAAGGAAGATATTTAAGGAATGGTACTGCGTTGATGAGCGAGGCGCCTGGAAACATCGAATTTGTCATGATGGTGATTGCCTTGTCCCCGTTGTCGATGAATGGATCGTTTCTTGGCGCGCTTTCATAGCCGTATACGGTAGACATGATAATGGATGCTGCCATACTGAGCAATTAAGCAAGATGTGACGTTAGTGATTTTCTGGTCAGATAAGTGTCGAAGATAATACATACTATTTATAATGCGCCTCGAAGTTCTCTGGATCCTTAAGTATATTTCTTAACAGCTCGTAGATCTTTGATAATTGGATAGGTCGGTAAGCAAGCGCCGCATCTGGTCTATATTTCTGATGAAGAGTGCGTCGGTTGTCTCTCCACTCATCGCCGTAATGCATTAAGCCGACGACGAACTTCCACCCCAAACTGCGTTTGAAAGAGTACGATCAGTAAGATACTCACAGGAGATAGACAGCAATAATAATAAGCTACTCACATGTCTCTCATTGGAAGCAGAGGCCGGTCCGAGTATATTTGAGATCGCTTCTCGAATAGGTCTTCTACCGCTTTCCGCGAATTTAGCACGATGACATGTTGGCCCAGAGCCTGGCTATGAACGATGTCCCCTCATACCGGAGGTTAGACGAGGACATGAATCGTCACTCTAACAGAAAACATACCATACTTCTCCTTCCATTGGGTGTACGTTATCCACGGCTGTTTCGTTGGAAAGTCGCGGAGGTTTCCGATGAGAAATGCGGGTGGAGGTCCAGGAGGGAACGGGAGATCGCTTTTACGACCTCTGCCTTTCAGAAACAGCAAAATCGCTGTGACGAAGGCAAAGACAGCGAAAAGGTATTGGAGATCGAAGAAAGCCATTGAGAGGTAGCACCGAGAAGTCAGCAGTGGAGGATAAGTGAGGGACAGTG
Organism: Flammula alnicola; assembly: GCA_015499995.1. Lineage (NCBI taxonomy): Eukaryota > Fungi > Basidiomycota > Agaricomycetes > Agaricales > Strophariaceae > Flammula > Flammula alnicola. Next base: position 192,146 of record JADNRV010000023.1, on the reverse strand, counting down.
GCGGTTGGATGTTAGAGGCTATGTATATGAGTTGTACCATGTGCCCCTATTGTCCGCCCCGAATACCTGGACTTCTGCAGGATTTTCCGTGACACGCGCAATGCGTTTCGAGCACACTGCTTCTTGACTGCTTCTATGAGTCATATTTTCATTCACACATTACATGTTCTTGATAATACCCCATCCCCTTGTAGGAGATCTTGAGAAAAGTATGTGCAGCGGTACATTAATTACGTTCCCATGAGGATATCGACCTGAGTACACTTACCTGGGCGTGTAGCGATTTTTGAAAAGATAAGGATGGAAGTTCATGAAATTCGAGGAGTTTCCGTTTGTTTTTGACAGCGGTGATACCCTTGCGATGTGTGTGTTCGCGTCGGTGCCTGTCGGTGCTCCAAAAAATCCAAGATGGAAGGTGTTCCACCGAATAGAAGTTTCTTGATTGATTCTTGTCTGGTGGTCGGAAGTGCGAATGGCCGGGTACAACATTCGAAATGCGTTATCAGTAAGAACATTGCACCCTTTCCTTATGATGACAGGAATCTCGAATTAATTAATATGCCGACTCCGTAGTTGTAATAACATGCAGTTTCGACGGATTTTTCCCAACATAGCCGAGAGTATACTTGCTATCAGGGTAGCTCTTTCAACTCCGACTCCACCGTAATTGGAGAACTTTGCACCCGATACGTGATTGCTTATTGAAGCCACGAAGGGGAGCTGTCCAACAGATATCGAAGAAGAAGAATGAACGGCGCGTGTTGAGGAGCGAAATCCGGACTTGTAAAGCTCTTCACTGTCTTTGGGCTTCATCGCATATGGGCAGGTTATTTAACGGGCAATGCTTTTTTGGACATCGAAACATTGACCTTCGAGTTAACCCAAATTCTAAACCATGGCACCGGTATTATCCAAAATCGTCGACACCAGCCTTGTCCCGTCATACTTCAGTTACCTTCCCGTCCGCATGCACAAGGACGTCGAGGCTATCGATGCCGCGACTTGGGATGCGATCGAGACCTGCGCTCCTCCAGGATCTAAAGAGCGCATCCAAGCAGTGTACCGGCACACTAACCCGTACGGCAACCCCTACGCGCTGTGCCACGGCGAGTGCGACATCACAAAGCTCGAATACTTCGTCAAAGTCGTCGAGATGATCTGGATTGACGATGGTAGGTCATATTCCAGAGCATATGCATATATGACATGTGCTGACGATGTTGATGCCGGCAGACGTCACGGAGGAGCTGCCGCACGCCGAGGCGCTCTACGAGCACGAGGTCCTCCGACACGGTCTCCACAGGGAGTTTGACGACAACACGACACAGGCAAGACCGTCGGCGTTAAAAAGGCGTACCTGCGCTCTGCCCGCGAGGGCATGCTCGCGCTCGACCCCTCGGCACCCCGGCACTGCTTGCCACGCTCGACAGATACCTAAGGAGTACGACAACAGCGAGACGGACTTCATGACCATCGAGGAGTATCTCCCGTACAGATTCCCAATGCGGGGTACCGGTGCGCCATCATAATTTGTCGTCAAAGTAGAATTGGATTGACGATGGGATTTTTTGTTGTCATTTTAGGGTCTGCTCTCACTTTACGCGATGGGCGATGGATATCCACCTACGGAAGAAGAAATCCTGGCCGTGCATGAATTCGAATGGACGCTGGCGGTGTGCTCGCGCTGACCAACGACTACTTTTCGTGGCGCAAAGAAAAATTCCAATCCACAGACCGCGTCCGAAATGCCGTGCCACTCCTCATGCGACAATACTCCTTGCCGGAGAACCAAGCGAGGCTACTTTTGAAGGGCATAATCGTCGATGAGGAGGAGAGAGCGAAGAAGCTGTGCATGAAGCTCGAGAGCCGTCCGGATTTGTCGAGCGAGTTGAAGAGGTACATCGAGGCGCTGGAGCTCTATTCAGGCGGCAATTGTTATTGGAGCGCTACTTGTCCTAGATATAACAAACCTCAGGAGGAAAAAGGCAAGGTCGAGAGTCACATGTAGACCTACAGAGTATATTGCACATAGATTTATAGAGGTTCGTAGATTTATAGAGTTCGCATATCGGATTTAAAGCCTTAGCAGTACAGCGAGACGAATAATCGACATCTACGCGCATCTTGTGTAAACATAAATTCGAAACGACGAGCGATTTGCTTACAAACATAGGAGTGCATGAAGTTTGGGAAGACGGCATAAATAGACCAACAGGGGACACTTGAGCGCTTGAGCGCCAAAGTATCGCAAGAACAGGACCCCCCGATAATGCCGGAATAGGTAAGATACAAATCCACCCGAAATCGCTCCAAAACTGACAATTTGTGTCCACCCGAGCAGCCGGAAAATGTGCCTTTTTTGTATCTTACCTACCAGGGCATTATCGGGGGTCTTGCAAGAACCGCTTGTATTTCGAATAATTCGCCAAATGACCATAGCAGGGTCCGATGAAGCCGGTCTGCGCTTTTCGGAGGTCTGCCTTGATGGCCTTAGTCTGATGTATACAGTTGATCCTACGGCAGGAGCTTGTACATCTTAGTCTAAGTCCAAGCAGATATTGACGGGCGCGACAAGAGACACGAGATAGACTGATGGCGAGATATACAGTAGCAGACAATGGCCAAGCTGAAGAGGCTGAAATGGGTCGGACAGATATAGTTATTCGATGGCCAACGGCCAACGTTCGTCCAAGCCATGCCAGTTTCGCGTACGACCCATGTGCTCACCAGGCAAGACTACGCTTTGGAGTTGGAAAAGTAAAGTTCAAAAGTCGAGCTGAATGACCAATATATAGGTGAAGCTCACCATAAGTAGTATCGAGCTCAAGCGTGACGAGACGTCCTTATCGCAGAACGCAAAGCGGATAACAAGTCTGACCACGGTCCGAAAGTCTTGATCTTCGAAAGATGCCGATTCTCCATTGTTCCCTTGTGAGGTATTAAAGGAGGAGACTGGTAAAGATCCGGGACTGGAATGCCTCCGATGTCAAGTAAATCCTTGCGAACGCTATTCTGTGTGCTGTAGCTGTACATAGCACATAGGCTTGTGCAGGCCGTCCAGTGGGCTGGGGCTCGTGATCACTACCGATATCCTAGATGACGGCTCAGACGAGGTGTGTCACATAGAGTTCGACGACGGATTCGGAACCGGAAAAGAGATGTGCCAGAGTGGCCTTGTAAAGGAAGTCTTGACTCTTGGGACGGGTACGCGTAGGCACGCGTCTGAGAGTCGATAAACTCTCTGCAACCAATAATGAGTTGAATCTCGAAATACGCGTTCGAGGCTGGATTGTATTTTGCAAAGCCTCGGAAATAGAGTTGACGGAGCAGACTCGGGTGAGCAGTTGAGAGTAAAAGTAGAAAACAATTATCGAAGCCAGTGAGCGCGAGAGTCCGAAGCAGAAGAGTGTCCCGTTTCTTTGCCGTACATTGAAACAACTAGAAACATGTGAGAGCGAGAAGGAGGTGAACTTGGGCGAATACAAGATACGAACACGAAGAGGATGTATGCGTGCAAGATCTAAACTTGCGCTGATCCCCTCATGATGGATGGGCTTGCATTCCATGTGTCAAATGGACCAGATGGCGAGAGAGGATTCGCAAGTAAAAATATCACAAGCGCATGGATGAACAGTGATGAGGGGAATATCGAGCAGAGGAGGACGCGATGGATGACGACAGGGAACATGTGTAAGAGTGTGACCGGAAGCAGTCGCGCTAACAACAAACACACGACTTTGAACCGCTCCCCCATGGACAAACCCCTCGGTCCTCGCCAGGCCCCGCCAGACAAGCGCCATGCTGCCTACGAGTCTATCTTCGGGCGTCCTGGCCCACCGCCATCTAATAACAACATCGCCTATCCTCAACCACAGGCCATGCCTTCTTATCCCTATCCAGACCGCCGTACCTCCTACCAGCCTACAGTCCACGCCCAAGCCCCGTATCCATCCCCTATGAGGCAATCTTACTATCCATCCCAGTCTTCCTACAACAATCACTCGTCCTTGCCTTCTTATGTTCTCCGTACAACAACGGCTTTTCAAATTCTCTCGCTCCTCCTCAGAATCCAGCCTTGTCTAGAGCCAGATCCATAAACTCAAACTCCAGTTCGCCAGATTACGATCCACCAACGGTAACTCCAACTTTGACTCCTCGCCCTATCCAGGCCTCACCCCCGCTCAAGCCTACCAAGCTCAAATATACATGAATGCCCCAAATCAGAGTCCACAACCCCAGGCCTGGAACTCGCAACGGGTCTCTCCTGCGTCTTCAGTTCGCTTGCCTCCACCCCAACGGCCGAACGGCACCTCTGGTTTGTCAAACCAACTTCCCAAGCTCGGCATAAGTCTTGAACACGATGACGGTCGATTGGATATCGATTTTACCGCTCAAAATAGTAGCACCCCAAGTGATCTCGGCACAGACGAGAACAGCAGCGAGCTTCCTTGGGCACGCTCAGAGCCTGCTCGTATGTCTCTTCCTTGTCTCTCTTTTATCATATCTTTCTCATTCAGATGTTAGTCGCTAATTCACGACATGCCACACCGTCTCGCCAACACCTACGGCAGCCCTCCGCATCCGATTCCGTCCATCCCGTTCGTTTCGTCTCTTTCTTCGTTTCTCTTATCTCATGTTCGTCTCCCACAAGGTTCAACCGCTCTACGTAGATACCGTCGCTGCCCACTCGATCCGCTCTTCCGTTCTCACTTCCTCGCCTTCACCCTCCTCAAATGCCGACCACTCTACGGCATCAACAACACTAGTTGATCACACCCCCAATAACAACAACAACACCGCCCGCCGATCCTCCGATTCCGCACGCACCATGCCCAAATTCCCCCCAAACCAACGGCGCGACCGCACATCCCAAGACCGTTCCATGTCCATGTCCGCCGCGACCAACGTCATACGTCCTCTCGTCGAGCAGCAGAAGCGGGGCTCGCGGCCAAACATGTCATCCATGCTCGAGGGCCGGGTGTCGCCCACGTCCCTGCGGAGCGGCCCGGTGCGCAAGACGCCAATCGTCTACCCCGCCCTGCTCTCGCGCGTGGCGCAGGCGTTCCGCGAGCGCATACCCATCACGGACCGCGTCAAGGACGGCTTGACGTACAAGGATGCGTTCGACGGGCGCGAGGCGGTGGATAAAATCGCGTACATCATCAAGACCACGGACAGGAACCTCGCGCTCCTCCTCGGCAGGGCGCTGGATGCGCAAAAGTTTTTTCATGATGTGACGTATGATCATCGGTTGAGGGATAGTGCGAATGAGCTGTATCAGTTTAGGACGAAGCTGCCGAGTCCGTTTGTTAGTGGGGAGTTGGGCGAGCAGGGCCAGGGGGGTGTTGGGATATTGCCGGATAATGCGTTGTTTAATGGGTCGAATTCGCATGCTTTCTTTGAGGTGTGTGGGTTCTTTTGGGGGTTATAGTGCTCTAATTCAACTTCTTAGGGAGGAACACCAGATACAACACCTGGAGGAGCAGGCGTGTCGCCTTCTCCGTCGCCTGCATCTCCACTGGTGCAAACTCGGCCCAGGAAGGACTCTGTGACATCGGACGAAGTGCCTTTGCCTTCGGGCGTGTTCACATTATTGACGGACTGTTACTCGCCGACGTGTTCGAGAGATCAGCTATGTTACAGTATCGCGTGTCCCAGACGGCTGGAGCAGCAAGCGAGGCTGAACATGAAACCTCAGCCCGGGCTCTCCAAGCAGATCAGCAAGGATAGTTTGAATGATGTGCCCGTGAGTCTATTTTTGCTACTGCTTTTGCATGATCGTCGTGGATTTTGGAGTTTCTGATGACGTTTCTTGTTTCTGTAGGACGACGGGACGCTGTGGATACACTCCGTGCCGCAGGAGATTGTGAATAGTGTTTCAGACACGGAGAAGAAGCGACAGGAGGCGATTAATGAGGTCATTTATACGGAGAGGGACTTTGTGCGCGATATGGAGTATTTGCGTGATGTGAGTGTCTTTTTTTATGCTTTGTGGCATCTTGCCATCGTGGCATTGTCGTTGCGTGATATCTGAACGAACGCTAACTTTCCCTACTCGTTAACTAGCAATGGGTGAACCGCCTCAAAGAATCGGATGTCATCCCGCCAGCGCGGCGCACCGACTTTCTCGCGCAGGTGTTCTGGAACGTGCACGATATCATCGCCGTCAACACCCGGCTGCGCGACGCGCTCTCGAAGAGGCAGAAGCAGTACGCCGTCGTCGATCGCATTGGGGACATCTTCTTGGAGGTGGTGCCCCATTTCGCGCCGTTCGTGTCGTATGGCGCGCATCAGTTGTATGGGAAGTATGAGTTTGAGAAGGAGAAGGGATCGAATGCGGCGTTTGCGCAGTTTGTCGAGGTGTGTCTTTTTTTCTTTCTTTTTTCGGATTGCATGTTGTGCTATTGCTGGTATGGTGATATTTATGTGCGTCTGTCATGATAGGCAACGGAGCGCCTACCGGAATCGCGCAAGCTCGAGCTGAACGCGTACTTGACGAAGCCTACGACGCGGCTGGCGCGATACCCGCTCTTGCTGGAAGCGGTGCTCAAGCACACGCCGAGCGATAGCCCTGACAAGACGGTGCTGGCGCAGGTGGTGGTGCTCGTGCGGGAGTTTCTGGCCAAGGTTAATGCGGAGACGGGCAAGTCGGAGAACAGGTTCAATTTGTTGCAGCTGGATCAGCAGTTGGTGTTCAAGCCTGGAGAGGAGGTGGTGCGTTTCTTTCTTTCCTTGTTCGTAGATTTTTGGGTTTGGTTTGATTGTGTGTGTTTTCCCCTTCGTTCGTAGAATCTGAGGTTGAGGGATGAGGGACGGGAAATGGTGTACAAGGGCTCGTTGAACAAGCGGGATGGGGAGATTCAAGTGTATTTGTTTGATCATGCGCTGCTGTTTACAAAGTTGGTCAAGACGAAGCAGCATGAGCAGTACAAGGTCTATCGACGGGTGCGTGGGGCTCTTTCTTATTCTTTCTGCTTTTCGCAACTTCCTTAACGAGAGATTTTTTTGCGGGGTCAGCCGATACCACTGGAACTCCTCCTGATCGATGCACCTCCTGAAGAGCCGTCGAACGGGACGATGCGTTCTCAGCAGCGCAAAACGCAGGCGCTCGTCCGGAAATCTTCCTTTGAGAGATCGCGCGCCATGGCCATGCCCTCCGTGGTCTCCGCCGTCACGATCAAGAGCGACCATAAAGGCCAGCACTGGATCAACTTTATCCATCTCGGGCGCAAGTACTATAACCTGATGCTTTGGGCGACGTCGCCGATGAGCCAGAAGAAGTGGCTCGAGGTTATTTATAAGCAGCAGCAGGCGATGCGGGAGAGGAGTGTCATTTTTGATACGGTTATCCTTAGTGAGGGCTTCTTTGCGGGCCCGAATAAGGTTAACTGTGCGGCGCCGTATAGTAAGGGTTTTTCCGCCTCTTTCTATGCCTTGCGCTGTGTGTTCGGTTTGTTGATTCTTTTTTGCTTGTAGGTGGTGGGAGGCGGGTGGTGTATGGGACTGATGATGGGGTGTATTTGTCTGACCTTCGGGAGCCGAATCAGGAACCGGTGAAGGTGTTGGCATTGCTGGATGTCTTGCAGGTTGATGTTTTGGAGGATTACCAGCTGCTCATTGTCCTCTCAGGTCAGTCGGCATCTGTTTTGTTTCACAATCCATATCTGACTCATTTTTAAAAATGTAGAACGTCAAGTAATCACATTCCCACTCGAAGCGCTGGACCCGCTAGATCCCATGGCAGGCCTGAAACGCGCCAAACGGATATCCTCACACACCTCGTTCTTCAAGGCGGGGTTCTGCTTGAACAAGGTGCTCGTGTGCATCGTCAAGTCGAGTCAGCTGTCGAGCACGTTCAAGACGCTTGAGCCCATCGACCAGAATATCCGCGGGCGCGCGAAGCCGACGTTCAAGAAACTGTTGCAGGGCGGGAATGATACGCTCAAGCTGTTCAGGGTGAGTGCTTTTTTGACGAGATTGTTTCCCTTTGTAGAACTGACGTATGTTTTTTCGTAATTCTATGCAGGAGTTTTATATCCCGGTCGAGTCGACGTCTATACATTATCTCAAAACGAAGATGTGTGTTGGGTGTTCGAGAGGCTTCGAGATTGTCGATTTGGAGAGCCTGGACACGCAGGGCTTGCTGGACCCGAATGATGAATCGCTGGAATTCGTGAGGAAGAGGGAGAACCTCCGGCCGATGGCGATTTATCGTATACACAACGACTTCCTCCTTTGTTATGATGGTGAGTATCGTTACTCGAAGTCTATGTTTTTCTATGCGGGTTTTCTGAAGGAGGTTGTCTTGTCGACAGAGTTTGCATTTTATGTGAATAAAAGTGGACGCCGGTCGCGGAAGGAGTTTATGGTTCACTGGGAGGGCATGCCAACGGGTTTCGGTGAGTTACAGATGTCATACGAATATCTTTCGTGGCTCCGAGGTTAATTCTGGCGTACATAGCTCTTCACGAACCCTATGTCTTGGCGTTTGAGCCGTCGTTCGTGGAAATACGGCATATCGAGACCGGATTGATGGCCCAGGTTATCCAGGGCTCGAATTTACGATTGTTGTTTGCGGACACCCCGCCTTCCGTGACCAATTCTTCCTCCGCGCAACAATACCAGAATCCATACCAACAACACGGGCAAGTTTGGGATTTTTTTTTGCTCTGGATATTTTAATGATTTTTTCTAGGCCTTCTGCCTACAACCCTTACGCCCCGCACCCTGGCCAACCTTCATATCCACACCAATACCCGGAGCAATACCCGCGACACCCGCAAGGAGTGGGACGAGAGGAAATTCTGATCGTGTCTGACGACCGAGTGCTGGCACTGCGGCCACGCGCAGGCGCACTAGGACCTCAGCGCTATATGTCGGATAATATCTCGATGGCGTCTATACCTCGATGATATTATGGCATTCCGTGAGCATTTTTGCTATGTAAGATGTATAATATTGCTGTGATGAATTTCCCCTCTGTCTGTCTGTCTCTGTCTCGCACACACATACACATTTTTTTCTTTCTCTGTGTCTCTCACACTTCCCGTCGTCGTCGTGTTCGTTCTGTAAACCATTCAGCTTGTTGTTTGAGTATATATCTACGCGATTCTGTTTATTTCTTCATGACCAGTAGTAATTTCGCCGTCTTTAATTCGAAATTAGGTTGTGATCCATGCCACATGGGGTGAAAATCTGGTAAATAAATGGGATTATGTGTCGAGCCGGGTTGGACGGGCTTGGCGGTTTGGTAACTGAACGCGTGGGGATGTTCGGCTGTTGTCCGGCAGGGTAGTGTGAGAATAGATGAGTGATTGTGCTTGGCGTTGATCTCGAAGTATTTGGGCGGTCCTCGTCTCTCCTTGTTCACTTGTTTTTTTTCTCGTCCCACCACCAAGGCACCGTCCGTTCTCTTCAGCCCTCCGCGCACTCTCGCGCACCACCTTCCTTTTCACTCACAATCATGAAATTAAACGCCTTGGTACTACTTTCGGCTTTCCAGCTTATTTCTGTCAATGCAGAGAGGCTTAACTTGAGGCATATTGCCAAGAGACAAACAATAAATAGCACAGCGAGCTCTGCACCTCCCTCCACCCCCCCGCCTGCATCCGTGGCTCCTCCTCCTCCCGCACAATCACCCCCGCCACCGCCGCCTGCTGCTGCTTCGAGTTCTTCAAATGCGCCCGTTGCTCCCCCACCGGCGACGACCACCGTGCTGCCTACCCCTGCAGGCACCCCTACAGGCTCATCGGTGATCACGTCTGCCTCGGTGACATCTGTCGTAGTCACTCCAACTGGCCCTCCGCCCTTGGCGACATTTACTGGAGTCCCGCCTTTGGTCAACATTACTGTCGGCATGCCTACTCGCAGCCCTCTCCCTGCAGCAACCACATTTACTGCTGGCGCTAAGGCCTCCCTCACAGGGGCCCCTGCCCTCCCCACCCCAGATCCCACCGCGTGTGAGTACTTGGAGACATCGCACAGTTAGATTTTGCATTGACCTTTTTCTTTCTTTTTAGTTGTCTTGTCCTCATGGCCTCAGCAAGATCACATTCCACCCACTGGTGAGTTGATCGTATATTTATGCATTTGAACTTTTGGCTAAACTTCATGGCGGCAGACTCCTCGGAAGTTCAGGAGTGGTTGAAAGAGTTGGATGGTTACACTATTCCTAATCTCTCTCTCACCACTAACGGCTCCTGCCCGCTTTCCCCTGCTGAGGCTGCAGACGCTGCAAACCGTGGATGGTGGACTTGTGGTGGTTATACCCGCCCTACTGGTATGTTTCGATGGTTTATGTTTGCATACCATTTAGATATGACGTTCTCAATTTAGATATCGTCGCATGCCCTAATAAGTTCGACTGGGGTGTCAGGTAAGTTCTTGTTTGAGTCTATTTGAAGTTGGATATTAAACTCTGTCTATGTATAGCTTCGACGACGGACCTTCTGGTTACAGTATGTAATCTTCTAATTCTATCTTTGATTCCTGCTTCAATTTGTCGTATCTTATTTTTCTAGCACAGTGAGTACCTTGCATAAAAATGATTCTGCAGTTCGTTAACCCCTTTTACCAGATACCTCCTCAATTACCTCGACCAAAAGGATATCAGCGCTACTTTCTTCGTTGTTGGTTCTCGTGTCATTGAAAGGCCTTATGTCGTCATCGAGGAGTACATGACCGGACACGAGATTAGTGTCCACACATGGTCGCATACCGTGAGCATTCAATCTTATTAGCTATGCCGTTGTTTGGTCTCTTACATTGTTACATTGTTATCTGACTCCTAGGCCTTGACGACCTTGACAAATGAACAAATCGTAGCTGAGCTGGGCTGGACTCGCAAAGCTATCAAGACCTTCACCGGAGTTACTCCAACCACTATGCGTCCCCCTTATGGTGATATCGGTATGACCTGCTCTTTATTGGATGGATTGTCGTTATTAACCGTCTGGAAGATGATCGTGTTCGCGCTATTTCATTGGCAATGGGTATGATCCCGATTATGTGGACCAGTTCACCCAGCGGCGACAAGTTTGATACCAACGGTATGTTCCTCTCGTTGTGATGTTTTCAACCACCGCTGACAAGCGTCCTTAGATTGGAGAGTTGCTGGAGGTATCGTCTCTCCAACTGATTCCTTCAACAGCTTCGAAGCCATTTTGGGCAACGCGACTCTCATTGACACTGGGTGAGTTTCTGAGTACATCCTTTCAATGTTGCATATATTGACGCACCATCTTCAAGCTTCATTGTTCTGGAACACGATCTTTTCGAGATCGCTGTCGACCTTGCAGTTGGCTTTACATTGGACGCTGCTCTTAACCATAACCCCAAGTTCAACGTAAGCTCGACTGTCTCTTTAGCTTGACCATAGCTGAACAACAATATTAGTTGAAATCCATTGGTGAATGCCAAGGGTTCCCTGAGGGCAACCTCTACTTGGAGACCAATGCCAACACCACTTTCCCATACACTAACTCGACCAGTGTTGATGTCTCCGGAGATGGCACAATAGACACGAAATCGGGAGACGGAGGCTCGACAGCGAGTACCACCGGCGCTAACGCCAAGAGTGCTGGTTTCGCCAACACCATTCCTTTCGTCAGCTCATTGACGGTTGTTGGTCTGGCCGCTCTCAGTCTCCTGCTCTGATTTTTCGGTGTTTTCTGTTACGTTATGAGTATCTTTCGAACAATATTGCAAAGTATCACGATTAGCCACGTCGTTAAAGGAGGGAGGGAGGGAGGGAGGGTTGGCCCGTATGTTGGACTTTTCTTGTTTATATACTTTTATCTAGGTAATAGGTTGTTTTTTGGTTGCTCTTTTTGATTTTTCGATGCCGTCTACACACATACACGCATAGCGAAACCATATAGGGATACAGACAAGCATTCAATGCAACGCATAAGGATATGGACATCTATCTACCTACCGTACATGGATGTCGACGTTGGACTTTTGTTTTCATAGTAGCGATAATTAATATCTTTTGTTGGCGTGGATAGGATTGATATCGTATGCACAGATCGAATGGGGTTTTTTGTATACACTTCACTATTTTTTTGCCAAGTTATATCATTATGTGCGTCGTCGCGACCTGGTGAAGTCCTTGCGACACAAAATTTAACTCACCGTATGATATCTTGTGCCTGCAGATCCCGGCAAGGAAAAGCGGTCATTTCTCCCCGCGCCGAAGGATCTCAGCTTCCCCAATGGCCATTCCAGACCGGCCGACTTACCCGAGCCTATTCAATACGACAAAGAATACTCTGATTTGCTTAGGACCAACGAGAGCACAACTCAATAAAAGCTCTCAAGAGTCGGTGAGCAGTCATTGGGATGAATTTTGCATGGATTTTGATTTACTTGCTTAACTGTTTGGCTTGAGCAGGTGCCTGGAGGTTGGGCGTCGGCATATTTTGGCCATCTGCCTTGTGTTGCATGGACAAGCAATTGACAAGAAATTGACCTTCTCCTCGCCCTCCGACATCTCCGTCAAACACCACCTAACACCACTGACTTTGAAGGATCCAAAGATGCCGTGAAGTTATCTTATCTGGCACAGCGGCCCGAGACAGGGGTCCTTCGCGTAGATGCTCGCGTCAAGCTCGCGTCGAAGTTAGATGCGCAGAAACAAGTGTCGACGCGTTTGAAGTCCGCGTTTTGGTTTCGACTACGACTAGTCGACCAGCCGCATTACTTATCGACGCGACGATCGTTTTGTCCGGGGCTAAAGGTGGCGGACAAACGAAGCCTTTCGGTTGCCAGCTCGACTTCTTGGCGCATGATGCCGCGCAGGAACTTTTCCGTCAGGGCCTCTTCAAAATCCTTGAGACTGTGCTGTCCCCTTTAACCTCTATTTCACTTAATTGCCTTGTCTTCCGCTCCTTTAAATTTCTTCTTTCCTTCTCTCTGCTCCGTGCACTCGCCCTTGTGGACCCCTCACCATGAAGTTGCACGCTACTAGTACTTTCGTACTAATGGTGGCGGCTCTGCAGCTACCCGCAGAGGCTCATCTGGACAACCTGCACGCACGTCATACCCATCTGAAACGACAAGTAACCAGTGTGTCCTCTTTCATGACTCCTCCAAAGTTGGTTGTTGAGCTCGTTAACCAGCTACGGTCCCTCCGTTGGCGACTTACACGACGATTCCTCCATTGGCGAGTATCTCTTCCGGGATGCCAACTAGGCCCGCACCGACATTCGTAGCTACTCACACCCCGGGTGCTACACCACCGATCAAAGGCGCTCCAGTGCTGCCTAGTCCTCGTACGTTTCTCGTGATGCTGGGCCTTTGTAGGAACGGATTGCTGACACCGCATATATCAGTCGTGTTGTCAGGTTGGCCTCCGCAGGACAAAATCCCCGATACCAGTAAGTTTGTGGTCAAGTCTCACGTTATAAGGACTCGATATTAAACGGTGTTGAATGGTAGACTCAGATGAAGTGAAGGCATGGATGAAGGAATTAGAGGGGTTCGACATTCCCGCTTTTCTCCGACTAAGGATTCCACCTGTGCTGGAGACCCTGTTGCAGCATCAGAGGCTGCGCAACGTGGGTGGTGGACATGTGGTGGATATACTCGAAGCACTGGCGCGTTTCGTCTTGTATATCTTGTCGATTATATCTCACGTTGCACCCTTTTTGTAGATATTGTGGCTTGTCCGACAAGCTCGACTGGGGCCTCAGGTAAGAAAAGAAAATGGATCACAAACATTTGTGGATTAACGACCTTTCTAAAGCTTTGACGATGGACCGTCGCCTCATAGTAAGTTCGCTATCTAATTATTTCATTTTTACCTATTTATCTGACTTGCTGTTTCTTCCAGCACCGTCAGTCGAATTCATCTGCTATACATCCCAATAGGTAATCTGAAACGATTTTTAGGACCTTACTCAATAAACTTAAGGAGAATGATATTCGCGCTACCTTCTTTGTGGTCGGTTCCCGTGTAATAGAACGACCCGGCATGCTGATTGAAGAATATATGAGCGGGCATGAAATTAGTGTTCACACTTGGTCACATCCGGTCTGTTTTTTATTCTTTTTGCTTTGGCGATAACATTCTAAGCTGTCAACCACATAGACCCTTACAAAGTTAACAAATGAACAAATCGTCGCTGAGTTGGGGTGGACCCGTAAGGCAATTAGGGATGTCCTTGGTGTTACCCCCACAACAATGCGGCCTCCTCAGGGTGATATCGGTCAGTGATTCTCATACAAATTCTTTAGCCGTATTTACACCCTCTTTTATTCAGATGACCGCGTTCGTGCAATTTCTTTGGCCATGGGTCTGGTTCCCATTCTTTGGACATCTACTCCAGACGGTGGCAAGTTTGACTCAAATGGTATGGTGATCTGTCTCTGCGTATGTCCTTGCAAGCTGAATCGCATGCCGTGTCAGACTGGAGAGTTGCCGGAGGCCTGATTAATGGAACACAATCATTTAATATATTCCAGGATATAATGCGCAATGCAACCACCTTTGATACCGGGTAAGTCTTCCAATTTTGTAAACCTACCTTATCGGAAATTTATCATAACATAGATTCATCACCCTTCAACACGATCTCTTTGAGATCACGGTGGACCTCGCAGTTGGTTACACGCTTGACGCTGCTCTATCGCATACCCCTAAATTTGCCGTGGGTCTTTGAGGTGCATGGTAATGAAGGTTGAAGCTGACTGGTGACCCTTAAATTTCAGCTCCACCCTATTGGTGAGTGCTTGGGGTATCCCGAGGGCAATCTTTACCGAGAAACGACTTCGAATACCTCCTTCCCGTATGCCAACCTCACTGCAGGAGGTGTCGATGTCGATGGTGATGGTGATGTGGACGTCAAGAATCTTGATAGGACTAAAAATGCTGGTTCCACCACTACCGTCCGCTTCTGGACCTCTGTTACTGTCGTTGGCCTGACATTGCTCAGCCAACTATTGCTATTGCTATAAATGATACCGCGTAGTAGATACCCGCTCCATAATTGACCTGGCTTCGCTAGAGTTCAGTATTTATATACAACTTGAAGGATCTTTCGCGTTGTGGAAGTTGAACAGCGGCCAAACATCGAGATAAGATTGTCAATTACCGGAATTAGCCGTCTCTGGTGATCATGGAGATCTAGAGTGACATGACCCTGTAGTAGGCAGTTATTACGAGCTTGGGCCTGTTGACAATTCCATATTGACACTCTTTTCTTCCTTCTCCCATCTTCAGGATGGCTTCGTTGATCACAATTGTGCGGAATAGTATGGAACCTCTGGGCACCCTCTTTTGTCGTTGGTACTGAACTCCTTTATCCTCCGCAGAGTTCCTGGAAGCATTGCGCTCCGTTAACCCACCCTCAGGGTGGAAGATTCTCGTGGTCGACGAGCACTCGCAGAAGCTCTTAAGCGCAGTCCTCAAGCAGTTTGATATCCTTGCGGAACATGTCACTTGTGCGTTGCAATATATCTAGAGTGAACGAAGGTTTCCTTACTAAACTGCTCCAGTGATCGAATCCATTACGAGCATCCGAGAGCCACAGCCAGAGTTTGAGGCAATGTATATGCTCATGCCTACCACACAGAACGTAGAGCGTGTCATCAAGGATTTCACGGATCACAAACAATATGCTGCCGCCCACTTGTTTTTTATCGAAGGTGATTCATCCGTTGCCTTGTGGTTCATGTGTGCTGCTGATCCATGTGCTTCACCAAGGCCTCCCTGAACACCTCTTCGAGCGTTTGACAGCGTCACCTGCGGAACCTTACCTACAAGCTTTGAAGGAATTATTTATAAATTTCAATGGTTTGTGCTTTATTTTGTAGGGGGACACCTTTCCTGACATTCGACCTGCAGCCATCGAGGCGCAAGCGTTTTCCATGCAGGAGCCGAGCTATTTCTTCAGCATATACAGTCCCCCTCGAACAGAATCATCATACAAACCTGCGCGTACTCGCTTAGAAGAAGACTTGAGGTTTACGAGTAAGATGGTACGTCATTTCGCCCGGAGCTTCGCTATCTATCTAATTTGTTCCAAGATAGCAAATGTCTGCATTACGATGAACGAATTTCCCTACATCCGGTATTATATGCCCTCTACTCATCTTCCTCTCGGTCCTTTAAAGCCTGTTGCCCAAAATCGTCCTCCGCCTCCTCCAGAGGGGTCTAGTCGATGGCGGACAAATCTAGCACGCGGAGCGGAAGCGCGAGCCTATGAATCTGTCGAGACCGATTTCGTGACCAAACTTCTGGCTTTTATGGTTCAACGAAATTTGGAAGAGTATAAGAAATTGAATCCTGAGTTTGGAGTACGTGATTACTTTGGTATCCGAAATTTTCATTGACTGATTGCGTGGTTAGAAACTGGATCCTGCACGCCAAAGAGCCATTCTGTTAATTACAGACCGATCCATGGATCTTCAAGCACCATTTATGCATGAATTTACCTACCAAGCCATGGCGAATGACCTTTTGCCCATTGAGAATGGAACGAAATACTCGTCTGTGAAAGTCTTCCATTCATAACACCGCGTACTCACTGCCATGATTCTAGGTATAAATTCCAATCCTCTTTGGGTGCATATGAGGACAAAATAGCCACACTCTCAGATGCCGATACCGCCTGGACTGCCGTACGGCACCTTCATATGCGTGAAGCTATTGACAAGCTGATGCTCGACTTCAATAAATTCTTAGAGGAAAACGCGGTTTTCAAGGGGTAAATAAGCCTTTCCGCTCTGTATTTTACTTTCCTAACATGTCTATCCCGATATAGCGAAGGTGCCGCCAACCTCAACGACATGAAAGACATGCTTGCCAGTCTCCCCCAATACCAAGAACAGCGAGAAAAGGCGAGTTTTTGTTTATACGCAAACGCATATCTGAACTCATTTGTAGCTGGTAGTTTTCTTTGCATCTGAACATGGCGCAAGACTGTATGGAACTATTCGAGAAGGCGAAACTTTCTGACGTAGCAACCGTCGAACAGGCATGAATTTTCCCATTTGTCTACTATCTGTTATTAAATCGTCCCTTAAAGTCCTGTGCGACAGGTCTAACAGCAGAAGGAAAAACGCCCAAAGGCCTTGTGGAAGAAATGGTGCCCCTGCTTGATAGCAGGGAAGTCATGTAAGAGTTATCACATTAGTCCTAATACAATATCTAACTTTCGGAATCTTGATAGGAACATGCGCAAAGTTCGAATCATCGCATTGTATATTCAGTATCGTGATGGTGTCCCAGACGAGGATCGCCGACGGCTGTATCAACATGCAAGGCTAACGCTTGCGGAGCAAGATGCTGTCAACGCTCTTGTGTACTTTGGTGTTCGAATTACGAGAGTGTGTAATCTCGTTTAAGAAGTTTATGCCAGATCTGACATCTGAGAAGGGCCCCACCGATAAAGACATCAAGAAAAAGATCAAACAAAAGTCAAATGCAGGCGATGAATACGAGCTTTCACGATTTAAACCTGCCCTGAGGACTGTTCTTGAGGTAAATATCGCTTGTATAGCCAGACAATACTTATTCAAACTGCTCTGTCCTAGGACCAAATCGGTGATAAGCTTGATGCACAATGTTTCCATATGTGAAGGATGCGCCTTCAGCAATGCCTCTCTCACCTCGTTCTCCGCCGCCCCAGACAACATCACTTCGCAGCCAGAAACCGGCCTGGCACAGAGCACCCAAAGCAGCAATCTCGTTGATAATCGCCAAAGAATTTTGGCATTCGTGGCAGGCGGTATGACATATTCCGAGATGCGAGAAGCTTATCTATTGTCCAGTACTTTGCAAAAGATATTTATATTGGTAGGCTTCCGCAAATGCTCGGTGGCTGAATTGAAGTTTACTCTTTGGACAGGTTCAACGCATGTTATCACACCAAAAGATTCATCGATGATCTTAAAGTCCTCGACTCGGAGGCGCAGGCTCAAAAGCTATACCTAATGGACTAAGAGACATGCGAGGAGAACCAAAATCGCCACAGGAATTATATGACGAGAAATACTATGTCAAAGATGCTCCGCCTCCTCAACCTCAAAGACAACCTGCAAGGAACCTTGGTCTGCCCCGCCCTGCAGAGAGGATAGCACCCATTCAACCATCACCAACGAACTCTTACCAAGGCTCCGATATTTCTATTACCCCATCTGCGAAAGAGGAAAAGAAGAAGAAACGGGGTCTCTTCCGCTTCGGTTAAAGGCTGCGTTGGCAAACATGCGATGTAATTATAATAGCTGGAGTTTGGTGTAATATGATCATATACCTCTTAGGACGGATTAAATAAGTGTATTGCGGTCGTTTTCCCAAGCTGAAGTGCTTCGCCCATGGGAGAAAAATACATGAATAAGCGAAAGGGGTATGTACATGATATGAAACTATGCTGAATATTCCATCTTGGCTGTAGAATAAACTGTCAGATATGAGCTCAAGCATTGGAAATAAAGTAACTGACTTTCGTGCTTTTTCGCCTCTGAGACTTTGCGAGCGGCCTTCGTCAGATCCTCCTGGTTGATATACTCTCGATCATCTCGAATAGCAAACATCCCCGATTCGGTTACGACATTTCGTAAATCCGCACCGTTGAAACCATCAGACAGCTATATCGAGATGAATTAATACACCGCAACAGCACTAGAATGCAATACGAACCTTAACAATGGCTTCATAATCGATATCCCCGCCCTTGTTAACAGGAGCGGCATGGATTTTGAGGATTTCCAAGCGCGCTTGTTCGTTTGGGAGAGGAACTTCAATCTTGCGATCCAATCTACCAGGACGCAGAAGAGCAGGATCCAGAGTATCCGGTCGATTCGTCGCCATGATGAGTTTAGTCTTGCCCAAAGAGTCGAATCCGTCCATTTGATTCAGAAGCTAAGTGAGACGATGGAACATCAGAATACGAGCTCGGGAATATTGAAAAAGCATGATCAGACCTCCATAAGTGTGCGCTGAATTTCGCGATCCGCGCTGGTACCCTCCGAGAAACGACGTCCACCAATGGCATCGATTTCATCCATGAAGATGACACAGGGTTCATGGTCTCTGGCATATCCAAACATTTCTCGTATTACACGGGCACTCTCTCCGATGTACTTGTCAACAATAGCTGAAGAGACGACCTTCAAGAAATTGGTTTGCAAAGTTGCCGCCACCGCACGCGCCAGCAGAGTTTTGCCTGTTCCCGGAGGACCATACAGAAGGACGCCCTTCGGTGGTGTGATGCCAACACGGACGAAGAGTTCGGGGTTCATTAATGGGAGTTCGATGATCTACATTGCATCGCCCGTTAGTATGGCGAGGTGGTTATATTCTTGTACAGCGCACCTCTCGCAACTCTCGGACTTGCTCGCCCAGTCCTCCAATTCCAGCAAATGTTGCACCTCCAGGATCTTCAAGACTCATTTTGTAGACAAGGGGGTCAACTTCGCGGGGCAGGATTCGCATTATTGTCAATGTCGTCATGTCAAGTGAAACACGCGTTCCGGTCTTCAGCTTCGCTACAGGGAGAGTGGGACGGTAGGACACCACGTAGCGTGGCCCCGATGATGCTTTCACGATAACTAAGCCAGAATGTTAGGTCACTTAACAACTAGAAGACAAGGCATGCGTACACCGATCCGAGTCTAGCTGCTTCATGACCTCTCCGATGATTTGACCCACGGATTGAACTGCCTTGATATCATCTTCTGTCTTCTCGTATGCCTTGTTTAGGTCCTTTATCGAGAATCTAACTAGAGAACGACAGCTTGGTAAGTCAAGGACGGAAGGTTACCAGGAGGTCACTCACGGTTTTTCAGGCTTTCGCTGCTCGCTTCATGGCTGCGTAATTTCTGAACTGCGATGAATATACGAAAGGAACAAAGAGTAATCAGAAATCACCTCTCTATATGTTTTGAGAGCATCTTTCTTTCGCTGATCCACGGGTCTTGATGTTGTTGAAGGTTGTACGTCCATGGTGAAGGCAGAAGAGAAGTCAATAAAAGCGGATTGGACGCGTAAGTGTCTGACGCGTTTTCCTTCCAAATTGGGCATATTTATGTAATAAATTTAAGCTGCCGTTCAATTACATCGGCCTGATGGTCTAGTAGTATGATTCCTTGTTAGGGCCCGCTGAGGGAATTTCGAGGAGGTCCCGGGTTCAATTCCCGGTCAGGCCCCATTGGTTCTTTTTTCTTCCCAAAATATAAATTCAAACGATGTTACACGTACTGTACAGCACCATGCAGTTTTCTATGAATGTCGTCTTAAACGAAAAGGGTACAATACAGGTTTAAATTAGGCGTCAAGGTCGTTTGCACTCATCAAGAGTACTATAAGCGTGAGTACGTATACTAGGGGGTATATGTCGTGACATTCCAGTATCCTAAGGGGTATAGCATTACAGCTGCAGCCAGAAACTGACTGCGGCAGCCAAAAGCACGAAAAACCGCGAATAGCGAAGAGTAGATGGCGCATCATTCGTCGAATTGGTCTCCAGCAGAGCTGTGGGTTGTGCTTGTTGGCCTGCAATAAAAGTCTTCCAAGCAGCACGCGTCGCTGATGGGAATATGTAAGTCGACTGCGTGGCGCCATTTCCGTAGTAGATCGGGTCTGGTCCTGGTATGATACCCGACAAGGCTTGGTTTTCGCCACCGACAACGCTGACTGCACCAGAGCTGCTTGTTGTCACAAGTCCCGCTTTATTCTTTCCAAGAACGAATTCACGTAAAAATGTGAATGCCTGCATGATATAAATTAGCAAAGTATATAATGTATATGACGTGAGTGTCGCGTACTGAAACTGGGGCGCCTTGAGCAACTAGATGGCCAGCACCAAGGAATAAGACGTAGGACCAGCCTCGTTCCTGATGAACGACACCAGCAAGTTGTCCTGCGTCGTTGTTCCAGGGTGTGGACGGTTTACGGGTAAAACCCTGTACACCACCAAATGTAGTGTTCTGAATTGCGACTGGTTGAAAAATGAGTCAGACAATGCATTTTAACGTAGAACAATAGGCTTACCTTCAGTGCCTCGATGAGGAATGAGGGAGTCATCATTCCCGGAGAATAAAACAATGCCGACTTCACGAGCCGTCGCGTTGGCCGCAAGCGCATTGAAAATATTGATAGACCTAAGAGCGGTCCACGACGGTTAGAAACGTTGCAAAATAAATGTCAGTTGCTCATAACATACATTGGACCTTGAAAGGAAGAGAAACCACTATATCAGGAATATCAAACAAGTTTTCACCAAGATAAAAAACGTACTGCCATCATTCGGGCCTATGACAAAAATTAAAACGGGTTCGAGGCAATGAAGCAGATGTGACTTACTGGCTCCGAATGGGAAATCAAATGACATCGCCCAGTCTTTGCTTGTTGGCGCATGGAAAGCCGCTCTCACGCGAGAGTCTAATCAGGCAACGTCACTTTGACGGATGGAGTGGAGAAAATAGGATCTACCATTCATAAAGACACTGGCGTCCATTGTCACTTTGGGGTTCAAGGCATCCGGAATGTCATAGACCTGCGCATCGAATGGTCAGATTGTCCTTGCATAGCTCAATGAATATCATACGTTGAATGAGAAACCAGGATTGTCGGTCAAATCTAGTACCGAGGGAGTAGGGATTAGGATGCGCGCTCAGCAAGAATGTGAATACGTACTCCAAGGGAATGTGTAATTGATGGCATAGTCGATGAACATGTCCAAAAGGAAACAACCGTACTAGAGAAAAGATATCAGCTAAACTCTATGTGTGCAAATAATGTAAAACAATCACCCAAGGGTCAATGGTCCCATTTGCTCGCAAGGACAGATCTCGTTTATATAATTCTCTCTCAGCTTCCCGAGCTTCGCGCTTCCTGAGCGCAATTGACTTCGATTCCTCTGCTGTACGACGAGTGAGCTCTTTCATGAAAGATTTGCGCGACAACCGCTCTTTCCATGGAATGAAACGCTCGGTTGGGAAGGTAAAATTCACGTCTGGGATGATGCCATGTTGCGGGTATGTAAGTGTGATATTGAATCCGCATAGATCAGTTCTACGAGAAACTGGTTAATTAAAACTCATTGCCAAGCCACAAATAAATGGCTTACTGCAACTTGAAATAGTTATAAACGTCTTGGTCATAGCCGATGATCTGAGGGTACGTTTCAAGCACGCTGAGCTGGAAAACAAAGATCACAATGGGTGTTAACTGAACACAGAATTATGTGACTTACTGCAGGCAAGAGCTCGAAGATCTGTTCAGAGGAGTAGGTTCCATCGCCAATGGCGATCTTTTCAACTTTGACAGGAGGGTTTGGCATGTCGAAGTACGCCTTCAAGATATATGGCTATGATGCAAGATGAGTGCACCGGCCGAACGTTAAATAGCAAGTGATAACGCACAATGTACTGTCCAGCATAGCTTTCACCGGTGATGTGGAGTGGACGAGTGGCCAAGCTGGGGAAAACCTTGACCAAGTTACCCAAGAATCCCATCTAATGTATCCAATGAGCTAATATGAAGAGGACAACATCGAATCTTACTCACAAAATCTTTCCCAATTTGGTCCTCGTCCGGAGCTGTTTGTCACGAAGAATGAGTAGGTCAAGAGATCTAGTCGAGAGCGCAGGAAAACACTTACCATAACCGTCTGCATCGGCTGTCGAGTATCCGACTCCACTGACGGTTCGAGAGGTTAAGATCATGGGTGAATGAAGGCAGAATGGCAACGTACACTGGCTGGTCGATCCAGAAGTAATCCGCCAGCTTATTCCAGCTGTATTTGTTAGGTGATGCAGAATAATCGCCGTTGATTCGTATAGGACCGTTCTAGATATTCGATTGGCGGTGTTAATGACAGAAGTTTCAGGAAAATGGTGTTTCGCACCTCGAAAAACAGTCCAATCATGCTCGAAGAGCCAGGCCTGTTAAAATTCAAGGTTTAGAACTGTAATTCTTCATTAACTCAACTTCAAGAAAATAGAACATGCCCTCCGTTCAACCAAATCCCCCATGGTTCTTGATTACTTGGACTCAATGGTGCTGTTAGGGAGCCTGTTGATTGTTCGAAGCCAAGGAAGAATAGAGTATTATTCGGATGTCCCGCACGCTGCACGGGAAGGTTTCCGGCGAAGCTCCGTGCAATGGGGAATGTTACGTTGGGTAGCTTGGTCGTTACTTGAAAGTCTAAAAGAATATGTATCGGTTTCACGTTCTCATTTAGGGACGGACACACTTACATTTCTGCCATGCAGGACTGAAGTCGCCAGACGGTTGTCCAGGATAAGCGTGAGGAAATGAACTCGGAAGAGGTGTTGAACCTTGAGAGGCAACAAAAGGCGCGTAAGGCAGCAACGCGACGGCGGAAAACCAAACAAATCGTCGACAAGCCATTATGGTCGGAGAGTCTCGACAAGGTCTATATAGGTGACTAGCCGTATTCGCGACTGCTGATTGCCAGAGTGGTCAACAAACTGAGTCCGCTCGCGATCTCTTACTTATAAGTATGCGAGAGATGTATATTGATGCCAAACCATATCCACATGGGTCGACCTTGAAGACAATTAAATATTTTTGGACGCGAGTTTTGCCAGGTTTTGCCGCCTGCGTACGCGACCGTACGTATACGGGATTGTACTCGGACCTGCAAAAAGAAGCGAAAGATTATCATGCTTATTGTTTGCCTGGTGTTAGAAGCCTATTGTCTCTTACGTTTGCTGTCTATGACGGTGACATGATCCGTGCAAGAGCGTCAGTGGTAAAAGAACGCTCTGGAAGATAATATATACATGGGTCATCAGACGACAGACTCGGAGTTTCAGAAAGACAATTACATAGTTTGAGGTACTGACAATTTGAGAAGATACCCTCATGGCGCACATTCCAGAACAGGACATGTTCGGCAAGTATGTATCGGCCGGCATTCCAGTAGTATCAGCCTGCTGATGGTTTCATCATATGAACTCATTGCTGATAACGACTACGAAGTCCCAACTCGTTGACTTAATCTTCATTTATCTTCATCTTTGAACCTTTTTTCTGATTGGTATATCACGCCCAGGCTAACATACGAATTCCGACTAACCACTAGATTTGTAGGTGTTTAGCGTGAAACCTCGTGAAACATTAGGAACTATGGGTCACCTCATCACTTTGGCTACGTGCGAGCTTTCTCCTCTCTGTCTCCATGCATTGGCATTAAATCTCTCGTAGATGGTAGTTATATCGTGTCTAATCTCCAAGCTACACTGATCAGACCTCAGTTCTCTCAATCAATGGGCGCTTGACTTCCAAGTTGGTCTGTTGATATATCTTAACTGTTCGGTTCATTGGACTCGGTTATAGGGAAATTATGAAAGAATCATGGAAAGCATTGCTACTGCTAAAATTCGGGGAGCGACTCTGAGGGTTGGTCCAGAGCTTGAAATACCGTAAGCGTCCCATATCACTATCACCACGTACTATTGACAACTATTAACAGAGGTTATGGCTGTTTGGATCACTTCCTCGAGGGTGAATATCTTTATCTCAGTTATTGCTGTGGTCTGTATTAATTTTCCTCTCTATAGGCGATACTGTTCTTCACTCATGGGAAGTCCTCGCGAAAATTCTCTCGTCAGAGGATTCTATGGGGATTGTCTGCGATATTGGAATGCAAGTCTAACCATGCTCTTTGGATTCTTTCTTTTGACCTTTTGTCGTTGATAGGCCTGTCATGCACAAAAATGTTATCTACAATTGCCGAGTTATTATCCATGATAGAAAGATCCTGCTCATTCGTCCCAAAATGTGGCTCGCCAATGATGGCAACTACCGCGAATTGCGCTACTTTACACCTTGGCAGAAGCACCGCCAATGGGAAGACCATTATCTGCCGCGGATTATTCAGGCAGTCACCAAACAGGTCAACCAACTTGAACAATAAATATCACAGCCTTCTAATGCTTTGTCTGTGCAGATCAAGGTTCCGTTCGGAGACGCAGTTGTCAGTACCGTCGACACATGTATCGGCGTGGAATTATGCGAAGAGCTTTTTACCCCTGCCAGGTACTGGGTTCATCTTTTTGTTATTCCTTAAGATGCTGATTTTCTTTAGCCCTCATATCTTGATGGGTCTTGATGGCGTGGAAATTTTCACCAACTCGAGCGGCAGCCACCACGAGCTCCGTAAGCTCTATAGGCGTGTGGAGTTAATCAAAGAAGCCACTCTCAAGGTATTCGATCTCCACTTCTTGCCAGATACATAAACTGAACGTAGATATCCAGCTAGGCGGTATTTATTTGTATGCCAACCAACAAGGATGCGATGGCGATCGTCTATACTACGACGGATGTGCCATGATTGCTGTAAACGGCAGAGTCGTCGCACAAGGATCTCAGTTTTCCTTGAACGATGTCGAAGTTGTTACTGCAACAGTTGACATCGAGGATGTTCGAGCGCACCGTGCAACATCCAGTAGGAGCATGCAAGCAGCTTCATCTGAAAGATATCACAGAGTGGAAGTTGACTTTGCACTTACGAGCGGGAAATTCGACGAGGTCGGCGAAGAGGACATGGTCGGTCTAGTTGGCACCAAGTCTATTGCGGTCAGATATCATACTCCAGAAGAAGAAATTGCGTAGGTCTCACCTTGTCTTTGGACAAGAAAATATCACTTAATTACATCCTAGGCTGGGGCCCGCATGCTGGCTCTGGGACTACCTCCGGCGGTCGCGTACACAAGGATACTTTCTTCCTCTTAGTGGCGGTATCGACAGCTGCGCCACCGCTGTCATAGTGTACTCCATGTGCCGATTGGTCGCTCAGGCAGCTGCTAGAGGTGGTAAGTCGCTCAATCGTCGTTCATTGCCTAACCTCAATACCTCCACCAGACATACAAGTTATCGCAGATGCGAGGCGCATAGCTGGCGAGCCTGAAGATTCGGAATACCTTCCGACCGATCCAACGGAGTTTGCTAATAGGATATTCCATACATGCTATATGGGCACCGAGAACTCCAGCGCAGAAACACGCCGAAGGGCTAAGCAACTATCAGGTGCTATCGGAAGGCAAGAAAGACAATATATCGTCAGAAATAGACTGCTGACAGCTAGCATCTTTAGTTATCATACCGATCTGAACATGGACTCGATTGTAACTGCAGTTCGAACCCTATTCGGACTTGTTACAGGACTTCGCCCCCAATTCCGTTCTCATGGAGGTTCCAACGCCGAAAATCTGGCACTGCAGAATATCCAGGTCAGAATCTCATATGAACACTTTGTACTTCAACTTATGCTTCTCAATTTTAAGGCAAGACTCCGCATGGTGCTGGCATATATGTTCGCGCAACTCTTACCGTGGGTCAGAGGGAGAAATGGAGGATTGCTTGTGCTTGGAAGTGCGAACGTCGACGAAAGGTTTGTTCAATGCACCTTCCCATGAATGTTTAAATAGCTGATACACGTGGCAGCCTTCGTGGATATCTAACGAAATATGATTGCTCGTCGGGTACGCTTTCTCTTTACGCTTGTTCACCCACCAGCATATTCACGTTCTTGTAGCGGATATCAACCCCATTGGTGGTATCAGTAAAACTGATCTAAAAAAGTTCATTGCATATGCTGAAGGTGCATTTGATCTTCCTATCTTGAGAAGGTATGTATTTCATACTTGAACCTTCGCAGACCACTTATAGCTCACGACAGCTTCTTGGACGCTGTGCCAACTGCCGAGTTGGAACCGATCACTGAAACTTACGTGCAATCAGATGAAGTATTGAAAATGTCTCTTACTGCGCTTGCCTGCTGAAACTCCACTCATAGGCGGACATGGGAATGACCTATGATGAATTATCCGTTTTTGGTCGCCTTCGTAAAATCGAGAAATGTGGCCCTTACAGTACATTCACGAAACTCATTCATGAATGGGGTTCTTTTTTGTCACCTATGCAGGTGAATTGTCTTTCAAGTTCTAATAGGCAAATCACTGAACACCCTTTTAGATCGCAGAGAAAGTGAAATTATTCTTCTTTGAACATGCAAGGAATCGGCACAAAATGACGACCTTGACACCGTCCTATCACGCTGTCAGTCGTGTGTTTGATCATCTTGCCTCAGCTGATTGAAACATTCATTTCATAGGAATCGTATAGTCCCGATGACAACAGTAAGCGTAGCGATCGTCGAAACATGGATTGTTTTACAAATCATGTTGTCTACAGGATTCGATCTTCGGCCATTCCTCTACCCATCTCGTTTCCCTTGGCAATTCAAGAAAATAGATGAGGTTGCAGCCGCCCTACCAGATAGATCTAACCAGGGTACACTAGATAAAACGAAGACTGAGTGAATAAATACAGACACAAGAAGTAATAATTTAGTGTGTGTACGGTATGTTGGGTATGCAATTCTGTGATGTAATACTTTACAGATGGGGTGGGTTCGACAAAGAATAGAAAGAGGAAAATATGCTGTACTACTATTTATGCTTATGTCCGAAGGAATCTAGCGAATGCATTTTGTACATTGACTTTCTTCATGATCGTTGGCTCCGCCGCTGGAATGAGGGGTTCAGTTCAATATAAAGAGTACGAAAGTCAACATTAAACTCACGATCTGTCAATCCTTCATCCTTCACCTTTCGCTTGATGCTATCCATGATCTCGCTGACGGCTGAGCGATCGAAATCGCTCCTTGACTTCATTAATCCTTCTACGAATGCAATGTTGGGACCGTGAACCTTGGCAAACGACCAGAAAGAAAGGAAGGCGATGTCTTTCGAGGCTTCCAGCATGGCGAGGATCATTTCGAGTACTTGGAATCGAGCTTCGACATCTTGTGCTGGTGCTAAAGTGATGAAGAAAGCATAAACCTCGGTGATATCTTCTTTGAAGCGCTCTGCAGCAGCAGGCATCCTCAGCTTCGGTGCATTGGCAAGTGCATTTAGGTAAGTCAACAGGAAAGAGTCAATAAGATCTTCAACTAGCAGCTCGAGCAGTGCTGAATTGAGATAACTCTGGTAGTCTGTCATGTAGTCGCGCATCGTCTCGACGATTTGACGCATGATCCCATCATACCAAGGAGGCTGGAAGAGATTTTTGGTGGCAGGTTTCAGATCATTGAATACGAGGTCGATGAGAGTCTGCATGCATTTCTTCGCAATGTCGAGATAACCGTCAATGGCGTCGTTCAGGCGTTCGTTGATTGGGGCTCGGTACTTTTCTGATACCAAGGGCTCTATACGAGCGAGAAGGGCTTCACCGAAATCGGCAGATTTTATTTGATCATTGGCCAATGCAATGCAATATTCCACAAGGCCACCAGCGACCTCCTCGGGTTTCTCGACCTGTTTCTTAAACTCTGCGTCGACGACCTTTGACCACTGGTCCTGGATTCCGCGCATTACTCGATTGGTTTCGCTAACGACACGAGCTAGAATCGCTCCTTGCCCACTCTCCGTCGCCAGGTCGATCTGTTGATTGACCATTTGAAACAGAATGACTCCTCCTTGTGTACCGTATAGGCCGTCGCTGTCAAGTTCGGGTGGCTCATCGCGCTTTGTAAATTCGGCGATTTCGGTTTTCATAAGATTAACAGACCATTCGTCGAGTTTCTGGATAATAAGTTTCACGTAGTCTTCGATGAGCGTCTGCTCCTTCCCATCCAGCAACGGCGGGTCAAGTAGATCCGGAGAAACATTGAGTTCCTTCATGTTGGATTTGTACTCTTTCAGCCACTCGTAAAGTGACAATAGGATACTCGCATCTGACTTCATGGCGGCAATTTTCTTGACCACCGAGTTAAGGGCTTTGTGATACTCGCGAAGATATAGCGCATATATCTCGTATTCGGCCGGAAAGCATGGAACAACATCGCTTTCGACGCGAAGAATATCTTGGTAGAGCCAGGTCAAGTTTCCGAGGAAAACGACTGGATTATCTTCCGAGCCCTTATACGCCTCCTCGACCTTGTCGTGTACAGATTGCGTAATGGCTTTGGTGATCTTGGAACGGTAGTGTTTGAGCACTCGGGCATTTGCTTGCAGAGACCTGAATTTGAGAGCCGCATCCAACTTGGCCGCTTTCTTCACGAATCGCATCACGAGAGACTAGAGACGTAGGTGAATATGTATCTAGATATTTACATGAAACTCTTACTTTTTCGTCTTCCTTTCCTTCGACTTCGGCTATTTTGATCATTTTGACAACGACGTCAGAGTGTCCTGCACGAACGAGGTTCAATACATTCTGCGCCAGCTGCGCGATGTATTCGTCGAATTCCGCGATGACTTTGTTCAGACGTTCAAACCACCTGGTTAAAGTGGCCTGAGAGCTCGGCGATGCCTTCTTGGCTTGGTGCATGGTTTGGTTCCGAAAGCGCTCGAGCTGGTTAAGTTGGAAATGGATAACAAGGAGGTTAGGTGCAGGCCCTATGATTTCTCTGCTATCGGAAGCAAGCATTTGTTCCAAGTCGTCCAATTGGGCCGCCATGTCCAAAAGATTATTAACCATTTCTTCCGTCGATTCAAAATTACGATGGACCAACGAAACCTATGGAAGATTTAGGTATTCTGATAAATGTAAAATAAGCGCAGCGTTAATGTGCTTACCCTACTGATCTGGTCAAAAGTCGCAACCCGAACGGAAGGATCCTCACATTCTTTCTCGATAGACATCATTTCATCCTTGAGAACCTGGACATTTTCTCGAGTGCTCAGGAACTTCTTGAGACCAAGTCTGGTCGCTTGCAATTGCTCCTTGACACCGTTGTTCAGGCGCGTGTCTATTGATGCCTTTTCCTTTTCGAGTTTCTTTCGGAAAGCAGAGACCTTAACAAGGTCATCTGGAGACTGTAGGTATTCGCCGATAGCCTGAGCAGCGGATACAGGTCCAGTGGGGGCTGCCATAGGAGGCTGTAACTAGTGAGGCCTAGTGAGGGACGAGTTCGGAATTAACAATTGCAACTGAACAACGTTCCGATGTTTGTTCACGTGCCCAACGACCAGATCTAATGTCCTTGACTGCGACGTCCACAAGGGCAAGTCGTGCCGGCTTGAATACCCTCAAATTCTCTCTTTCTACTAGACGAAGAAGAGTATTTTCAACTCATGTCCCCTCCGATGTCATAGACAGTGATATTGTGATCGTAGGAGGTGGACCGGCTGGACTCGCTCTTGCGAGCGCGTTGGGTAGCGATTCTCTCTTGTGATCCAGTCAAAGCCTTATTGAACAGTGGTTAGGCTCATCTCCTTCCGTTCTCCAAAACGCTAGTATCACCTTGATCGAAGGTGGGGACCTGAGCAAAATCAAAGCTTGGAATCCGGCACCTGGGACGTTTTCCAACCGCGTCGTCTCGCTCACCAACGCCTCACAAGCATTTCTGAAAGGTATGATAAACCTGATTGGAAATTAATCATCATTCACTGTTTTGGCAGACATCGGGGCCTGGAATCATGTCGATGAAGGGCGTACTTGCGGGGTGGAGGAACTGCAAGTAGGAAACGTATTCAATACCCAACACTTATTCGAGTTCTGATCGACATTATGCTAGGTGTGGGACGGCATATCAGACGCACGTATAGAGTTCTCTGCGACTGAATTGTTGCAGGGGCTTTCAAACCCCGGGATGTCTCGTTTAACCGAAAACTTCAATCTGCAGCGGGGACTTTTACGCCATCTAGACGGCATCCCTGAAGTCCAGCTTTTGCAGCAAACGAAAGTTACGTCTATCGTCCAAGACTCAGAGGACCGCGGAGGATGGCCTTTGATTCATCTTGACAACCGGAAAGTCATAAGGGCTAGGCTGTTGGTGAGGCGAAAACCCCACCGAAAAAATGTTTCCTTACAAATGTTTTAGGTTGGCGCCGATGGCTTCAACTCTCCTGTTAGGTCGTTTGCCAGAATACCTTCCTTCGGGTGGGCATATAACACTCAGGCAATTGTAGCCACAATGGTTCATGCCCCTCGCGGTGCATATGAAGGTCCGAATACAACTGCATACCAGCGCTTTTTGCCAACAGGACCAATTGCATTTCTTCCCCTTTCTTCGACCGTTTCTTCGCTTGTCTGGTCGACGAAGCCTCCCCTCGCTGCTGCTCTTCTTGCCTGCAACCTTGATGTTCTTGTCAGCATGATCAATGCCGCTTTTCGACTGCCCAATGTATCCATGAAATATCTACATAAACGAATCCTCGATGCTCATGTCAGTGGTTCGTCCATTTCTCCTGCCGAAATTCGTGAGGAAATCCACTGGCGTGAGCAAGCTCATGCGATCGGCCAGAACTCCGCCTATGCCTCTGCCTTGATCAACTCAACGAGCCTTGGAATTCCGCCAGAAGATTCCGAATCCGTCCCTCCTTTAGTCACAGAAATACAGCCTGCCTCGGCGGCGTCATTTCCTTTGCGGTTCAACCACGCAGAATCGTACCTTGGCGAGGGACCTGGGGCACGAACAGTGCTTGTAGGCGATGCGGCGCACAGCGTGCACCCGCTAGGTGGTCAAGGCTTAAATCTTGGGTTAGCTGATGTTGAGTGCCTCGCAAAATGCATACGAAACAGCTTGCTCACAGGAGGAGATATCGGTAAGATCGTATGCTGAAATGACAAGAACAGTGACAAAACTAATATTCTTATCTGGGATTGGTGAAATTCCAGGCTCATATACGGCCCTACTGCCGTATACCCAAGAACGATACCTTGCCAACAATACACTCATGTCCGCCTGCGATAAACTTCACAAATTATATTCGATCGATAGTCAACCAGTTGTCTGGGCTCGATCGGTCGGTGTAGAGGTCCTAAACGAATTGGATTCCGTCAAAGCAGGAGTCATGATGGCAGCAGGAGCCCAAGCCACAGTAAAATCTGCCCCAGGATCCGCCTGGTGGACTTTCGCTGGAAATGCCGTACAAAATTTAGCAGCCACTTTGCACACTGCCGGGATTGTGAAGGGAGCGGTTGAAAATGTTGTAGTAGGCTCTTTGAAGAACTTGGTCAGCAAAGAAAGGTGAAGTAGCAGGTGAATGAATTCTTTCCATTCATTTTATATTAGGCATAGCTCTATAAGTACTTATATCCCTTCACAACCCATCTGTAAGGATGTAACTTTGAGGAAGTATCCACCTCAGGCCATATTCGCGCGTCAGTCACGTGAAGTACATGTCAACGCGTTTTTTTGTTTCGGTATGTATGCTCAGATCACAACCTTCCCATTTGATTTCTGCACTACCACGAAACTAATACCCTAGTATCAAGGATGAAAATTTGGCGGCGAAAACATTTTCACGAGTCGAACCTGATGCTTCCCATTCAGTTCTGGATCCAACCTTGCATACTTCAGGATTTACTCAGTCGATTTTGTGTCGTCTGTGTATGGCCTGTTCAGTCCAGTCTTCCGAAAATTCCGGGATTACCCATGGAATAAAATGTGGAGCATCTATCTGACTTCCATGACGCCTTCCCGCTCGATTTCAAAGTCCTGCTTCTTCTCATACCGCGGTATGGGACCTATTTTAAAGTAACGGTTGGGTGTATGCCAATCAGGTGCGTCTGGAACATGAATATCGTTCAAAAGCACAAAAACCTCACATCGTAACAGGTAACAGGTATACATGATCAATTTCGATGCATCGATGGCGTATTGCGACATTCCAGCTTAATCGGAACCACTGTCACTTGCCTTAACTGATTATTTACTAGAACATACTTAGTCCCTATCATGAGGCCATGGATACCGCAAGATGAAGCTTTTGCTTACGGCCTCATGTTCGAATACAGGTAGATGGGCGCATGGAGATGCACGCTGTCTTCCAGGTGTGCGTTACAATTGCGAAAGAACACTGGACACCCGGAGATCGATGCTCACCCAACTTTGTGATACATGGCAGTACAGAACAAATCTAGTGCCATTACTTATATCGAAATTTGTTCGCGTGCCATACTTTTCGGTGATTTTCCTCTTCATATCTGCCAATGTCATCCGCGCCCAAAATCAATATTTAACTGAAGACTATCAATTATTGCAGTGCCCGCGGCGTGCCATTCATTGTTCACGCTTCACAACCCCTTCAGGGGGGCGGCTGTATGATCCAAGAGGTGGTGGGAAGGCGGGTTATGGACGAACCATCACCGCCTTCAGGAATCAGAATGAAGCGACCCTATTTTTTGTGGTCGTCTTTTTATATAGATGTTGCACTCGCGGCTTTAGTCGTACCATGCATCAGGTGCGTGTTTTCCGATGTGCTGACTTCCTTCACTCAAAGATCATGTTATGCAGTTCGCTTATCACCCAGTGGGACGCGTTTTTAAAAATATGGTCCTGCCATGTTGCGAGTGCCGCAGTACCTATTTCTGAAGCGACGAGTTTCCCAATGTCGTCATTGAGAACTTCACCTTGCCAACCAAAATGTGTTCCGTGGACATTGAAAAATGGATTTATGTCTTCTGTGACCCATGGCCACGGCTCAGCGCACACTGGCACAGCACTGCGAACACAGCATGGCTCATGTGTACAAAATATGCTCGCTGGCAACCAGAAGCGCCTAGCGATGTCCCATAAACGAGGCTTCGTGAGTTTCAGACCGCTTGTGTACCGCATACCGGATGGACAGAAGCCTTCTTCTAACCCATCCTGGGACCACTCAAGCCTCGAATACATGGTCTTATGTCACATACGATAAGCTCCATAGCTTGATCATGATAGTACAGGTAGTTTGTCGCCGACGCCGACGCCGATTCGACCGGTGCAATCTAAAGAACTCGCTCGTCGGGTGGCTTCACTTGCTTTGCCTTGCCTGGACTAGTCTTTGACTTAGCACTTGCCAATAAGAGACCTTGGATTACTCTTTAAATTCTGTTCTCAGCTCTGGTTACCATGCCGCATCTTGCCGTGCAATCTCAGAGATGCTTACTGTAACTGGCTGCGGGACTGATTCAAAAATCCGACGATGCACGCCAACCTGCTTATATTTATTGCATATATCACTGTCGGTCTTCGGATCGGACCAGTGGTATTCTTATGCTGCGTGTCGCATGCTTACCATGTTTGAGTTATTCCCACTTTAGACGTCTCCAGCTGACTTCCAGCCTACAGCTGCTCAAGTCTCAAGCCTCCTTTACTTACTCGGGGGTGACTTCGCTGATCGTCGTCCTTGAAACTTGTCAATGACATCCAGACATGCCAACGTCCTTACAGGTTATATGATTCTTTTTATAGTGGATAATGCCTGATTCAGATGGGAGCAATCTCCCCTGCCTTAGATTCGATCACACCTCTGAGCGGAGGAGAGGCGGCATAATCCTTGCTTGATGACCTGGCAGCTGTGCATAGG
The DNA here is from genome assembly GCA_015499995.1 of Flammula alnicola. NCBI lineage: Eukaryota > Fungi > Basidiomycota > Agaricomycetes > Agaricales > Strophariaceae > Flammula > Flammula alnicola. The sequence goes on along the minus strand of JADNRV010000023.1, from coordinate 157,871 downwards.
TGGGTGCGTACAATTTCTAACAGAATTTCGGATTGACGGACACAACGCAGCTATTTTCGAGTCAACGCATTCAGACAGAATCGACGTCGATTAATGTGGGCTTTCTGATGAAGCCAGAAGCCAAAGGTAGTATTTGAATTATTTTTTTTCGACGGAAGAGAGCAGCTGAGTTACAGCGGATTTTTGATTAACATCAAGGTACATTTTATTGGATATCATGAGATGATGCCAGTAAAGGATGCATACAGGGCTTGGACGCAGAATCGTGATATTTGTCAAATTTGCACAAAATTTTTTTTGATCGCTCATCCTACTGATTCTTTTATTTTTGTAACGGACAATAGACATCGAAGCGACTTGGACTTGGACTTTGCATTTTGGGCTCCTCTAAACCTCATTTGCCACCGGTACGTAATGTATTTTCATTCTGTTTCAATCAATGTATGTAACGCTCCCTCGGACTTATTCAGATGATTGAGGTGATATAAAACAATACAGCCGATTCGCGATTGGTCGCTCGAGGTGGGATATTACTAACATATAATTGGCGAGGACTCGCTGGGACTTTCTATTGCAAACCTCGAGTTAGGAGACCCGAGGTATGTCCTCAATTAAATCACCGTCTGATTTGTCTTGTGCGGTGTCGCCACCAATTCATCGTCGTTCCATAATGTGGATGCCAGGATGCCAGGATGCCATCGCCGAGTCGTCGACGCTGACGGTGTGGTGTTTCTCCGAATCGTGTGGTACCTTCATGTCCAGGAAGGTCTCTGATAAACCAATGGCGCCGAGTCATACTTCTCTTTCTGTCAAGCTTCAGAAATATCGACATTGTACCGTGTGGGCAGCTGGCATCCATGTATACAACGCTCTCTGCTCTGGACTCGGACGTGCCAGTGGAATTCCGAAGAAGGTACGTAGATCATCGACAGCCTATCGCTTACATTTCTTACATAAATGAAATGCGGACTTGTACTACTTGTACCGAGTCGAAGACGGTTGCAAATAATAATTAAAGCGGCATGTGTTTTCTAGTTTTCCGCATCCGATCCATATCATGATCCTAGATTTACTAGTACGATATCTTCAGAACTTATGATGCCTTCAGAACTCATGATAGCGGATGGCTTTCCTTAATGACCTGGAGCTTCAGACGTTTTCCTAGATATATATTTGTAGGCTGTCTCTGCCGGGTTTGAAATCTATAAGGAAAGTTTAGAAAACCTTAACGAGTTTGATGTAACTTTACAACTTAGGGAACGCGATGGTGCGCAAAAGCCCGAATCGTCGGCTATCATGTCAGAAATGGACGCGGAGATCGAAATGTGGTCTTGAAAGCGTTTAGAACAGGTTTTGAAACTAAAAAGGGAGGACAAAGAGGTCGTTTTGCATGTTCAGAGTCGAAATTTCGAACGTTCCTGAGTCGGCTCTTCGGCATTTAGACGTTAAAAAAGGAATTTGATTCTATAACCAATCTATAACGCGTTCTAAACTTTAAGGAAAGTCATCCAGTAAATTTCTCATGTTCCATGTCGATCTTTAACACTGCATTGTTCAGAAAGAAGCTGTTTTGGTGGCGCACACAACCATCCAGTGTCCACCGTCTGATAACATCATGACGAGCTCGTGGGCACCCAACCACATCCAAGTCCGACATCACCTCACCGGCGATCTCGAGCGAGGATCCCTCCCACCCCCACTACGTAGTCCTTCTTAAGTACTCACGTCACATCTCTAGATCATACCGATATATCATCATTGACAAGATGCCAAATCCAAGGTTCGAATTTACAATTTGATACCGCCCACAACGACAACGCTGAGTTCTCTGACAGCCCCAGCAACCCAATTCACAGTCAACGCTAATTTTAAAAACGTGAACATACGTTACGCACGCCCATCGACGGCGGGCGCTGTTGGATGTTCGTTTTTTGTGTCGTTTCCTTTTTAGCTCTGCCTGCCAGTGTTCCGAGTCGATTGTCAAACTTAAAAGCTACCAGTGTAAGCTTATCGTAGGCGTAAGTTTGGGCCCGGCGGAGGTTCGGGAAGCCGAGTGGGCCCCCCATGCCATCTGTTCGTCTAGAGTTTATCGCAATTGGCTAGAGGCCGTTCGTCTCGTATGGCACCTTATGGGACTCATGCCAAACCAGCGGTCCTGGGTTCAGAGGACTCAGAGAGTACTTCGGCGGCCAGTTGTCGGTGATGACTACCACTTGCACAAAAGAATACGAATTATCCTGATGCACACAAGTTTCAATGGTACAAACGCGAATATAGATTCTACTTCAAGTTATTGTTTCGTACCACACGAGCCTCACACGAGCACGGACGACGGACGACGATCAGAACTTCGGAATTCCCGTCGACGCGGGGCGGCCGACACCTCGCGTGCGTGCTCTCTTTCGAGGACTTCTTTTTTTTTTTTTTTTTTCCTTGACGCAGTGAACATGACGTCTGACCGCAGGTTTAAATTTAAATTCGACTGGGAGAAGAACACTGGACAATTGGCCACGGTCGGTCGCCAAGGCAAAATTCACCACGTTCATCCAATTCCGAGCTTGAGAGAGAACATCCAACGACTCTATGTACATAAAGCTCAAGCTCAAGCACAAACAATTAGGAAACGTTACCTTCAACAACAGTCGCTAGAGACTGCTCACTTGTTCGCGTTCTGGCTCCACAGAGACTTGTGATCAAGGGATATCAAGCTTCTAACACAACACAAGATTTTATATTCTTTTTATGCATCGAGCAAAAGAAACCACCGCGTGTAAGAGTATGAGCGTAGTGGGCCATTGGGTAATAATAACAATAATCACGAGGTAAGAAGCGTTGCTCCAATGGACTCGCAGAGGGGGATGTAGTTGTGGTTTTACATAATTGTGGTGATACACAAGGAGAGAGATGTTCTCACTTGTGGATTCATGTTCTGGCTCCAGAGACTTATGATCAAGCGATATCAAGTTTAAATTTTTAACACAAGATCTTATATTCTTTTTATGCATCGAGCAAATTTGAGAAACCACGCGTGTAAGAGTGAGCGTGGGTGTGTGCAAGTATAATACGGGTAATAATAACAATAATGCACGGTGCGTTGTGCGAAGGCGTTGTAAGTGTATTATACTGAGACGAAAGAAGCATTGCCCCCAATGGACTCGCAGAGGGGGGATGTAGCTGTAGTTGTGGTTTTATTTAATAATAATTGTGGTGGTGGTACACAAGGAGAGAAGACCAGACCAGAAAATGAGTGGTGTTAAGCCCGGCAGGCAGGCAGGCAGACTGAGCGTATTATAATTATACTATTTACGAGCTCGAGAGAAACGAGAAAATGGAACAGAGGGAGGTGGGGAGAGAGGGATGCAGAGGGCCTAGGGAAAGGGGATGTACAAGAGCGTTGAAAGAGCGTGGTATTCGTCGCGAATCAGATTTTTTAAACAAACAACTCGGGTCGAGTGTGGGTTGCGGGAGGTTCAAGTTTATCGTGAGGAGTCTTGGGGGTGTATGTGGGATATCAGATATCAAGAGTGTGTACAAGAGTGAATGGATGGAAGGAAAAGATGGGATGAACAAAAAGAAAAAGAAAAGAAAAATGCTAGTGGACAATGATGGGCAACTTGTATGTATAACAATGTGGATGTGTCAGAGATCGAGAGAGAAACTGCAATGCAGGACGTCCATGGGTGTCGGAGTGTCGAGGATGAATTAAGAGGCTAAAGCATAGAATAGGTATGGCACAGGAACGACAGCAGGACGGAACGAAATAGGACTCGAGTCATGGGTGGGGTATGTGTTGAACGAGAAAAGAAACACAAAGCCAAAAGATGCGTTTTGGGTGTATATATGCGCAAGAGATGCGAGCAAGCAAGTGCTGCTGTGCGACTAGGATTGCAAAAAAAAACTTGTTGCAAAACATAGCCAGAAGGCCGAACGGCCGAACCGTTGTCGTCGTCGGTGTTGAACGTTGAACGTTGAGCTGGCATGTATGGCGTCGCGGTGATGCTAATGGGATGGCACATACGCGCCATGCCAAAAGGGAGAACCAAGATGAATCCTCATCCCCATCCCTACGACACATTCGCAACCTCAATAAAACTCCTCCACGTCCAACTATTCCTGCCATCCCTCGTCGTCAACGGAGAGGACTTATTCTCATGGGGTTTGGCACGAAGGCCGTATATTTGCTGCACCTGCTCATTCACCGGCTGCTGCTGAACGACGTCAAAAGACGAATCCGCATGCAGGTCGATAAAGCTCTTCAGCGGGAACCAATCCTTGCCGCCCCCGCTCGGCGACAGCTTGCCTTTCCGCGTGCGCTGGCGGCGCAAATGACTTCCCGCGCCTGGAACTCCAAGCGTAAAGTTCGCGTCCAATGTAGAACTCCGCTTGTTCGAGTCTTGCACGCCAAAGAAGCCGCCAGCAACAGGCGGCGGCGACTCCCTAGGCCGCGGGGGCAACGGCGCCGACCTTGGGGCCTCGAGATAAAATGCAGGCGAGGGCAGTGGGAGGACCATATCCTCCGGCTCCATCAAGGGGTCCAAGAGATCCACGTCGGGGAAATCGAGGCTGTCGAGATCGCTCAGGTCGTCCTCGACGTTGTCCCGGTCGGCGTCGTCGTCCGAGTCGGAGTCTTCGTCGTCGCTCATGGACATGAAGTTGCGTTTGGCGTTTGGGCTGAAGTTGTTGGCAGTGGATGTGGAGGCGCTGGTGCTGGCGATGAGGGGGGCGGTGTCGGGACGGACACGGCCTTCGAGGCGGGCGAGGGCCTCGGAGCGGTTGTACCTCCGCACGCGCGTGGAGGCGGTGGATGAGGACGCCTTTGTGGCGACGGAGACGCGGTGATGGAGGTCCAAGTCGAGCTTGAGCTGAGGCACGGTTCGTGGTAAGGAAGAGGAAGAAGGGACAGGGGCGGTGGGCGACGAGAGATCGAGTGAGAAGTTGAGTGAAGAGGTGAGCCGGAGGGATGGCAGGCGCGGGGGAGAGTGGGCGACCTTGGGCAGCTCTGGAAGTGTTATGGAGGGCGCGGGTTTGGGAGAGGGGATGGTGCGCAGAGAGTCGCGCGAGAAACGCATGCGCAGGGGAGTTGGGGCAGGCCCGAGATTTGCTGGCGCGGCGGGCGGTGGTGCTGGCAGAGATACTTCCGAGATACGCCTATGGACATGGTCAGCCGGTTCACGAGAAAAAGAAAATGTGGCGTACGGGAAGCGGAAAGGCGTGGAGGCTGTGCGTGTAGAACGGGCCTTTGTGCTGGAAGAGGCTTTGCGTTTCAAGCTGGCAGAGCGCATGGACTGCGACTCTGCGAGGTCGAGGGAGAGGAAGGAGCGAAACTGGTCCTCGTCACGCCTGGGTTGCAGGGTGAAGTAAAAGGCGGAGACATCTTCCGTGGTGTCACTAGAGCGAGTTGCGTCTGTGGGGAGACTGCCTCTGCGTGGACTGAGGGGCACATCGGGAGTGTGGGGCCGTGAAGAGGCAGAGAGCAGGCCTGATGTGAAGAACGGAGAGTAGGGGGAGTGTGTACGGAACATGGGGACAGACAAAGGGAAGGACGTTGGAGGGAGGAGAACAACAATTGCTTGTTATATGTGAATAAGGTTCCTTTCAGATCTCAGATTCAACTTATCCCCGCAAGCGCGATCTCCCTTTTCTGGTTGTAATCTCCACTTCCAGATCTCTCCCGCGCCATCCCATCCCTTTCTGCCACCAACTCCCACACCTTCCAATCATTTTCAATTATTCTTTCACGCGGATCTCGTCCCTTGCACAATATCAAACTCCCCCATACGCGAAATTGTCGGTCTCGAAATCCACTTTTTCACGCGTAATATTCTCCGACCCGACTCGACGACCCGTCATAAAATAATTTATGGCGTCGGACCATTACATATTAAATTCACCGACTCGTCAATTGTCTCGACCTCTTTCGGCAACCCCGCCTCTTGCCCACACTCCAGAATGCATACGGTTCCTAGCTGCCTCCAGGCTGCACAGCTGACATTCCCCCTGTATGCATACGCACCCGATTTTCAGCGCTCGCTACCACCCCCGCCTTGGCACGGCAATAGCTCACTCTGGTCCGCCTCCGAGGATCTTTTCCCCAGCTTGCCGATAAAATATCATGCTCGTGCAGTCATTTCTTGGAACCCGTTACATATAATATTCCGCACACATCGTAAGACTCCATCGTTCCGAATTCCATTTCTTTCCCGCCATGCCAACTTACGGCTCGCCTGCCTGCCTGACCCCATCCTTGAGGCTCCCTCGCAACCAACATCACAATTCACCGGTACCAAAATTACACCTATCCTCGAGGCGGATCCTGCTGCACCTAATGGGATCCGTCGGACCGTTTGTTTTCTTGGGTTATGACAGTGCTCACTTTCTGCCTCCATTCTTGTCAGAATGTCCAGGTTATGTCCATGGCGCTACGTTCACTACTGCGTGTACAATCCGAGTAGGTTCATCAGCTGTAATTAGAATCATCCCAACTCACGCGATGCTGCGTACGATTAGGAGTTACAATTTGAACAATTGCGCTGCCAGGCTCAGTCAGCCATTTGCGCATGAGCGTCATTTCCATAATGCTCCTTACGCGCTGCGTCTGACTGCTCTTGAGTCAATAAACAACGCCATTCTTCGAAACACTCGAGGTGGATACTGAATCTCCCTAATCTAGTCCGATCTGAATTAACAACACCTCGCGACCCTTGAATTAATCTGACTCGACTACCTTCCCACTTCCTCTTCACTCTTCCCTCTCGTCTTCTCTTCTCTACTTCGACTTCTACAATGGCTACTTCCTAATTCACACCACAGCTTACCCTTTCCAGATCCTCGACGCAACTCCAAATCTCAGCTCAAACACCGACGATGTCGAATTCGACTTCTCGAAGGGATCCCCTACGTACCTATCTACTTACCAACCCACCCGCGCCTTCGAGTTCTTCTCGCTTCTGATGAGATATATATGTACGTAGTGTAGGTACTTAGGTAGGTATGTAGTTCATGATTCAAGTTGCTCGTGATAAATACGAGTCTGAGTCAGGATATCTGGTTTCCTCTACCAGAACGTCTACGATGGCAACGGTCCTCCCCCCCTCCCCCCCCAAAAAAAAAAGTAAGAAGAAAAATCCTAGCCGTCGAGTCAGCTAGCCAGCCTCGAGGCGCCCGTGCAAGACGCGAGCCTGGCGTCATCATACATCACGCCTGCACGCGTGTCGTCGTCGTCGTCCAGGTCGCTGATCCGCCCTCCAAGCCTGAGAGCATCATCGCGTCTTTTGCCATTGTTTTCCGTCGCAACACCCATCTTTCTATTGTTCTGGATTCATACGTCATACATATGTACGCCTTCCAGCCTTCACCTTGATTTCTTGAAATCTCACCGCAGGCACGTATGACGCCCACAACTCCTCCAGGGTCCGACACCATTGTCCTGAATCTCGTTTGTGTAAACTTTAAATTTCTTTACATAAGGGGGTGCTAGCGCTGATTGCAAAAGCTGCAAGGCGCCCACAACTCCTGAATCGCTTCCGCTCTTGTTTCTTCAAGCTTCAGTTGTTTCAACTTCGAAATTCCTTTAAGGAGTTTGAGACTCGAGGCGCGTCTGTGTGTCGCAACACCCATCTTTCTATTGTTCTGTATGTCATATGTGCGCCTTCAAGCCTTCACCTTGATTCTTAATCTCACCACAGGCACGTATGACAATGGCACCCACAACTTCTCCAGGGTCCGACGCCATTGTTCTGAATCTCGTTCGTGTAAATAGATGATTACGGTTGGCGAGCAGGGTCAGGTCTGTTTCGCGCTTCGGATCAGTGTTGGACAGTCATGACTTATCCCGCAAAGTCACGGTCAAATTTCGAATGACTAGTCATGACTAGTCATGACTAGTCAATTTTGATTGACTTTTGACCGATCAACACGCGCTTCAAAGCCACCGCACGTGACCCATGGAGACACCACGCACCATCACGCATCCTATCACGCACCATCACGCACCATCACGCATCGTCGACGCACCACGACGCGCCGCCTCAGAAACGAGATTAAGGAATTATGTTGTACATTATATTTACTGCAGAATTGAATGCCATTTGTTGCGTTTGAGCCCCTATAGATAAGGAGGTTATAATTAAGAAACCATCTGACAGTGGTATGGAAGACATGAGACAGCTTGAGAACGCCTGGTTCTTCTGCTCTAATAAACACTTTTGCACGCTTTACTGTCTGTAGCAAACTATGTTTAGGTACAGGTCATTCTGATAGCATATCTGTTTCCGCAGCAATCTCATGACTGAAGTCTTTGCGAAATTCTAGCTACTTAGAGCTTTCTCTGGCTATACTTCTGTACACATGAATAGACTGGTTTCGCAACGAATGAAAAATATAGCTATAGATATACAAGATTTTTCTATATAATGAGGCTTGGTAGACGTCGTAAAAATCAGCTCCTTCCGCTTAAATTCGATCCCCTTCCAAGTCCACAATGCCCAAAGCTGCGGGTTGGTGGCAAATCCACTTCAAAGACCACCCCGACCGTGGCAACAAATCGGGCCCAGCCTGGAGCGGCGGTAAGGTAAAAACTTATTGCGCGCAATGTCTAGAGCAGCACGTAGCGGCTATCCAGAAGGAATATGATGATGCTGTCCTGCGCGGTATAGATCCCATGATACCACGAGAGCGCTCAGCAATCGAATCACACCGTGCGCTCGTTTCTTAGTATCGCAATATTAGTATATTTATTCACTAACTTTTTCACTCTTAGTTTACGATCGCAAGGCAACTGGTTTGGCGGACCGTGGTTGGCGTCGAAGCGCCGCATCTACATTACTCAACCACCTTGCGAATTGTCCTTATCAGCCCTCACACGTAAAAGACGAGGCTAGGGAGGACCCTTCCTGTACGAGTAAGTCCTCTCGTAGCGCAGGCAGAAGGGTAGGCCAGGAGCAACCGACCTTGAATCTACCTGAATTAACCGTCACGACGCCTTACTCTTCCCTTGCAAATATTCCCAACTGGGCTGGGTCTTCGACCGGGCCAGGTACACTTTATGGCCAACCATCCGCTGCTGGTGCTCCGTCTCCCATTCCAAGCCCCCTGATTTTCGCACCTTCGTTCAACCTTCCCCCAGACTTTAACTCTGGCCGGTCGACACCTAGTTTGGGGCCATCCGATTCTATTTCTCAGACCCATACCTCTTCTGCAACCAACTCACAAAGCTCTGGTCCGACCCGTAGATTGTCTCGGAGGGCGACTGATAATGTTTCCGCCGATTATATGTCTTGGACTTCAGAAAGGCAGAAAGCATTCGAAAATCAGATCGGGCGCCTAACAGCTTCCGCCGGCTTGCCTTTGTCGTGGGTCGACAACGCTGAATGGGTGCTTTTCCTCGACAACTTTGTTCCCGCGGCGGTTTCTCCAACTCGGAAAACACTCAGCAGAAGGATCATCCCCGATCTCGTTAAAGAGCTTCAGGAACAGGTAAAGAAAGCAGTATACGGACAGAATGCAACGCTACAAGCCGATGGCTGGACAGGTGAAAACCATCACCATATGATTGCGTGCATGATTACCGTGAACGGAAAGGCAAGCGATATATTTAATATCTGGCCAACAGAAATATAATTATGACTTGTACGTTTTCTAGCTCTATACCGTCAAAGTACACGACGCCTCAGCAGAGCGCAAAACTGCTGACAATCTCCTCCGGCTCCTTGAAGAAGTCTTCCGGAAAGTTCAAGACGAGTGGGGTGGAGTTGTCGTCGCCATTGTCACAGATGCCTCTGGTGAATCGCGGAAAGCGCGGCGGGATTTCGTCAAGAAATATCCGTGGGTGATTGTACTCGATTGCTATGCGCACCAGGTATGCCTAGTAATTTTAGAAATGCATCCACTTTCTTATCTTTTTATTAATAGGTAAACTTGGTTGTCGGCGACTACTTTAAGGTCGACTCAGATGTCTTGAAGTATACCGACTCCGCGACAGACCTGATAGCTTGGCTCCGAGGAAAGACTCTCCTTCTCGCGCTCATAAGGGAAGAGCAGCTCAAAACCTCTGGCATTACCTCTGCAATTATCCGCGCTGTTCTAACGCGCTGGACAACACATTTACGTGCTTATGAGAGGCTTTTATCACTTAGAAATGTTCTCAGATCGGTCGCGCTTACAGATTCCAATCGGCCCGAGAGTCAAATCATCATCGGCGATCGCGCTGCGAAGACCAAAGCAAAAAAAATGCTTGAGCTTATCGACAATGGAGTCTTCTGGCAGAGTCTTGCGAGGTGTGCCGTATTCCGAGTTAATTAATCCTTCACTCAATCAATTTTTTAAACAGAGTCGTTCGACATCTGCGGCCTCTTGGAGTTGCAGTGAATGTGATACAAAGTTCATTCTGCCGCGTCGACACCGTACTCCTTACCTTCGGTCACCTCGTTGCTACCTATCTCGATATGAATGACCCAGAAGATCGACCAGGTTGCCAGGCGATTATCAACAGCATCGAACGGCGCTGGTCCAAGGCAGATCAAGAAATTTTCATAGCGGCCGTTATTCTCAATCCCGTTTACCAGACATCACCTTTCGCCCTTATTCCGCAATTGCGCCTCGCCGAAGTCGTCGCAATGATGACACGCTTATGGCGCCGATTTTTAAAAACTGATCCTCCAGATACTTTTGCTTTCGATCTGCTAGAATACCTTGGAAAACGGGGCGATTACGCGAACTTGGATGTCATGTGCAACATCGAGAAAAATAGGGCCGATCGAAATGTATGTGGCCTTTAATTCATTACCTATCCATCTGCTGACTAGTATAATTACTGTCACATGTAGAAGACAATCCCGGAACCTATGAATATCTTCCAAACCTTCCTCTACGCCGGAAAACCCGATCCTCCTTTGATCTTATTTGCGAGGCGCTTACTATCTGTTTCCGCAAACTCGGCCTCTTGTGAAAGGCTGTTCAGCATATTCGGTGCGACGTTAACCAAGCTCCGAAACAGGCTTGGAGTTCCCCTTCTAACAAAATTAACGGAGTTGAAGATGCACATTCGTGATGAACACATTCGTGACAAGACAGCGAAAATGCGATTGAAGCGTCGTTTTGAGCCACCCAAGGGTCCTGGTGCCAGTGCCGGTTTCAATAATCCAACTACTGCTCCGACTGCTCCACCCGCACCATCTGTTGTCGTGACTCCGACCACTCCGGTTGTCAACCCCGGCATCCCACCACCCTCCATTTCAATCCAGGCGCCCGACGTCGTAGATCCTACGTTAATACCTCAGGCTGCCCAGACACATTCAAGTTCAGGATTCCGAGCCCTCGTCGAGCAAGAAATTACCGCGGTCGAGCTTGATGATCTCGACAACGATCCTTTATTCGATGAGCAATCAGACCTCACTACCTATCCACTCATTCCAATTTCTCGGCTGTTTGATTTTTCTAACAAGCACTGGGCGGCCATTCTAACGACGCACGCAAAGCATACCTTCGAGGAGGAGTTAGCATTGTACGAATTACTTGACCTTGATGCGGCAGGAGAGGATGATGTGGAGGTGGATTTCGACGAGACCACAGAGCAGATGTTAGTTGGGTAACAATATCTTTGTATTCGATGGAATAATCTACGTTTTGTAACTGCTTTTTTGGACTGATCTACATACACGATGACTTGCGATAAGTCGTGTGAATGATTCATATTCTATTTTGGGAATTATTGATGGCCATCAGCGTTTTCGGTCAAGTCATTGGTCAAATTGACCAATGACTTGACTTTTGCTGACTATGACCGACTTTATTGACTAGTCATTGACTTGTCCAACACTGCTTCGGATGGTGTATTTTTATCTCTGGGGTCCACACTTCTGAAGGTTGTGACCTTCATTACCCGTATTCCACTATGAATAATAAATTCCCTGTATTATATATGTTACCAACGAACTTAAGTAGCAGATGAACATGTTTTTCCGGCAAGTGCAGGTCATGATGGATTGCTGTAGTCGCGTCCCATCCAGCAGGAACGTCGGCTAGATTTGATTAGATAGTGTTAGAGGCTGTGCATCTCATGCGAACTCACCACAAGACCATATCCTTGTCTTGCCTTCGACGCGACATCGAATGGCCTGCTATTGATGCGTCCCGAGCCCCTACAACCCGTAGCTGAGTCTGTTCAGCCTCCTACACCATAGATTTTCCATGCAAAACCATAGCTTAAGCACCTTGGTGTGCCCAATTTCTGTTACAGACTGAACGCACTTATTCAATATCTTACAGTACAGCATGCCAGTGATACTCTGATGTGTCGAGCATCCATGTAGATGGGTAGTACAAATTCAAATAATAGCGCAAAAAAGTTAGTCCAAAGATACTCGCATTGTGGTGTAATCAAGGTGTAATAAATAAAATAACCTGGCCGACCGTGACTGAGCTTGTCTGTGAAGACGTGCACAGCACTTGCATCGCACTTTGAATTAACACAGATTGAGAAGAAGACTCGCCCGGGTGATCTCACAGCTATTGGGGCGCATAGGCTACAACGCTAGGACATATAGATAAAATAAATTATTCAATTCCAGTAAATCTGGCTGGATACGCTACGCGCGGCTACATTGACACACAGTGGCGCGAGTCTGCAACACTCAAGGTCTAAGGCTTAAGCTCTAAGGCTTGTAAACTGTGTCACATTACAGGAATGCTTGGGAAGCGGTGACGAGGACCCCGCGCTCCTGTCAAAAGTTGACGGATACAGGCTTCGAACAGACCTGACCCTGCTCGCCAACCGTAGATGATTCCTTTAAGGAGGTGCTAGCGCGCGATTGCAAAAGCCGCAAGGCGCCCACAACTCCTGGATCGATTCCGCCCTTGCTTCCTCAGTTAACGTTGTTTCAACTTCGAAATTCCTTTAAGGAGTTCGAGACTCTGTGTGTCCCGATACCAAAAATAACCACAATGCAACAATATGTATTCTGTTCATTAATTCAACTTGAGCTTTGAATAATTTGAATACCGGTACCCACGCTGGCACGCTGGCACGCTGCGGCCTTGATGATAAGTTGGTGAAACATTGGCACACGCACGGCACGGCGCGCCCATAGAGCAAGTTGGACGTTACGTGCGACGTGGATGGGTGTCAACGCGACAACGCGTCAACTCGTACCCCACAACTGGAGGAATTTGAAATGGTCTCGGTGACCGGTCGTGCTGGTGGATTCAGAGCTCTTGCCTCGAGGCATCGTCACGTTGCGCACATGCGCCGCGCGTGTTTTTTGTTTGTTTCTTTTTTTTGCGTTGTTTTTTGCGTCGGCGTATTCTGAAACGCGATGGGAAGTCTCGATAAACCGGGGCTCTTGTATTTCCTGGAAAACTCAACCTCCTTCCAGTTGATTTACTACTCCTATAATTATTCAAGCAGGATGCGGCTAGCTTACCGGCTCAGCGCTCAGCGCCCATCTGCTATATAGATAACGCGTCCCGGGATGCGGCACGTCGACGCCATGCTCGAGCGCACACAAACGGTACTATAGTACCATGGGTGAGTTGCACTGTGATCACCGTGATTTAAATGATGCGACGCACGCCGAGCGAGCTGGACCTTGAATCCAACTCCATACGCTAAGGCCGTGTCGTGCTCTACGTATGCCCAGTGGATGTATACTGGACACACTGGACAAACCGACGACCACATCCTCGCCCTTCGATGCCTTTCAACTTGCGTCATCGATATTTTGAATATATCGGCCACCGGCCTGACTTCGAAATTCGACGTACCCGCAGAAAACGTCACCGTCTGTCAATCCGAGTCGCTGCTTCTTTCACGAGGAGCGAGCAGATGCAATAATTACTTACCAACGCTACGAAAGTTGGATCTGCTCCCCGTCCATAAACAATCTGCGTAGATCTGGAGCTTGTCGCCCGGTAATACACGAGGAGAGGAGGCTCGAGGAGAGTCCGAATCTTCTCCCTTCAAGTCGAGTCTTCTGCTCATATTAATTGCTGCTGCTGAAAAAAAAGTGTAATTGCCCCAAGTTCGAAGTCCTTAAATTTCGGGGATCCTCGATGTCTCGAGTTTTTTCACCCTTTGAAATCTGCATGAATCTAGTGTAGGAATCTGGAGAATCTACGAGTCCTTCTTGCATTAATCGCATTAATCCAAAGGGCTTGCGCTCGTCCAACGCCTTAGGTGCTTAATCAGAGTGGCCATGGTCGGGCTAGTGCCCGGGGACTCGAAACCTCTTTACTCAGCAGCCTTGGTCGGGATGTCGTAAAATTTGTGGACACCCTCTCGTTCAGAGTCGACTCTTTACCCGTAGCCAGAAAATAAGGTTTAGTTTGAACGTTAAATAACTTTACTGTGATGTATAAAAAAAGTCAGTGGACTCCTCCACCGAAATCTATTTTTAGACTTTGTGGTTTTCGGCCGTGATCAAGCAAAGCGCTCGTAGCTGTTAACGCGTTAACGCTTTACCAGTTACCACTACCATCCACCGCTAGAGCAGCTTGCCCAGATCTCGCGCTTGTTGCACGGACGAACATGAGGCAGACTCCCGCCTTCCTTTTACCAATCTTGGACACTTGGAGACGTCGGCGTCGTCGTGGACTCGTCTTCGGTAGTAGTCGCTTCTTTCCTTGCCTTGTGTACAATCTCGGGACTCTCGGAGGATCTTCCACTGCTACTTAAGCTCGTTCGGGGCAGATTGCGCATGCACATGCATAGGATCTTATCTTTCAGCGCACTTCTACTTATTGCCTGTTGCGGATGCGGCATCACCTGTGCTCGTGAATCTAGCGTCTACTTAATGAGATCGGACTCGTCGGGGTTCTGTCGAGGTCGGGTGATTCTCTACTGCAAGAAACCAGCGAGCTATACATAGAGTGGTGAAGCGAACGCTCGCCTTCGGCGATGCAGTTCGAGCTTTCGCAGACAGCTCTGGTTGCGTACTGGATTTGGAGGGCTACAGTTGGCCGCAATTAACCCTGTGAGTATACCATACACTTTCTCCTCGCTAGCATCTGGCCGGGTCTTGTCAGCTCAAATCCATGATCGCGCTTGCCGTATGCCCTGACGACTCGATTTACATATTCCACCTTTGAGACTCGGCGTTCAAACTGAAACATCCAAGCTACAGTATATGCACTGCTCGGAACACCAAAGCTTGAAGCCCGCCATTGTGCGGGGCTCCGGAGTAGAGCGCTCGGATTTTTCACAGCTTTATCCGGGTCCTTATCAGCCGTCCTTATCTCTCCGGGTCCTTATCGCTCTGTAGCCTAGGTATGTAACTGTGCCCTTTTACTCTCTGCATACTCAGCATACTGAGGCTTTGGCACGTTTGTCTTCTCCACTGTGTCGCAGTCTCAGATGAAACCTGTGCCCCTGAGTCCGCACCCGCAACTGCGATAATTGTGATCCATTTAAATTGCAGGGTCCTCGGAAACGGATCGAGCGGCGAGCCCAAGTCGACGCGGCGACGGTCACTAATACGATGTACATGTACAGTACATATCATTTTAATTGGTGAGCGGGCACAACCACCTTTTGTAATAAACCTCAATGGGTGATTCAACGTAAACTTACAGACACTCTCACTGCATACAATTCGCATCATGACTCATCCCGCTCTGGAGGTGGGCGGGCGCGGTATCCTAATTTGGTATGCTGCGCTCGATGCTCTCAGCGTCCCCGGACCTGGATGAGTTTCAAATGCTGTGCTATTGAGTACCACCCCTGCATCCTGGGCTACACGGAACCCTAAGTAAGGGGTGCCGGTGAGTTGTATAACTTATGGCTAGTCCAAATCCAGCCGTTACAGCGACGTTTAATTCCATCAACTCATATCCGGTCTCCAGGACACGCACGGAAGCGTACGGATCCAAGTTTACAATAAGCATTATTCGGCCACGGGTGCGCGCTAACCTTACATGGGTGTGGGCTGGGACAGAGTTTAGGTATCAACGCGCGTCGCGGGGTTGAATAATTTAACTTTCTGGAGCTCCACTCAGGTAGCGAGGGCCCTTCGTTATAGGCGCCTCACACTGCGCAGTGCGGAACGTTAAGTAGGTCACATAGGCGCTCAAGAATTCTGGTAATAATCGTTGGCGCGTCCGAGCAAGCAGCGCGTTTCACGCGTCCACTTTTGCATCTTGCCGAGTTCAAGCGGACACACCTCTCTTTTCGGACGTGGTACACACGTGTTCTATCAGATGAGATTAAGAATGCAAATCTCAGTCTCTTTCTTTCCATGACTCACGCTAAGAGCTGGGAAGGTTACGTATTGTCAACCATATTGGAAGTCTCCGCGATGTCACCTGTGCTGACCATGGTGCAGGGCGAGTGTTGGATGTGCAAGGGCTTCCTCTCTCCGTCTATTCTCCGAACAGCTGGTTGAGGTTATAGGCAACGGTTACACATGAAACTTCAAGCTTCAATGCCCGCTGTGGACCTGTGGTCTATGAGGAGCTGGCTTCAGGTTTTGTCTTCCATCTCAGCATCGCGCTTTCGATTTTCTAAACTTTTGCAGTAGTCGGAACCTGCTGCCAGTGCCAATTTCCCCTTTGTCAAGATAGTGCGCCACACTGACATAGACAAGTACGTATCCATCAACACAAAGCTGAGGGTCCTCGGCATTCCCTCTGTACTATGTAATGAGTATAATGCCAATCCACTGGATCCTACCCTGGTGGCGCCTCCTTTATGATGTTAAGGAGGACGTACTGTGTAAATGAACATGTTGAATACGTAAATACTCCGGTATTGAGTCGAGTCACGTCGAGAGGACAGTGGAAATTTATAAAAGAGAGTCAGTTCTTAAGGATGAGAAAACGCGACGAATTACATACTATAGTATATGTGTCCACAATGTAAAGTAACTTTTGGTTGCACGACTCGGACGTCCAAGTTACCCACACCCACGTTACGCCAATTCACAGTACCTCTCCGTTGATGCATAGTCCAACGATCTTATGTTAACTTACTTCACTCGATATCATGTGCAGCATCCACAGCTTATAGTTGTGTCAGAATTCAATATTCAGGCCATACTTACAAGTACTGTCTCTCAAAACACGATGTCAGTTAAAGTCACCGTTGACGCCATCTCTGTTAATTGGCATTTAGATCCAAATTACCTCTCACCCATTGGAGAGGGGCCCGGGGCTGGCTAGAGCGCGGCACAATTTAAGACCCGCTCCAGCTCACCACTTCAATTGCAGGGCACAATCAATCGCATCGCGTATGTGGCGCAGTACGCAAACTAACACAAAGTTGCCTCTTTTTTGGGTTGAATTCGGGTTGAACGGGTCCATAAATATAACTCTCCGTCTATTTAACCCTCTCAAATTCTAACATCAGTTGGTTCCCTCACAACGCAGAGTTCTCTGAATCAGTATGTCACTATGTATGTAGAGCTCCCGGGAGTAGATTCGATCTGTACAAATTGTCAGATCGAACTCACAACACACAAGCGAAAAGAAACTTCCGTTGTTGGATGCCATTGTTCGCCATAGCGGATTTTGCACCGACGACGCAAGCACTCGCAGGCGAGCGTTACGCGCTGGTCATGTGTACAATCATTGATGCGTATGCGAGGTCCGATTCGGGCGTAGGACCCGATTTGGCCATACTTAGTCGCGTGTTCGATCACAACACCGAATTTTTGTTCCATTCGGCGAATGGTATATCTTTTTGTTGGATGCTACGGTTTCCCCTTCCGGTACTGATAGATTGCAAAGAGCTAGCATATCGATGGCGACAACACTGCAAAAGCTGCAGCGGTACAATATGCGATGACGACGAATTGACCATAAGGGGGTCCAATCGGACGCCGTGATTATCAACACCGAATCAGTGTTTGCTCAGGCTTTGGCTTAGAATAGCTAACGATCACTTGGCCTCACCGATCTATCATCTCTGTCGTCTCTGGATCCAGCAATCCGAGGCCAACGGAGTACCAAAATACGTGAATACCTCTGCATCAAGTTACAACCACCAGGATTACGGTGGATCTGCCGACATTTTCAATGGCTCTGCAACTTGAATCTGATACCACCATTCATCCTGGTCCGTTGACTTCTGGATGCTCTATCTGCCTTCCTATTTTCTTCTTCCTGGAACTAGAGCTTGAAGCTGAAGAAGTTTTAAGCTAGGTCTTGCTGGTGCCACGCCACCAGAAGTACCGGTGACAGCATGTCGAACGGCTTTGTCAAGAATTTTAGGCAACGGAACTTGAATGGGCACATCATTTCCGCCACTCATCCCCCCCTCTGCGGTTCAAAAATCACTAAGCTCTCCGTGTCCTTGACCGCTATAGCATGACGGAATTGAATAGCCAGTCGGAAGTTTTGTCCTCGTAACACGGCAGTCGGGTGGCAGTTGCTCGCCGCCTTCGAGAAACGTCGGTACTGGAGATAGCATGTTCGAATTCACTGAGCTTGGAGGCATTAGAACGGAGCCGTATCTATCTTAGGAGGGAACCCCTTCGACATCCTGCCTGCATGGGTCGATTTTTGGTGCCTTGACAGCCAAATGGTTGCTGACATCTCGTTGACCACCCAAATTAAACAGTGTCTGGTGCCATGAAATAATCTAGGTTTGACCCTTCTAGTTCAAGTGGATGCTCTGGCCACTGGAACACGCTCCGGCTATCTTATCGAAACCTTAAACGCTTTGAATTCGATTGAATACTTGTTAATGCCTAGTGTTTGGTAACACGCGGGGTCCGGTTACTTCACCTGTACATGTGCTAAAGCCAACAGGTGGAAGTTGGTCTCTTGTCACCATATACCATATGACTTCAATCCCTAACGATTCCAATGACGACAGCAATAAGCCCCGCCTGCCAGGCACCAAATGCCGTCTCTCCTGACATGGTCATTGCAGCATTGACAAGGCTGGACTCTGGAGGTTGAATGTCGAAATCTTTGAAGCGCTTGGGGTCTGTGACTGAAAGCAGGTGGGCTCGCCTTGGTACCACCCTGTTCCTGTCAATGGCATGGTAACCCAAGCAAGGCTGGGCTCTGGAGGTTGCGCGCTGAAAACTTGAAAGCTGTGACAGAGGGGAACGGGCCCGCCTTGGTACCACCTTGTTCCTGGCAAGGCTCGTTGTGTCATGGTTGGCCTACCCCGAAGGCGCGATTCTACCGGGTTCTCATTGGGAATATGCCAAAGGAGAAATTTATAACATCTCAACGTTCTCAACGCTCGATTGGACTAATGCACGTGGACTGATTTCCAGCCCCGAGGACTCCTTTCTCCACTGTCGATTAATATACGTGGTTTCTCTCATTTGCTTCCTTGAGCTGAATAAATTATAAATCTAGCACAGGTACGCCGCACAAATTGACGAATTCAACTTGGTGGCAAGCTATCAAGTCGCGGACGGCCAATCAGCGCTGGATGACAGCTACTGTAGCGGATCTTTGGAATAGGTGCCGTGTTACTACTAGTACATGTTCACCAACTGCATGAGCGGGTGTATCACGGGCTTCGAATTCTAAGGGCATCTACATTGACACCAACCGGAGTGAGGTGTTCCTGATGTTTACTGGCAACCCCTGCCTAATGTCATGATATCTCGGTGGTCCATTATTCGCGTTACTCTCGTCTACCGTACCGTTCAGAGGTTATGCGAGATTTATTTAGCAAGTCACTACAAAGTACCAGTGTGCCCTATCATATGCCACAACGCCGGATATCCTAATCCAAATACAATACTCGTGCAAAGGGAGTTCGAAGCCCTAGAAACAACCGAGTCAACGGTGTGAATTGTGTAGAATGAAAATAGCTTCTATGTATACAAATCGACTATCATGCAACTTTAATCATAACTTGTATTGATCATGGGCGCAGAAGCCTTCTTGGTGCAGATTAGCGGTGATTGAGCCTTCTCTTGCCAGTAAAGTTGGAGTGAAAAATCGCCTAGATGGGGAGGTCGGGAAACGGTAGCGAACGACGGCTACGCATCTTCCCAAGAAAAGTTAACACCAGAACCCTTCCAAGGATCACTGGTTATCTCAGCAGGAGAACCTTTCTCTTCAGTGCCTTCCTTGCTAACGACCAGTTACGGTTATAATCAGTCTCCGGTCCATCCGAGTCGCCTAAGATCCCTTAGGCATTCGTCCGTCTCTTGCTTCACCTTCGTCCAATCGTTGATGATTTGTTGGTATCCACCTTTGCCACCGTCCACTAGCTGCAATAGGGATTCGTATTCCTGTAATTTCCGATCTAATGAATTGCCTTCATTCTTCATTTCCTTCTCGTCCTTTTTGAGAGCGGAATAGGCGGCTGCGATAGCTTTCGTCATATTATTTCCTTCCTTGTGCGCATTCTTGTGAGGCTCGTGATTATACAGAGCTCGCTCAGAACGCGCTCGTGTGAGCGAAAGCCTGACGAGAGATGTCTCGATTGTCGCCGCCAGAAGGTCAACCGAACTTGAGCGCGTAGCATCGTGCGTAGGAAGGGTCGTAGAAATCGCTTCTTTTATTTGTTCATCGAGGTCCTTGCACATCTAACCCAAGTTAATACCCTCTCGCTTTCATTTAAAAAACCGAAATTGAATTTACCTGAGTAATCTGAAGAATTAATTCCGTGATGCGTCTGGATCCCAAGCTAATCTCTTGTCGCTTGTCTTCTATTTCATTTTTCTGCGCTTGGATAGTTTTGGGTAGCGTCGATGGTAGATCTGTGTCTTCTTCGATAAGCAGTTGGTCTACAAGGTATCAGAGTTCATCAGAAGCGCGTTTTTAATACGGGAGAAAGAGGAGCAATAACCTCCGCAAAAGAATTCTGTTATCGAATGAAGGGTAGCTTGGACTTCTTGAACAAGCTTCCGTCGTATTGAAAGATCGAGCTATATGTACGACGACCAATTCATGTCAGCATTTAGATAGAAAGGTTGCAAAGGAGAGTTGAATTACATGGTGACGAGGAGATGTCCCAAATGCCAGTAACTCGCTTTCCTGAAAAGTGCCGTGTCTTCTCGGATAGTTCGACTCGCAACTTTCTGATGGGCTGATATCTGTGGCACTGTGCTTGGGCCCAGCATTATTCATATCATTCGGGTATGAAGGCTCAGCCAGGATAGTACCCAGAGTGATTTCTTCTATTATATCCTGCTAAAGGAAAAGGTTACAACCAGCAGTTGAGGTGAGAATTTCTCCAATCACTGACCGTGAAGGATGGATCCTCCAGGGCGAGTGATTGCAGGAAATCCAAGTATAGCCTTGTACGAAGCTCGGACAAAGTCGATTGAGACATTTTGACACAAATCCCGAGCGAAGATGAATATTTGGAGATTGTAGGCTTCGGCACAGACAAGTTTCAAACACCCTCGCTTTTCTAGAAGATTTCAACCCTTCGCGCCACAGATTTAGTCCTAGAATAGAGCGCACGCAGACGGGTTAGAAGTCCAGCCCAGTTTCCTTAGTAAGTATGAGATGGCGCAAAAAATGGGTAACACGGCGAGGACAAGTTGGAAACCAGATAAATCTTCAGTGTGGCACTGTCAGTCACAGTCAGTGTGATATTGTAGTATTTGCTACATGCACGTTTGACAAACATGTTGCACCGCCACCAAGGCGTTGAACTCGAGACAGACAGATGCACTACAAACATATCCAAAGGTGTGTGGTACAAGGGACATGTGTAGTACTGTTCATGCTCTAAGTTAAATATTACAAAAGAACCGATTCAAAGAAGGTGACCATCGGTCTTGGAGGAGGGAGCGTTGAGATTACAATTAACCTGTACACAGCATGTAGTGAATTCCACAGAATGAGAAAGAGAAGAACAATCCGAGTTTTCAACGCCTATGCGTCATGAGCTTGTCCATAAGACCCTGTACCACCGTCGACGCGCCTTGAACAAGTCCTGTAGCGTTTATGGGTTTCGTTCCCCCTGGCGCAGAGGATGTCTGATTAGCGTTTATCGGCTGAGGTTGGTGTATTTGAGGTTGAGAGGATGTCGATGCTTGTGTCGCCCAATTCGGAGGAGGAAAGTTTGAAGCGGGGGCAGGATAGGTAGCAGAATTGGCTGAGCCCGAGTAAGGTGCATACGGACTGTAAGAAGGCTCATCCCAACCTGGAGATGTCGGTTGAGGGAAAGGCGGTCCTCCTGAGGCTGAGGGTCGCGAATTGTGCGAGTTGGTCTGGTGGGGAGAGTGCCGCTTGTGAGGAGGAGGAGGTGCGGCATATATTGCTGGGTTGTTGAGTTGAGAAGGCGAAGGAGACGGTTGAGTCGGATGGACTTGATGTGGGTATACGCGAGGAGGATTTGGGGATGAGGTTCGACCTGGTCGCGTCAATTTGTTGACGGGCGGCTTCAACGCTGATGTTGCAGGTGCGGCTGTACTGGAAGGTGTTGGTGCAGGTGGTGCAGGTCTTGCGGGTTTCGCTGTCGTGGCTACAAGTCGTTTAAAATATATAAAATGAGGGAGGTGAGATAGATGTAGATCAATGAGTGGGTCGAGTTGAACGCAGCGTTTCACCACCAACCCTTTTTGTCTTCCTTCTTTTTAGAGTCTTTGGGTGACTTGTCTTTCATGTGTCCCTTTGGTTGTAATTCAGGCATAGAAATCTTGCTCAAATGGACTGTAAGGTTCTTCGGAGGGGCATATTTGTCCTTTGGTTCGTCGTCGAGGTTGATCCGTCTCGGGCCCTTCTTTGGTTCCTGTATGTCGTAAAGAACATACTGGTGTAGTTCTTCTTCATCAGCCAATCCTGAACAAACGGGTATGAAAACGTGTTGAGGCGAGGTAACACAAGGACTGTACCTGCTTTATATCGTATCCTCTTTGTCTCTTCGACAACCTGAAGCACTTTAGGAACCTGCTCTGCCTCAGCCGATTTCACTGTGATAAATAACATAGCGTCGTCCTTGGATTCAATCAGGTTTTATTGGAGAGAGAAGAACAAGCACTCCTCACTTGCAGTAGCTTGGTGCAATATTCAGCATAATCTTGAATATTCCCTTCCCCATTAACAATGATCTCGTTATATTCTCCTTTAATAGCTTGTAATTCGGCAATCCTATCTATTCCCGTTTTCGGTGCAGGCTTTGGAGGTGGAAGAGGTGGTGCATCATCGTTGGAGGGCACGGAGGTTCCGGCGAACGAGGATGCGACTCTTGTCAATGGATTGCCAGGGGATGCAGAAGGTTCTGGTGTATGGTGGGCCTCGTTGGCGTCCTGGAATGTTAACAGCGCAGTCAAGACTACGATTTCCAAGCCTTTACGGTCGTCGATATCAAACCTATCGGTAAATGAGTATTCGTAATGAGGAATGTTTTCTTCAGGTTTACCGATTGAGATTGTAATCTAGAATTTGGACGGAGGTTGTCTTCAAACGTCCTGCAGGTTCCCTCGTCACAGCGATAATCACCGGAGGATCAGGTTTGCGAATCATGAAGCATTCTTCCCGCTTCCACTCGAATTCGTGTCTGATCATCATATAAGGTTTCGGGGCAGAAGCAAGGCGCACAATCACTCACTCCTCCCATTTGAAAGACCATCGAAAAGAAAGAGTCCCGGTATATTTCAGCTCAACCACGGATGTAGGGTTGTATAGCTCCAGTGTCTTAACCTTGCTGGTGGGCGATGGTGCAGTTGCGCTCGCGAGTAAAGACTCAGACATAGGATCTGAGAAAGTGGTCAGTATATAACCTGCAAATCATGCGGAGACACGCACCATAAAGCTCGATTTTGTATTCTGGTCCCAGGACTCTTTGTTTGCGATAGTGCACAGTCCCCGACGGATCGACAAGGTCGATTACATTCTGGTTGTCTTTGTGAGGAGTGAATAGAAGGGTGAAAAGATTCTTATCCAAGCTCATGGTATTTCCAGGAATCAATCGAGAGGGTATAATCAAGAAAGTAAAGGTAAAGGCGTAGACTCGCCGCAGCCTTCAAATGTTGAAAGCCTGGCATAGCCCCTGCCGTAGCTCGCTACGCTAGAAATCACTTTCTGTGACACCGCAGTGCGTGATCGCCACAGCTTTCAGTTATGTATTCAACTTGTATGTACAGCCGCAACCCATTTACGCCTCCTCATCCTTTCAATCCGCCGACGGGCACCTTTTCTCTGCGAATGGATTCTGCGTACCTGTTCCGAGGGTATCAGGTTTCAGGTAGTTTCAAGTTTGCATCTGCAGGCGACGTCGCCAAAACAACTTAAATGTGCGACACTGAGGCAACTGTGTGGTCGAATATACGCTTGTGACAACGGCATTGCAAAGGGTATCATATGCAAAGAGGTGAAATACTCGCCTTGATCCTTGTCAGATAGGAATGAGAAAGCTCAATGCAAATGGTGCGTCAATGGGCCCAAGTCCTTCAATCGATACCTAACCATTTCTCAGTTTGCAGAGCGCTGCAAAGCGGTTTATACAGTGTACGTCGTGTATCCACCCTGGAGCACAATTCACTCCAGTAAACGAGCGTCGCGATATGGAAATGTGCTCCAATCAGTCCAATATCGGCTTATCGACCCGAGTTTAACGCCCACAACTTTGTACTGATTTGTAAAGACCATCTCAACTGCGTCAAATGACTGTAGGCAGCGACTGATGCACCTAATCCAGGTCCGTCCGTTCCCTCCTCATGCCAAACTTTAGGGCCTGACATTCCCCAATTGGATAGAAGTCACTCTTATTCCAGCTTGTTCTTAATGTATTCCAAATATATTCGAGTATAGTTGATGCCCCGCATCATGCGTGTTGTGCCTCGTTTCTATTGAAGGCCTCACCCTTGAAGTTATATAAACGCGGGCGCGACCGGCACTGAAATAAATCCACTCTTTGTATCCTCCATCTCTTTTCTTTTCCGGCGTCAGGTCAGTTGTTTCATTTTTTCAAGATGTTCAATTCGCTCATCACGCCGCTTTCAAGATCAACTCAATTCTACGAAGCTATGTTTTTATGCGCTCGCTTGGCTGCTCTCGTCGGGTCGAAGATCGAAGGCGACACCGTTATATCACGTCCTATCGGTACCATCCCTGTCGAGATTCTCATCCTCATCTTCGAGGAATATTGTAGGGCCTGGGACTCTTCAGCCACTTCGACTCTTCCAGAGCTTCACATAACGCATGTGTGCCAATACTGGCGTTCAATCGCCATCAACCTTTCCACCTTGTGGACGAGGCTAGTCATATTACCTTGGACACCACCCTTCATTGCCACCATCTACCTCCAAAGGTCACAAAGCCTTCCTCTGGATCTCGAAATCGACCTGCGATACGATGCACTAGATGCAGCAAAGCACGAACGTGTTCTAGGGACATGGAAAGCTATCAAATCAAGCGTATCCCGTTGGCGTCGGCTAAACATCCAAACTGGAACTCAAGACGCGACATCCTTTTCAGAAGACTTACGAGAATTAGGGGCTCCGCTTCTCGAACAACTCCGGATGTCTTCTGGTTCTCACGTAGCGGGATTGACGAAAGTATTTCAAGGTGGGATGCCCTCCTTGAAGTCATTGCATCTCATTGGCGTGTCGCTTCTGCGTTTTACCCCCTCGCTTCAATTGACGCGCCTTCACCTGACTTCAAATTGTCCCATGCATGTCTCTGTTTTCCGACGACTCATGTCAAACATGACCTACCTTGAAGAACTTACGATCCGAAATCGTGTCGTTGAAGGCTGGCCATTGTATCCTTCTTCCGAAGATATTATAAGGCTGCCTTCTTTGACTGTCCTCAAGCTTTCCGATCGCCGGTGGCCACTCTTCGTCCCCCTTCTATCCTTTTCGGCTCCACTTCTTCATACGTTATCTTTATACGACCTCGTGGCTCACGATCTTCCCGAGACACTCATGGAAACTCAGCTTTCTGAGCAATATCCATCCATTCGTAATCTAATCCTCAAAGGCAAATCCTCATTCATCGACGACGTTTCTTTCGCCCAACTTGCACGTATATTCCCTACTGTTGATCATTTCGCGCTCCTCGATGTCAACTCATCTTTTGTCAACGAGTCGTGCCAAAACATGCACCAGACGTCCATTTGGCCAAAGCTGCGCACCATCAGCATGATCCCTGTCGTCGCAGAAGATATTCTATGCAGCCTTGTTTCTGCCAGGACGATACCCACGACGGCGACGCCACTGAAAATGCTTGTCGTCCCGGTGCCTACTCAGTTCAAAAGGCTCGATTGGATCACCCAACAAGTCAATGTCGAGGAGTATCAAGATTCGTCGTTTTCCCTTCCTCAGTGTTTCAAGTGCATTGACGATTTAACTCTTTGAAACGGACACTTCATTTCTTTGTAGGTACCTTCCTCCCATCTTTTGGCACACGACCAGCTTCACGTTCCAGTTGTACTTCTAGATATCTCCACCACCAAGTCAGAGTTACTCTACGGTATCATCCTCCAATTCAAATGAGTGGATAACTTACATTCTTATGCCACACACTTTAATCGTTGCCGTTGTACCTGTATTCGCTCCTAACCTACGCACTTGGCTAATGGCCAAACGAGTGATATTACTCTCATGTATACCCAGAGCGTATCCGATAGTCAGTGTTTATTGATTCTCGCATGGCTGTTAACCCACTGTCAACTTCTTCTATTCAGTGACATAGCCGGGATGTTGGTTCCAAAGATTTGAATGGGGCCCCACCGCCATCCCCAACCAATTACATCCCGGCGAATTCTCGATTAATGGAACTGCAAATAGCCTGTCACCGTCACATTAATTAAAGTGTACTTGAAGTATACCCCATGTTTCTGGTATGTATCAAGGTTGACATGGACTCGAGGGAAACATGCACACTTGAGCGCTTCGGGTTGGCAGTCATACAGGAATCCGAGATTGTCGGGGATACAATGTCATTAGGAGTATAAAGGGACGTCCACTACACAATGTAACGCTACGTAGCCCACTCAGTGTTTGCCGATGAAGACTGATTGTACGTCTCTCTGATATTGAGATCCCAGAATTTTGCTGATACCCAAGCGCCGTCATAGACACATTCACTGGCAAGAATGCCGGCAAGGCCAGCAAGACGCCTGAGGAGGCGGCCGCTCAACTAGAGCGGCAGTACAAGGCCACAACTAACTTGCCCGACTGCAACTCCAAATTCAATGTCGCAGCTGGGGGCAGCAAACCTGGTCGTACGTCCTTCTGACATGGAAATTTGAGATCTCACGATTTTGCTAATACCCAAGCGGCGTCACAGACACATTCGCTGGCAAGGATGTCCACCAGGCCGTTTTCGAGAGTCATGCGGAGGCACAAAGACTGAAAGACCCGGGTCTCAGCAAAACACAGGCCAAGAAATCCCCTCTCAAGGTTGGTATTATCGCACAATTAATTTCTAACTTCATCTGCTGATACTAGTTGCCTTGATAGAGCTTCTCAAACCGTCCCCATGAAGTACCCAAACCGAACGGAGGAAACAAGCCATTGCCCCAAATGACCGTCGACAAGAACCATCCACACAAACCTCCAGGGAGGGAATTCCCCTTGGGCGATCCCAAAAATCTTGGCCCTGCTCGTGTCATCACCCAGAAGACCAAAGGCGGACACCAGACATTCAGAGGTGTTATTGCTCATGACCAATCCCGGGCCAGGACGCCAGGACCAGGGTACAACGATCACTTCCAGGTCAAAGAGAGTAAGCCCAAGAAAAAGAGCGAGCCCAAAAAGAACGAGCCCAAGAAAAAGAGCAAGCCCGATGAGCTCAAGGATGGGTGTCTGATTATGTAGAGTTAGTCCGTCGAACGGCAGCGAAGTGAAGGTTCTCGAATACATGTTTTCTCCAGGACACCCATTGGCTTTGGATCATTATTTCAATTGGGCACGGGGTGTGACATGTGACATGGGACAAGCCAACGGCATGTCGGCGGACCAACCAGCACCTTTAGTGCACCTTGAGGCTTGAGCAAATCGCCTGTGCGCACAACTAGCGTGGCAACGTCGGCTTACGTCTAAATATTGGCTAGTACGTGAAGCTAAGCGTGGGCTCCGGTCGACCGATATCATCGATGAAAAAAAATCCCATTCTAAGATAAAGTGGGATAACATGAAAGCGACGGTAGGCAATAATAAGTAATCTAGAGTCCTTTTTAACACGATAAATGGGTATCAGGGACACCGATACTCCATCCAAACTGCGAACCTATTATCCAAAAGTAAGAAGGGGGAAAGGCGAAGTACAGATAAATTGAGAACTCACAAGAACTAGGGAGTTATAATGTAGACAATCGTTTATTTTCCACCAGTGGTACCCATGCCCATAGCGCTCTTGAATGAATCGTAGATCCACCATTGGAAGCCGGTAAGAGTACCAATCATGAGCACCCTGGTGCCGAGACCCTTGGTAGCTAGAGTACCCCAGCCAACCTCGCCGGCGATTTGTCCGACGGACTTGCCCTTGTTGGCAGACTTTCCGAGTTGAGAAACGATCGAATCAGCGGGGTGGGAGACGATGGCGCAGACAACACCAGCGAGGTAACCGGAAGCGAATGTGACGCCGAGCTGGGTTCCCTTGCCATATGTTTCCTTGGGCTTAGTGAACACGTGGGTGTAAAAGAGCTGGACGATCTTTTCGAAGAAGAAGAACTTGGCCATGGTGTAGGGGATCTAATCAAGCAAATATGTTTAGTTTCAGTACTGGAAGATGACATCAATGGGAAATATTACCTGACGCGACCATAGAGGAACTAGGGAACCGAAGGGGAAGCGGGTCTCAACCTTGGTGGCGGACATCTCACGGAGGGCAGCACCGAAAGCAGTTGGGAAAACACCACCTTGGGAGGTTTGGATCTTGACCTTGGTCATCTCGAAGGGGCAGAGAGCGATGTCAGCGAAGACCTCGGCGGAAGCGGAAGCGGCGAGCCAGATAAGGGGCTTGTACTTGTTTGAGAGCTCTTCACCGACGAGGTTCATGTAGTCATCCTTGAAAACCTCGTAGAGACCGTACTTGAACATTCCTTGGAACGAGTAGCCGACGAAGGTGGGGCCAACACCTTTCCAGATACCCTTTGAACCCTCCTCAGCCAAGAGGGTCTTCAGTGTTGGGACGAGACCAGTGTATTTTGTGGGGTTGACCTTTTTTCAGAGAAAAAAACTCATAAGCGGGTGAAAATGCGCGAAGTTGATAGTTTGCTTTACCTGCATGTTGCATTTAGCAACATCGAGAGGAGTGATACCTGCGTGTGTAAAACCACAGGCGAGGACACCACCAAGCATGCATTTGGCGTAGTATGAGGTGTCATGGGGCACAGGCCCGAGATATCTGTTGGACAACAATAAGCGCGAGCCCAACAAACAAAAAAGATATGAGGGAGAGAAAGAGAAAAGAGCATACCTGGCATCCCACTTGGTTGCAGACATGGTAATAGAAGGAATTAAGGGCCAATAGACAAGTCTAGGAAAGTCTAAGAGGCGGCTGAGGAGGGATCCTGTCCTTTGTCGGAAGAGGAAGAAGAGAGAGGTGCGTTCAAGCCTGCCAGCTGTTCGTAGAAAAACTCGCCGCGACCGGCTCCTTCCGTGTTGAGCCGAGCCAATCCCGTTGCGCACGTACTTTAAGCCGGCCCGCGGGGACGCGCTTCCTTCCTATCGGTATTCACTTGAGTCATTAATAAATATACTTAAGTGCTGCTCAGACGAGATGCAGACAAGACACACTGCAGGCAGGCTAGAAAGATGTATTTGCTACAGGTAAGCCAGAATTTGTATTTCTGGTCGAGGTTGTGTCATCCAGAGTCATCGGCTTACGAGGCTCCCATACAACCGTGTCACGGATTTTACAAGATCGCTTCTGATCGTCTTATAAAGTTCCCACCCCGAAATGCAATACTTATAATTACTCTCATCCTCTCAATTTCACCAACATCATACCACTATTCAAATACTAATGGCACCCGTCGCGCTTTCACCTTCTACCATGTCACAAGCGCTCCCAATCACGAACGGCGTCCATAAGCCCTCCCAGTCCTCGACATGGCGGCCAACCGAGATCACAAACGCACCGAAACGCACGGCCTTTGCATTCGACACAATGGAAGACGCACTAGCCGCCTTTTCTGCAGGAGAGTTCCTCGTCGTAATGGACGATGAGAACCGGGAGAACGAGGGAGACCTCATCATCTCCGGCTCGCAGTGCACGACTGAGAAAATGGCTTGGATGATCAAACACACCAGGTGCGTGTCTGTCCAGTCTTCCTCCTCAACCACCCACGTAGAACACGTCGCTCTCCGTACATCTCCAGGCGACTCCGAGGTGTTATACCCGGCGCCTACCCCATCCTGCATAACGAGATCCGCTGACATGTGAAATCATTTGCGCTTCTTGCCTTTTTGCACTTTTACAGTGGCTACATCTGCATATCACTGCCCGCAGAACGACTCGAAGCACTCGAAATACCGATGATGGTCCCCGACAACCAGGACCGACACCGCACAGCCTACACAGTGACGGTGGACTACAAGCACGGTATGTCATATTCCGGAATCCGCGCTTCCTTTCATCTCGCATCTTATCTTATCCACCCCGCCCCTCCGTCCTTTAAGGTACGACAACCGGAATCTCGGCACACGATCGCAGCTTAACAGCTCGTGCCCTCGCCTCGCCCACCTCGACCCCCAGTGATTTCTCAAGACCCGGACATATGGTGCCCCTCCGCGCACGCGAGGGCGGTGTACTCACACGGAAAGGTCACACCGAGAGCGGCGTCGACCTCTGCCTGCTGACAGGCCAACCACCGGCAGGCGTCCTGTGCGAACTCGTCAACGACGATGCACAAGGCACGATGGCCAGACGCGACGACTGCCGTACATTTGCCGACCGGTGGGGAATAAAGATGATTAGCGTCGAAATGTTGGCGCAATACAAAATGTCATACTTGTCGCGCGTTGGGCAAGCTTAATTCAAAATCTCGATACCAACCGTATTTCTTTTAAACGCACAAAATCCCTAGCCCAGGTGGTTGTTATAGGTATTTATATTTCTGTGGATATCTCGGCTGGATGTAACAAACTATCTCTCTACTTTATATCGTCGATAATCCCACCTCATTGCTGTACACACTGGCTTGTGCTCCGCTTTCTCATTGGAGTCTTGCCGATCGAATATCCAACCTATACCAATCAATACAATTAAAAGGACTCTCGAATTGCCAGAGCTCGTTGGTGAAAAGAGCTATAACCCACCTGAACGAGTGTTTCGATGGGCTTCTGTGAATTCGATACGAGATCTTCGTCAAAACTGGCAAGTAATCAGACTGTCAAGATCGGCGCAAAAAGTGAATTTGGAGTAAGTCTTACTGGGCGACTTCCTTGGGGAAGACAACCACAATCGTGCTTCCTCCATAAGCAAAATGTCTGCGACACAAATCAATACAAGTATTCTCCCAGCAAGCGCAGGGTCAGACAACGTACCCAAGCTCGTCCCCTCTCTTCAGGAGAGTACCTTTCTCCTTGCCGCCGGTCCACTGAATACTCCCGACAAGTAGTGCACCTATCGCGACGAAAGCGACTAGTTTGCCGGTCGGAATGTGCTTCAAGTAAAGAATAGACCGAACATTGGCGGTCAGCACGTCAAAGCCCGGCTCGTTGATCGCTTGAGGGTTCACTATCAAACGAGAACGCATGAATCGCCCGACACAATGCCTCGTATGAGCACACGTTCGTTACAAGTTCATGAAGAACACTGACCGGTATAGAACTGGCCCTGGACAAACTCTATATCTCCGACTTCGCAATCGATCGGGCTGTGGAACCGATGATAGTCCGCTGGAGCTAAACGGAAGATAGCGATGCTTGCGCCTTTGAGAGGCTCCAATTTGGGAGAATCAGCTGGGATGTTGAGGAGATTATGGATGTTAAAGTTCTGTCCTTTCACCCTTCAGCGATTTAGAATATGTACGCATGACTATCAGAACCGCACAACAGACATGCAAAAGGGAATTTACCAGAAGGCCTTTGCGACGTCTACAGAGGTAAAAACTGTCAGACGACAGTCAGCGGCACTGACAATAACGGAGTCGTCGTCTTGGTTCTCGATTGGACGTGCGTCTGGTCGCAGTTTCCTACAGAGAAACACTCTGATTAACGGCAGAGACAATGACTATCAGGAAAGAGGACTTGGTACCTGAAGAAGAACTCATTGAAGTTTCGGTACTTTGAGATATCAGGCTCTAGAAGCTCGTTTATCTGGATGGAATAAGTCTCTATGAAAGAGGGTATAGATTTCGCCGATTTCGGATCGTCATAGATTTTTCCTTGCTAGTAGAAAGTAAGGACAAGAACTTGTGTGACCAACCGAGAACAATTATTTCACCCTGATCGACTCCTCATGGAGCAACTCATCGATTCTCTTGTTCCCCAGCAACTTTATTTGTTCATTGCCATAGAATAGGAGGTGCATCCCAATTCTACTTCCATCAAGAACCGTCATTGATGTCATCTCTACGGTAGAAAAACTCGATGGGACGTACCTCGCAAACAAAGGCATCGACTCGAAGAATGGCTCAGTTGAGCCTCGCTTAACAACATAGTTGCCGCAGTGGTATTCCACCGCCAGCTTCTCGAGTCCTGGAATGAGACTATGCACCCAGGACAGCTTGCTCACAGTATACATAGGGGCCAGGATGTGGTACGCGACGTTCGGGTTCTTGGCGGAGCGGGAGACGAGAGCGGTGAACCCTTTCGCGATGTCGTCACGCTTTGCTTCCGGAAGGCTGTCGCGCTTGATCACCTCGATAGGCTTATGGACGTCGCTGATAGGGAGGGAGGCCATTCTTAAAAATTAGTATCAGTGGACAATGGGAATGGATATCGCAAGATGGAGTTGGGATGCGGTTGAGGAGTGGGATGAAACCAGGGTCCCTATAAGAATAGCGACGAATATCAATTCGATGATCATATGATATGTACCATGACTGCGGATGTGTACGCTCCTAAAATACAGGAAGGCATCATCAACCCACTAACATCCTGTCATTGAAGGCAATTCTCTATTGGCAGCAAATACACCAAAAAATATCAAGTTTTTGACAGGACGTACTGAAAATCCACACATGTCTAATCCCGAACTGTAGGCCTAAAGAGCCGTGGACATCCCCTATACAATCCCTCCCCCGCTTCCAGGATGAAGACCTGCTGTATATGTTGTTTGCCGCCAGAGCCTTCGCCTGATTGAAACGGAGCACCCGAAAACGGTGACCTTCTCGTCGCTTCATGGTCATCTCTCCTTCGTCATCCTCTTCAGCACTGTCCTCAGCTTTGGCTGCACTTCCTTAAAAACCTCCTTCTTCAACTGGGGCTCTAAGCGAATGTTAAGGGGCCATGCATCCCCAGCCTCCTCTCTTTTCTTGAATAGCATATCCATGAGGGTGGGTTGTTTCAAGTCCTCCGTTTGGGGTCTCGGGCGCATGTAAATTTTTTGGTCGCTCACATTGAGCAGCTTTCGAGGAACCACCCGAACGAGGCGGCTTGCCGTTGGGCGCATCTCTATAGAGTAGAGTTAGTGCCCGGTATCTCATACGATTCAGAGCATCATGTACCTTGAGACTTGAATAAGCTGAATAGCCTGCAGTAACGTTTTAACCCTACCGTCGCCGACTCAGTAACGAGCGCGTCGTGTGAGTTTCGTTACATGTGACGTGTGTCACGCTTCCCCACATGCCGAACTTGCTGGATGCCAAGCTCATACCTGCCGCTGCCGCTGCGACACGGTCAGCTACTCAGTGCTTCAAGCTTATCTTGAGCAACCACATTTCTATGGATGCCAACACGCGCGATGAGGAAGCTGGTCTGCCTGGAAATCCCCGAACCCAACGACCCCGTAGCTCGGTTCCTTCATTTCTGTTCATAAGCTTCATGCTTTTCATGCTTACGAGCCACAATGGAGACGAATTCCTCGCTAGACACCAATACCAGGAGGCCTTACAATCATTAACTTATCAACTTTCAAATTATACATCCTGGATGAATGGGACTACTTCGAATTTTACATTGGTGAGTTCCACACTCTTTCAGTCTTACCAATTCTGATTCACGCGGTGGAATATATAATACAGCCAGAGAGAGATTCGACCCTTACACCTTTAATGGACGCCTTCCATGTTCAAGGGAATATATTGGACCCAACCCGAGAATCATATTACTCTAACGTCACTGGATTCATCCATGGAGACGCAGCCTTCACCAACATTACACTCTCGTCCCTTGCATCTAACGAAACCTTTCGATGGAAACATGAGGCTGAGAACTTCATGGCTGGCATCAACACAACCAATATAACGGAGAGACTCGGGTCATGGGACTGGGCTGCATCTACAAAAGTCGCTCTGAGCGTCTTAGAAAAGGACCCTCCTGGGATTGAGCAATCTTCATTCTCAACGAGCCCTATCGCTCTTATTCACGTGTGTTTATCTTAAATCGATATTTAATCACCTTCTTGCTCTTACACGTGGACTCTCCAACAGGGAAGAATCGAACTGACGGCTCCTTCTGATGCCGATAACCTGCGGCTCGAGTTTGAGGGTCTTCATTTCGTTTCCAATGGATCGATATATGGTTTTGCAGAACCTACAGGGTGAGATTTAGATATTTTTGGGAATCTTTTGCCATATCTCATGCACTTCTAGTCGACATATTGACATACGTTTGTTACCTTCACTTGTCCCGGAAGCTTTCAGGAATCAAACTGCCCAAGTCATCGAACCAGAGCTTCAGGCAAGGATCAACAAGCTCAAGAATTTGATCGACGCTGGTGTTATCGACTCAGAATCGTCTGGAAATGGTATTTGCTCATCTCGTTAACGGTTATCGAGATAGTTAAACGCTGCTATAGACGAAGGTCCCAAGACAACTTGTCCGTTTATATTCCAGGCACAGATACATCCAGTTGCAGTGCCGGAATACCTAATGCAAGACCTGGAAAATGAATTGCAAAATCCTACTGGTATCTGGACGGTGCCTCCGCCTAAACTATCAGTCACCGGTCTACTCTTGAGCAAAGAATGCGGGATCCTATACGAGGTTACTAACACTGAGGGCCTTAGGTAGGCAATGTCCTCCTTTATTTAAACCTTGGTTGTTGACAGCATTGGTTATAGATCGCGTACCTTTTTCCGCAAAGTGACAACATGTTAGTTCAGTCGTATGAATAATATGACATCTTCTTACTTACATCTTTCCAGACGCTGGATTGACGGGTATTGCATATCTGACGATATTGATACTCTTTTCCCGACAAACAGAACGCAGTCGTACGCCATCAGGGATATCCCGTGTTTCTCGCTGGACATTCCTGGCACAGGCGACTATGGATTCTGTCTCCTTCGCTGGCCACATAACTTTCGCCATTCTGGCTGAAGGCAGACCATCTGTCTCTTTAATCGCTCCTGCTTTCCTCGCGTGCATAGTCTTTGTTCATGAAGCTGTAAGCAAAGTTTTCACGGACCCCTGTTGCAATCGATGATGACAACTATTTTGTAGCAATTCTCAGCTCTGATCCATCAAATTCAAGGACCAGAGAATTATGCACTCCCACCACCTCCCACGCCCGCTGCTCCAGCTCCAGCCACCACAGAAAGCAGTGATTCGACCCAGGAACCCCTTTTACCGCTCCATTCGCCAATGCCTATTCCAACAGACTCAACGCCGAGTCCTAATCCAACAGCAGCAGTGCAGCAGCCAACAATTCTTCAAGCTGCAACTGACAATACACCGGTCTCTTTCTTCTCGTTCTTCATCCACCATGTACGGACTGACCCTCAAGCAAGACTATGTACGCCTCAATTTTTCCATTCCAGACTGTCACAGCATACTCATTCATTGTTTCAGGGCTCACTTTGGTCATATTTCTCACTTTCATTGTTCGCGTTATTCTTTCGCCTCTGCTTTCTGTGCTATTCGTTGCTGTTACGTACTCCTCCATCTGGCTTCCGCAAATCGTGCGGTCCATTCATCGAGGGCGTAGTAGTGGTTTCTCTAAGGAGTATATCCTTGGGACCACATTCTGTCGTCTCTTTATTGCTCTTTGTGAGTCCATGAATTTGTTTCCTCGTGCGTCTGCTCTTTCAACTTACAATGTCATCGGACAGATTTTCTGGCCTGCCCTAAGAACGTGTTAGAAGTAGAACCCCGTCGTAAGCAATTCTTTTGTGTTCACTTGACTTCTTTCGTTTCAATTTTGTGTATAGCTTGGGCGTGGGGTCTTGCCTTGTTTGTTTTGCTTCAAGCCTTTGTGGTCATCTTACAGGATAGTTTAGGTCCTACCTTCTTCCTACCTCAACGGGTCTGTCTTCCTTATAAATCTCTTAGAAAAGAATTGACACCGTCCTCTTTTAAAGTTTGCACATGTGAAGGCTTATGACTACCATCCACCCATGCCCATGCAACTCCCCGATTCAGAATCGCCTGAGCAGTCTCTTGGGGATTGTGCCATTTGCATGGATGCAATTTTGATCGATCCTTCATTACGCCGTCGTTCTAAATCCTTTGACATGCGAGAGGAATGGGATGAAAAGGGAACATCGGCATCCAGTCGTAAGAATGGGAAAAGCGTTGACAGCGTGTTGAATGCCATGCAGATGGGTGTTGGCGCGAACAGTGCGAGGAAGAACTATAGTCTTGCGCCCTGTTCTCACCTTTTCGTGAGTCTATTTCCATAGCCGTGGTCTGTGAATAGCTAATGTACTATCGTTAATAAAGCATACTGAATGCTTGGAGAAGGTTTGTCATTGACCTTTCCCTGCTTTGCTGGGTTGTACTAACGTTTCTTTTAATCGTAGTGGCTTGCCATCAAGGTATTTTCTTCGCCATATATCGTATATCTAATTTTTCTCATCTTCCTTGATTTATAGAATATTTGTCCTCAATGTCGGAGACCTTTACCACCGCTATAGACTTTCTGGAGAATCATTGCTATCATACTCATCTTCACCTCCAAGCGTGTATATTTATCAAGGAGTAATTTGTAGATTACAACATAGCATCCCAGCACAAATATATATTTGCTCTAGACATTTCTCTGCACTTGAGTAAGTAATCTTGAGCAAAAAAACCCGGCGATTCAGAAGTTGGGTTCTCTGGGCATTGTGGGCACATGGCGGTCTCATGGCATCAATGTTAGACCCGTCAGTAAAGGGACCTAGTTGGGTCGCGTTGACCTTGTGCTTGAAAATCTGTCTTTAATTCCCTGATCTTTCAGTTCCTCCAGAGGAATAGAACGAATACTATGGCGAACAATCTAGCGATGGTTATTCCTCGGCGGCCCCTACCATGGAGTTCTTCGAGTGAGATCTGTAAGGTTTTGTTAGCACGGTCAAGATTAACCATCCGACGTACGCTTGATCTGGGCTGCTTGAAGCAAATATGCTTACTGTCAGAAAATCACGATCAGTGCTAAGTTTCGCACCGAGGAATTTGATGCCGTAAAACTAGACGATCCCAGGTAAGCCGATGCTGATGCTAAAGGCTGTAGAGCTTTCGGGTTGAATTCCTCTTCACGGTAAACTAAGAACCGGCATGATTCAATATTGGTACGAAGAAGAAAGATAATAATTCTTACGTAGGTAAAATCATCGATGGACCCATATTGCAAGATAGAGGTCAAAACGGGTTGATAGTGTGCGGCTGACACAATAGCAGAGAGTCGATAAACACCTGCAGGGGGGCCCGATTAAGGTAAGTCTCCAATTTGGGATGAGAGTGAGAGAGTTAGGAAGAAGACGAATTGTAACCTGTTGAGGATCTGGGGTGTCGTGTCCAGGGAAGATATCTTCTGCTACAAGAGATCTAGAAATATGGCCTTCTACCTGTCCCATTGCACTCAACTGTTGCGGAGCTGCAAGATAATTCGTCGGAGGATTCACAGCGTTTCCTTTGTCCAGATTACGGGTCTCAAGCAGTATTCCGATGCCTCCGTCCTGCTGGAACGTTGAATAACTTGGATTGAATAGTGAGAACGCATTTTTTACTAATGACTGATTGAAAAGTTGATGAAGATATGGGATGGAATGAATGCCACTAGTAGAGAGAGAAGCTCAGGACAATTAAAGAGCTCACATGGACACAGGTTGCATGATCCAAACGGCAGCTGCTGGCCACTCATCATGGAAGCACCATTCAGAGTTGCACAGAAATTAATAAAGTTGTTCGTCGACGTCAGGGATGCCAACGCAGAGGATATGACAGATGGAACGAGGGTCCTTGAGAACTGCGATGCGTCTTTATGGGAAATTCTCATCAATCGCACTGAAGAGAATATGCCAGCGATGAATAAGAATTTTTAGAAAAAAAGTAAGGGCTGAGGCTCGAGAGCAGGTCACGTACTAAGAACGCTTCGCCTTGAGTATAAAACACGAGCTTGAAGTCCTGGGGAGAGCACAATACAGATGAAGAAAAAATACAGAAGGGAAAGAAAATAAAATGCTCAAAGTCAGCCAAGCGGGTCTGAGCTGAGGAAGAAGTAAGAAAAGCTGTCTTGATTCTTCAAGAACCAGAGGTCGAGCCAGAAAAGAAAGAGGGAATGGGGCTGGAGTCTTCGCGAGCATCCTTGTCGTAGCTTTATATACTTGACTGACTAAATATTCTTCAGCCACTGGTTAGGGCATGGAGAATCGGTTGTAACAATCTGGATGGAACACCCCGATGAGAGTTGGCCTGGCATACGTGGCTCAATACTTTCCAGTAGCCCTGCTGGATGCTCGCCTCTCCTCACCTGGAATTTGGCTATTTGGAGACCTCGGGCGAGGGTAACCGGGAACTGTTAGTGCAAGTTTGATGCAACCCTCTTCAACTCGAATGATTATTGACAATCTTTTATCGATTCAAATGTAAAAGTACTTTTATATAATAAATGTTAAGAAAGAATAACCGTCTCTGTTAGTATATCGGTTAGTACACGCGCCTGTCATATCAACGACCGCGCGAAAGCTGGGTTCGACTCCCAGACAGAGAGCTTCTTTTTTGTTACCTTGCAAGCAAAAGGTGTCATAATCCAACGGTTCCTCTCCCCCGCAATATTCGAGGGTCGCCACCGATCACGTGTTATTAACTCATGTGCAATTGTGACGCTTTGTGACTAGAGCTCGCGAGCGTGACTGGCTGTTTAAAGGTACTCAACAGCGTTTGTTCGCGTCGACGTCGTGATGTTCAGCAATCAGTCTGGTAGCAGGCGTTGGACACATTTTCATTCGGCATTACAACTAGCGATCCAGCGCTCAGCGCACAAATGGACGTGCGTAATTTTTTCTCTTAACAGTTGCGATGCTGATGTCGGATTACTCCTGTGTAGGTTCGACGACTTTGCGGAATGCTTCCCTCTCTATGTTGAATCAGATAAAAACGGCTCGTCGGCGACATTTAATAGCATATCTGAGTATATTGAAGCTCAGAACTTTGTATGTGAGTCGTCTCTTAAGCGACAAGGCGTATATTAACCCGTTTGTCAACAGCGAGACCTTGATAAATTATTCAACGACTACAACATTCAAGAAAGTGTTGACACCCTGCACAAGGTTGTAAATGATGCAAAGGAGAGGAAAGCTCGGGGCGATGCTGGCAAAGACACCTGGAAAGACAATCTCGACCCTAGAGTTGCGGTATGCGCCCGAACTGTGCCTGTCTTGAATTCAGAGTCTGCCAGACTACGCGCTTTGATTTCTCAGGTGCGTTTCTCTAGTTCATAATAGGAGCTACTTTGATTACGTGACGTTAGCTCGATGATGAAAATCGCCAGTTAGAGTCAGAATTACAGGAGAGAGTGAAAGCCACGGAGAATGCCAACGAACGCGTATTGTCACTCACAGATAAACTTGATGCTGTAAGTCTACTGTAAAAATTGTTTCTGTATACCGTAGCCTAATGCTACCTTTAGGTGTTCCAGAAATGTCAAGAATTGCCCCAAGAAGAAATTGAGGCTTGGACGGTACAGACAGCAGAGTCTCTCAAACCCACCCTGCGTTCATGACATCTACTGTCTGCTGCATCTTTTGTATTCGTAGATATATTTGTATTTATCGCTGACATATCCTAACTTGTATGAATTTTTTGGACAGAACAGTGCGCCAAGACCGAGGTTGAAGTGCTACTGTTCAGTTGAAACAAGGACTCCCTTTATGAAGGGTTGGAAAGCGCCTCTTCACTGTGTCGGGAACCACTTCATTAACACATCAGTTGCTTCACTCCAAATAATGATGCAACGAAGAACACCATACGCTTCATTTCTCGATGGACGAAAGGAGTTGAAGACTATCCGAAGTCTTCGTCCCCAAGGATAGTAAGCTCTGTCACTATTCTGTAAGACCAATGCAAGCATGTGAGTCTCAAGCAAACTCGACATCACAAGAGAAAGAAAGCTCAGATGCCTCAAAACCAGGAACTGCGCATTTATCATCCTAATGATAACTTCGGATCGGCTGTATATGTAAACTCCCAGGTTGGATTTATAAATGTCGACTAACTCTGCCATCGTTCTACAAAATCCTGTTGCCAACATTTCGACATGCTCTACGCACGGTGCGCTGGCTTGCCGCTTAACTGTGCAATGACTTCATCAAAGGAAAGCAAAATATCAACAGATTCACGGAGTTCTTCTTCGGTCAAAGATGTGTCTGCAGATTCGTCGGCACTGTTAGAAAGCACTCCACCATACTCGGCTTCAAGTTGTTTCTTCAAATTGTATGAACGTGGCGCGAACCTCTGAGCGAACTTTTGCAAGATAGAGTACATGGCCCTGACGGCGACGGGGTCGCCATTTTTGAGAGCTGTGAATGGATGATGAACATTAGTAAAGGACTAATTTCATTCCTACAACATACCTCGTTGTCGCCATGCAAGGAAAATGCCTCTTGTCGTGAGATCTAAAGGAAAGTTGAATTTACAAAAGATATAATAGCTGAGTTTGGTTCGCTTACCTGGGATGGTGATGCCCATGTCAGGTTCGGGAGTCTTTTGAACAAACTGGGATAAGATGTGAACTTCTAACTCTTCCGGTAGCTATGGTCGTACACACCACATAATCTGGATTGTTCTCTCTTTTCAGAAAGGATATCTGATGCAGAAGGGCGGCGGGTCGTTTAAAGGACGGATCCGGTGGGGGTATTTTTTCAACATTTGATGATGGCGCCGTTGG
This sequence comes from Flammula alnicola, assembly GCA_015499995.1. Lineage (NCBI taxonomy): Eukaryota > Fungi > Basidiomycota > Agaricomycetes > Agaricales > Strophariaceae > Flammula > Flammula alnicola. The sequence goes on along the minus strand of JADNRV010000023.1, from coordinate 116,807 downwards.
GCTCCTGTGAATAAAGGGTTTTCCACATACGACTTTGTGGGGTTGATGGGATCCTACCCCTTCCTTCCAGTCCAGTTTCTGGCATTCCCTGAAAATGGTCGCATGTTGAAATTATTTATTTGGTTCAACATACCCAGACCGATTCACAACGAACCTTGAGCAATACAGGACCTTCCGCTGGATTTCCTTGCACCCCGAACATGCTCGGAGCTGCGTACCCGCAGGGAGGAGCCCTTCGGTCTTTCCGCATCTCCAGCAAGTGATCTCGCCTTTGGCGGTGTCTAGATGCAAGAATTCTTCCAATCTACCGCGTCGATACGCGTCTTCTTCCCCGGCCGATTTGAAAGAGGTAGTCCCAGTCGCGGTGGAACGAGAGATGGCTTTCTTTCTTTGTTTCTTGCTAGGTTGTCCAGTAGTGTCAAATCTGTATATTTCGTCCAGATCAAACTGTTGGGAGTCGTTAGAGGGTTGGATCACATGAAAGACAAGGAGTGACGACGCACAAATGCAAGGTATGTCCGCCATACATCAGTAAAATAACATGTCCTTTTGAAGTCCTTTTCTGACGCTTTTGCTGCTTTCGCTTTGAGAGCCCTTTTGTTGGAGATTCTCACCGGCTTTAATCCGGCATTTTGATCAATTTTGGCGCTTTTGCCGGTTCCACCGCTTTGGGATTCTGCAACTTTTGAATCTTGCTAGAATGTCTGCATTGAGCTTATATAGGCTGGATTTGAATAGATTTAACATTGTAGGATTCCTATTCCCTTCTGCTGCGCCCCATCAGGATGGGTGCATGAAGCGATGTAAAGTGATTTTTTGCTAAGGCTGGGGACCCGCATTCACGGTTGAATTGATGGCACTTACTAAGCTGCACAGCCACGAAGAAATGGCGCCTCTTCTCGTCATCTTGCATCCTCTCGTATGGAGGCCATATTGTGCACCTCCAGACACTCAAATGACCACGAAAATTAAAAATATGAGTGGATAGTATACTTTCATGTGTTTTCGACGAGGGATATGGAGATGTAATCTAATTTGGAGGGTGAACATGAGATGTCACATACGTGACAGGCGCGTACCACACGTCTTAGCACACGGTTTCTTGCGGTACATGTTGCTCAATGGGGAAGAGCGCTCTCGCCCTCAAAGTTTGTCCAGATTTGAGATATTCCCAATCTCTATCCATCCTCCTGGGCAGATTTTTAAATATCTCGAATAAAAGACTTACAGCTCGGAAATCAAATTTATAATTTTAGAAATATCAAAATCCGTCCAGGAGGATGGATACATATTCAAAAAACATTGAGAATTGCGTCTGAAATTTAGCTTTAATGAGTGGCCACGGTACCGAAACATGTACCGGCGTCTTGCAGCTTTCATTTGGCGGTAGAGCATTGAAAACAAGCATATACAAACAAACCGCCGCGTCAACGCTGAATGCGGGTCCCCAAGGCAATTCAGTCTCCGGCATACACGTGACGTTACCGCCATTTCCCGAACTTCCGTCTCGTTCCGGATCGATAACCTTCTCTCTTTCTTTCTCCTCTCTCCTCTCTTCCGCCGCCCAGCTGCTCAAGACACCCAGATGCCTGAGTCAATTCATGCCATTCTAGACTTGGTAAGTCTGACATTGCAAGGTATATCTTTACTCTGCCTGCATGCTGATCATTTTCCAGCGAGCGGCAGTCATGCCTTCCTGCGAGATAAGTGTAAATTGTGTTTATCGGAGCAGAGATAACTTACTGGGCACTCTAGCATCCCCTTCCGTCCTCCTCGCCGGCAAGTTAACTAAGGTAATGTCATCAACCCAGTGGCACTGCAAGATGACACTCACCTTTTGAATTACAGGGTTGTCATTGCCATTCCAAGACGTCGCAGGGGGCAGCTCACGAGGATCGACCAACCACATCAGCGGTCAACTCTCTCTATCCAGGTGGGTTGGATAATGTATTGGATGGAAATGAAACTCACTTCCTCCTTTGATCACAGACGTTAATTGGTGATAACGGTGTTCTGCTCGCGGCGCAGCGGCTGCTCATTGCCCCCTTGAGGGGTTGGGTGTTTGCGGTGGACGGCGAGTAGAACAAAGGCACGGGTGAGTGTGATAAGTATTCTGGTGGCGGCGGCAGATATGATGCAGGGTAAGCAACCCGAACGTAACGCGACGAGGACAGGACACTGATGCCATCCCGTCTCAGGACATCAGAACACCAGCGACCAAATCCCGCATCGGCAGCATCACATACTGGATGGCGCTGGACGGTGGCTACCTGGCGCACGATGCGGGTATCTGGCGCACGATGCGGGTATCTGGCGCACGATGCGGGTACCTGGCGCACGATGCGGGGTTTGGTCGCAACTCGGCCCACAGCAGTGGCGTGGGCCCAACGCTGGCCATATTGCATGGTGGAGAGCTTGTCGATGATGACAGCGAATTAGATTAGCTATGTAGTACTGTAATGTGATTAATATTATCTTCAATCCAAATGCTTTTCTCGCTACTTTCCATGCTTCGAAAACACTTTAAGAGATCCTTTTAGAATGCTTTGCAAGTCACTTCTACGTACCTTTTACCTCTTTGAAAAGAGGAAGACCTTTTCGAAGCGCTTTGAAAGCCTAAGGCCTTTGCCATCAAAAGCGGCAAACTCTTTTCCTCTTTTGTCTCTTTCAAAGCTTTCGAAAGCGTAAAAAGCGTGTAAAAGGAGAATTGTTATTTTACTGATGTAGCGTCATTGTTATAAAAAAAGATCTATTCATCCGGAGTTTTAGGGCATAGGTTTGACCTTCAAGGTCCTGGATGGCGTTGAAAATTCTATCGACCATAGGATGAGGGAAAAAGACCAAAGCCACTTTCCCATTCGCCTCGGAATTGGATTGTATGAGAAACATTAAAAGATCAAGATAACTCGCCCCCTCTCTCCCCAAGGTATCGACCTTGAGGTCAGGGCACCACTGTCTGAATTGTTCGAAATCTGGTCCGGCGGTGGAGGTCTTGTAAAGAGCTTCCAGTATGTATTCCTCGCGGCAGGCTGGTTTCAGTGCAGTCCACTTTTCTGCGAAATCGTCCGTTGCCAGGCGGGTTGTGGCGCGCCGACATACGTCCTGCTGGAGGAGGAACAGGTCATTGTGGAAAGTTTGGTTGAATGCCATAAGACCCATCTCAACCCCAATACGATCCTTGGGGCTGTGATTGGGGGGCTGGAGCAAGGGTATGCTAGGAAACTTGTAGCGGAACGTTTCATAGATGTCGAGGTCCTTCTCCCAGCTTTCATTCCATGCCATTCGATTGGTATGTTTGTCCGGCCTGGATTTACTGAGACGCAAAAAGGACATCGCTGCGTGTGAGGGGGCCCCTGGAAGGACAGGGATGAGTCGTTCGTCGCCAGCAAGGGATAGACCATGGCTTTATGTATTGGTAATAGGCAACGGACTTCCATATCAATGAAGCTCATGCGGCAGAAGAAAACCTCGGCCTCGAGACTTGAGCGACGCCACTGCGGCAATGATACATTAGTAGTACTGTGTTTCTGGGCGAGCAGAACCGTCAAGGTCGGGAAAGACAGCAGGGCAGAAACCAGCCGAAACTGTTAGGCCTCCGCAGTTCCAGGATACATCCTTCGCAAGACAGAATGGTGCCAGACTGAGGCTATTTCCTTCGGCCGGATGTAAATTTATGTTGCTCCAAAGGAGGTGAACGTTGAATTCCGTGTAACACAATATGGCTTTGCCGTAATCCCACAGTCCAGAATTTATCGATAAGGCGCTTCTGCACAGGCGTGAATTTGGCGGTGCCAGCTCAGTTCATAACGGTTCAATGTAAAAACTCGCGCCACAGCGGCCGTGGGAAGAAAACTCGCCGCCACTTTGGCCAAATTTAGAGCGTGGCTGCTCCCAAAAATCTTTCAGCCTCCAGCAAGTTGGTTGTTTGGCCCGCGCGTAGTAGGTAGGCGAGCGAAGCAAGCCTGCCGACGCGTACTGTTAGCGGCGGGTCATAAAGCTTGTGTGCCAATTATGTGCTACTGGCATTATCCATATTCACGTCATCATCCCGACCAGTCCCATTGTCAGCAGCCTCAAAGTCTGACCGTGCCCTCTTCGGTTCTGGTTCGTCCCCATTTACGTCCCCCTCGTCCAACTTCCTCGATTTTTCCTTCCCACTTATACTCTGAATCTCCATCGCCTTTGCCAAGACTGCCTGTTTTGTCTTCATTCTCCCCAGTTCCTTCTTGCTAAGCTCAGTCTTGCCTTTGCCCTTCGCCTTGGCTGCCTCAGAGGACGATAATTCTGGGGCACCGATGGGCATTGGTGTCGGAGGCTCTTGATTGCCCTCTGTACCGTCGTCGCCCTCAAACGGGTCAGCATATTTGGGTAGTGAGACAAGGTCAGAGTAAAGCGCCAGCTTTTTCAAGGATTCGGGGGTTGCTGTGTTTTTTCCCATGTGTCAGGGCCAAAGTGAAGGTTGTATAATTGAAGTTTCATGAATATGATTATACTTATTAGCAAAGGAATGGTATGAGAATGTGGAAGGGAGTACGAACCTGGAAGCAAGGATCTAGAGTTGAGCGAGTCAATGAGTGGCTTCAATGTTTCAGAGTCTTCGACGAGCTGTGAAGAACGAAATAAATCAGAACAGGAAAGCATCCTCACTCGCCACACAGGTCAACGTACTTCTCCTCCAGACACTTTCAGGATTTTCGCCATCGGACCAGCTTTGCTCCCACTCTGCTCCTCCGTTGACAGGGACACTGATTCTGTCTGTGCTAGCCACGCACCATCCAAATTCACAACTAACGTACTGCCATCCACGACAGAGAAGTCCAAGACAGGTTTTCCAAAGTCAAAATGCCGGATGTCCGTTGCAGATACATCTTTCTTGTAGGGAAAAGCGAAAAGGGCTGTCGTTCTAGATTATCATTGCTCAGATATGAAAACTGACAGGAAAAAGAACAAAAGGAACTGACCCTATTGCTGAAAAAATGATATGTGGACCCGTATCTGAATCGATGCTCTCAATTTGATGTATGACCAGCACTTTCTCCGGTTTTTCTTCTTCCTTGTTTTCAGGCGCATCAGCTGCAGGGGTACCGGCACCCTCGCTACCACCGTCTCCTGCTTGCTCTACCTCCTTCTCTTTCCGGCCCTTCTTTCGTTTAGGCTTTAGTTTACTAGTACCCTCGGGGATCGCTTCGTCATCATCATCCTCACCCCCTCGTTTCCGTTTCGATGCTCGCACGGCGATGAATGGTTCAATATTGGCCAGAACAGGTAACTCATGTGTCACTGTGCCTGTCATCCAATCCCAGATTTTGAGCATCGGGTCTCCACCACCTGAGATGAGAGAGAAATGATCGGATTTAGGAATATGAATAGCGGAAACGAACCTGTAAGGCAAGATACGGTTAATGTACAACCCTCGATAGCAAAAGAAATCAACAAACTTGAGATGTCCCAAGCAATACATCTCAATGTTATATCCATCAGGGTACCGACTCACTCGAACATGTTCGTCTCGATCTGCGGTGATGATGTACTTCTCGTCCGGTGTTAGGAGAAACGCGTTGAGCGGAGAAGCGTGCCCCAAAATTAATTGGCCGCCTGAGGGATTCTCGTGGGATGATATGGCGTCTCTCGACTTTTGTTTCTCCTTGGATTTTGAATCATCCTCGGCGCTCGATGGGGTGTAAGCGAAAGGATAGCTGTATAAAAATATTTACAGAAAGAAGAACTGAATGTCAGTGACTTGTGCGAGATAGAGAGCCTGGAGTGGACAACTTGCCTGAAGATATCACCGAATTTGTCGGATACCAGTATAGTCTGCGCGTCGGCTGTGAATGCGACTGCTGTCGGCTTTTTTGGTAGTTCACTAAGAATCCATGAAAGAGTCAGGATGGGAATTTCCAAGCCATCGAGAAATAGTACCCACCGGACGCTGAGAAGTTTCAACCCATCTAGTTCCCAAAGTTTCAGCATTTTGTCCTCGCCCGACGTGACGAGGTACATGAATTTGGAGTCAACGGCCGCACATCGTACAGGGCCAGATTTTAGCACTGCATCCTGCTGCTTTTCGGGGAAGTTGGCTGTAGAATGAAGGACGTCTCCAGTGCTGCAATATAGATATGTGAGCACACGAGTCGACTTGAACAGTTGGGGGACATACGCGGAGTCCAGTGTCTGGATATGGGGACCAACAATGTCGACTGCCCTCGTTGGTCCAACGACTACTCGCGAATGCGGATAGAAGGACATCGGTTTGTGTGTGCCTGGAAAAAGTTTGAACGTTTGAACGAACCGTTATGTACGATTCCGAAGTTGAAAACAAGTGCCGGTTATCGAATCACGTGCCGCGATGGGCGCGTTTCCTGAGTCGGAATGGTACGACGTGTTCACTAGTTGAACACGTCGTACCTAGTCTATTAATCACTTTTCAAAGCTTCACCGGTCACCTAGTGAACACGTCGTACCTATCACCTTCACCGGCACCCTCTACTTAAACCGCAGCACACTTATCAGAAACTTTGATTGCATAAACATTTCCCTTGTCATTAAATATCGCACCTCAGCGAGCCCGGAGAATCTCGAGTGACACCGTTGTCCTACCACGATGTTGATCAACTACGAGAAACAACGGAAAGGGGTCTACAGCGGATACGCGCAACTCCCACTCTCAGCGCGCCCGCTCGATATGTTCTACTTTCTCTTCTTCGCCGTAAGCTCTGTTTCTCTCACTCGCTTCTCCGAAATCTGTTCGCGTCCTAACCACCTCGTTCCGCCCATACACTCGAAAAACCTCATTGACCATACTTGTCCCCTTGAATTCGGACTCGGACACTCGGACTCACGCACCGCGCGCGCTTATTTTGGCCCTGGCAGATCCACCTCCCCGCCTCGTTCATCGTCGACCTGCAATACCTATACCCACCCCAACTTGTACCCCCTTTCATGCGCGGTCTGCTCAATTTTTACGTCGACATGTCCCGGGATCCCCTCATCGGTGGTATCGCCGGCGCTTTTGGAGATAGCGCGCACCTAACGTGGTTCAAGACTTTCATTGTGCTCGAAGCGTACGTCTCAAGTTTATTTGAGAATGCAACCAGTGGTCCATAAATTTACTGTTTTATCCTTCGTCTAGGCTATTCCAAATCCCAGTGTTCGTACTCGGCCTTCGAGGGCTGTACAGAGGTAAGCACCCTCCAACATCCTATTCCACGCTCTCCTTTAAATAAATCACTGACTGGAGTAAATGTCCTAATTTTCCCTCTACTCAGGCTCTCGTAAAATATACCCCCTTCTCGCACTCTATGGCGCTTCCTCTGCCACCACCACCCTCGCTTGCCTCACCACCGTGATCCAAACACCCTCCTTACCCCCCAATGCCATGGCGAAGCTTGCACCAGGAGTCACGCCCGAGCAACGGCTACTCCTGTTGTCCAGCTACGTCCCATTCTTCCTCGTGCCTCTTATCATGGCAGTGGATATGGCGCTGCGCGTGGCGAAGCTCGCGGAGAAAGGAATACAGGCGGAGGATGAGGAGAAGTGGAAATAGAAGGCCCGGGAATAGTAATTATCCTGTGACTACTAATGCCTGCGGCCAGCCCTATTTACTACCAAAAAATGTACTGCAAATTCTGCAATAACAGACTCAGTGGCGGGGCAAATCAACCTTGACATGAACTTGAAGTCGACCGTCGCACATTGTATTGGACCTGATTTTTCCACTGCATCCTTCTGCTCTTCGGGGAAGTTGGCTGTGGAATTGCTGTGCCAGTGGTTGAATGACGCCTCACCGTGACCATCCTTGAACGCGTGACTGCGTGATGCAGCTGACCGTGACTCAACCGCGTCGAAAACCGAATTTGGGTTTCTTCCTCCTAATGAATATGCGGTTTACCACCAAAAAGGTACTGCTCAGTACCACAATGAGTGGGGGAGACAAGACATTTTTTGAAGCCATAGGCACGTCTCCCACCGACAATTTTTGAATCCACATGTTACATCAGAAAATTCAGGGGAATTTGTACAACGCTTTATAACGGGAATAGTCATCAGCAAAAAGGTCGGAGTCTTATGTCCCGGATATATCGGCTTGTGATCGGACCACAATCGCTGTGATTGCTCATAATTTGTACAATCCTTCATAACCGCCCAGATGCACATGGTAGACCTTACAGACCGGCTACATACTAATTGTAAGCTCAATAATCTGCTATTATATGTAGGGTAATTATGCTACTTACAACCCATTCTGTATCTTATATGACTATCATGAGCACAACATAACTTGAATATATTTAATATGCAAGATGGTCAGAACTCGTTGGATAATTTGCAGGCACTCCTCGCTGTACGTCACAGCTCAAATGGGAAGCACACAGGAAGGTAAGAGAAAAGACATATATTCAAGGAAAATAAAGTACAATGTCGGTAAGAGAAAGATGACGAACAATGCATACCAAATCAGTCCTACCACCACGACTCCCCTTCTGAAATAAGAACAACGCCCAATACCAAAACTACTGCCTTCGAGATCGAGATTCAAGCTAGATGATCAAAGGAATTGATCAGCATAGCGTAGATGAAGGACAGGGACAGAAAAACTTACCACTATGTGGGAGCATGGCCAAACGAATAGCAGCGGATCCCTCAAGCGATGAGGCACACACAGATTGGTAACATGGGTGGGTACAAAACATGGAAGAGATTACAGGAAGAACGCGTCGCCTCGCAAACAAATGACGAACCGACACATGCGTCGGGGAACAGGAGCATAACAATCTCCGGGAACTGGTCATGGCGACAGACCGCCGAAGCCACTGCATATGGCAAATTGAAAATATGTATGAATATAGGGAGCATGCACAAGAATGGAAGGGGGCGAAGGACACGAAGGAAGGGGGGCAACGGACGTCGGAGAGTTGTGGACAAAGTTCAAGTTGAAAACTTTCCGAATCGGAGATTTTAGACATCATGTGACAGCTCAGTCAACACAATGATGACGTGACACTCACTAATCAAGCGCCGCCGCCGGCCGTGGTTATATTTAGAGCTGCTCTGATACCATTTTGATTTGCACTCAGAGAATAATTCTCGATTCCTTAGTATATGCAGACCAGAGTGGGAGATAAGACTGTTTCTTATATGTACAGCCTTTCGCTAACTTGGGGATCTACTATAATTTACTGCCTCACGGAAAGGTTCAAACCCATCACCGTGAAACCATGAACGGACGTGCATAGTGGAGGGCAGGATGCCTAACGGAAGCGATGCTGTCCCAAGTCCTCAAAATATAATCTGCTTATAATTCGGCTGTGATCTGCCCATAATCCAATCATAAGGGAGCTGTAACTGAAGCAAGAGAATTTGATTATTGTGATCGAGATGATGAATTACTTTTATCATATCATAGCCGCGATGCCGCTGCGGTTTATTTCTCGATCACAAACTCCGCAATACGCCGTGATCAGTTATGATTCTCTGGGCTTTTTGCTGATGTCCAAGGAATATCAGAGCTGCAATACCCTATCACCGGTATAACTTCCCATCATATGGCAACACCCATTACACAGTGGACAATATATCAACACGCAGGTCTATACAATCACTGCTAAATTCCCATCCTATGCCTCCAGGTCATACCAGCTTCTCAAGGCTCTCCCCTCATATGCATCTAGGGCTTTCACCTGTACATACACGCCATCGCCCGACACAGAACTTTCACGGACCACGTTCCACCAGCTGGTCAAACCCTTAACTGCGTCGATTGTCTTGCAGATGTCGATATACTTCAGCGTTGGTATGTTCCTTGCATAGGAAAGTCCAATGGCCTGTGCTGTGAGCAAGGACTGGATTTCTGTACTTGTACCGTTGCCTATTACATGTTCACTCCCCCTGAGACTGAGGGAAACATATGCTAGGGGCACGGAAGCCAGGCTGCGAGGAACCTGGATACACTGAGTAGAATTTAGTAACCTTCAAAAGCAAATGGCGAATCAGACATCAGTCTCACCAAGAGATCCAGCTCATGTGTGGCTTTTGCAGTCAACAAAACATCCAAATATGTCAAATGAGGTAGAGTATGGCCCAAGGCCTTCCACCAAGATAAAGGCATGACCTTATTATGGGTGAAGTGGAGACTTTTCAGAAAAGGTACGGCTCGCGTTACGGCAAACGGAGGTGTAGCGCCGCCATGTTCAGATCTCCAAGAGAAGTCCACTACCACACGACGTAGATGGCTGTGAGCAGCAGTGGAGTCAAGGAAAACATGGAGGTTCTTGTATCGTCCCTTGATAGAAACCAGACTCGGAAATGAAACTTTGTGGGTATGGGGAGGTGCATCGCGATGCGAGAACGGTGAGAAGCCAAAAACGAGGGTGCGCAGGGCCGGGAATGCACTTGCGAGGGCTTTTAGAGATACATCACAACCGTCCAGAGTAAGTACCACGACATTGGGGAAGATCACCGGAGTTTTGATTTCGTTGCAGCCTTCTTCCGATTCCTTGTTGTGCAGCAAGTCGCGCAGGTTACATTCAGTGAGATCGATCTCTGTCAAGCGCCTCCTGGTATGAAACAGGACGCTTCCCATTCCTTCGCCTGCGGTAAGCTCCAGCTGCTCCAGGTCACCGTGTAAATTGAATTTGACCGTCTGCAAGTTGGTAGCGTCTTTCCTCAAGTCCATCGCCTGCCCGAAACGATTTGATGCAAGGAGTCCTACACTCCACAGGTCGATATAAGTGAGCCGGGGCAGGCTGAAGAGCGCGAGGGCAAAATCGGGGGAATGAAAGGCAATTTCTTCCACATCGCCTTCGATGACGATGGAGTCGAGGTTGGGCATGAGCGCCAAAGCAAGTGTCAGAATAGGTGCCCAGGTGGATATGGGGTATTGTTCCTTCTCTGCAAGAACAGGCAAGTCTTCAACCCATGTGGTGGCGTAGAAGGCGAAGCTCTTTATTTCGAGTTTGACTATGTACCTGCCTGCACCCAAAATCTCTGTTCGAAGACCAACGTTGGGATCCTCGACGTTCCTTGACTGTGTGTTGTTGAGGATGAAATTCAGGAAGGTGAGGACATGTTGAGGATTTTGATCGAAGGAGACCGTACGCAATAGATGAGGCAATGCAAGATTGCGGATGTGTGAAGAGACAAGAGAAAGGGCAGCGAGCGAGGACGTTGGACAAGCTTGAAGAATATGATCCAGCACGTCATCGTTAGGAGGATTACCCATGTTTTGAATGTGTCGCGACTCGCAAAAGAGGGCCTACTCGGGCGAAAGATTTCAGGTTGCAGATTAAGCTTTATCGGAAACCCGCCGGTCTGTTTTGCCACCGATTTGTGGGCAGCGCATGCTGGTATGTAGTGTGAGCAGAGGATACTAGGTATTGTGGGCAGAGAATTTGCCAATTCCATTCTTCCACTCCGGACTCACTGAGGGCCAAGGCTCTTCCACTGAACGGTGGGTCCAGAAGTCCACTGTGGGCAAAGCTCGAAGCTGATTCTGTACATGTAAATGAACGCCATCGACGTCAAGCGGTATTCGAGCTGGTCACTGCAACATTGACAACTCCATGGCCAGAGGACGATGCACAGACTCAAAACCCACACCTAAAGACCCTGCAGACGTGAAACGGCCCATCGTACACCCACCCACCCGCATCTCGAATATAATTACAGTACACACAAGCCTAACCATGAATGTATCGATGATTAAACAACAACAACCAAGGCCCAAAAGGAAATCGCGAAAGGAAAAAAAATGCCAAAAAGAAGAGAAGAAAAAAGTGAGAATCGAGCGAGCGAGCTGCGAGGTAAATTTGAAACCACACAGGAAGGGTCGGTAGGTACAGGATACGTACAGTATAAGTAAACAAAAGCGTGAAGTTTGACAAGCCAGGGTTGGAGAAAGGGTTCTTTCTTTCGTTTAGAGTTCGTCTTTCATCATCTCGGTGGATGTTTTGTTTGAGGGCGCAGGCAGGCAGGCAGGAATGCGAGATAGTATCGACTATTGAATGTGATTTGGTGCGCAGAAATGTGTGTCTTGTGTGTTTCGTAGCAGCAGTAGTAAACGGTTCCGAGTCTCTCGTCTTGCAAAAATATCGCGGTCGTGGTCGTGTTCATGTTCGTTTCGTAGTCGTCTCGCCACCAAAAGCCCAATCTTCCATCTTCCAATAACCGGCGTTCGTATCTTTTCTTTCTTTCTGAGATCCTCCTCATCCAGAGCCAGACCCAGGCACCACCATACCCGTACCCCAACTCTGCCTCTTCGCCGCAGTCGCAGTCGCAGTCGCACTGGGCGCACCCATCGCAGGCGCGCCAACCGTACTCGCCCCATGCGAATACGCACGCGCCTTCCCCCTCCTTCCCGAAGCCGCCGCCACATTCGACACATACCTCGTATGCGGCAGCGCAGACCCCGTCCTCGTAGCCGGGTTACTATTTTCATTAACAAAAAGAAAAAAGCCAACGAATTAGTACGAATAATAAATAATACGACAACAACACGAGAAAGAGAAAACCGAAAAACCGAAAAACGCGAAAAACTCACTTGGCTCTCATACTCGGCCCCCCCGTCAACCTCGCGAAATTACTCGGGAACAGCGGGTTGCCCGGCATGCGATCCCCATCGCTCGCATAGCCACTACTATCCCCCGCATCGCTCCCAATAACCGACGACGCGTACTGCGACCCACCACCGCCCGTGGGCCCCCCATAACTGCCACCCATGCCCAAACCCCCCGCACCACCACCACCACCACCACTGCCGGCGGCAGCAGCAGCGAGCGCACTCCACGACGCGGCCAAGTTCCCCGTCGACTCTGAGCGCTGGAACGGCCCGATCGAAGAAAACGAGCTCGTGCGCGAGTGCTCCGTCGACGTGCTCGTGTTAGCGTTGGTGTAAGAGCCGGACGAGGGTATAGCCTGCGGCTGCGTGCCCCCGCTAATCGACCCCGAGCGCGAATGCGGGTGAGAGTGACTCGTGGGAGGGGGGTACGGCGGCAAAGGCGAGATGGGCGACAACATTTGCGGCGGGGTGCTGCCGAACGACGGCGGCAGAGGCGACGTCGAGATTCGCAGGCCTTGGATCTGGGAGGGCGCGATGAGGGTTTCCTCGGTGGGTCCGCTCCCGCTTGGGATTAGATGCTCAGTGGACTCTGTAGCTGTAGCCGTTGTGGGTTCGGTACTAGCAGCAGTCGTCGTCGTCGTCGTCTCAGGCTCCGTCTCCTCCTCCTCCGCGCCTTCTGCGATATCCCCAAGGCCATCACCCGACGACGGCAACGACATCGGCGGCGGATTCGCCGATACCGAGCCGAACGAGTTGGACGGCGAGGTGGCTGGCGCAAGGAGAGGCTCGATAGATAGATAATCGCCACTAATCGTATCCTGCGTCGGCTCGCGCTGGGTGATGAGAGGAGGGGGGCTGAACGTTCCGTACACCACGCCCCCTTGGTCCTGCAGCTCAGGACTGCGCGCACCATGTGCGTGTGGTGTAGACCGCACGATGGTAGCTGGGCCAGTGTCTTCTCCACCACTGGGAGATGCATCGTTGGTGGTAGTGGTAGCGGCAGACGGCAAGTACCCCGAATCCTGAAGTCCTCGCAAGCTCTCGTCGATGTGCGCTCGGAAAAGCGCCTCCGGGTCCTCTCGCTTCGTCGAATATATGCTGGCGGCAGGCGACTCGACGCTGAGGCGCTTCATATTGCGGGCATAAACGGGCGAATCCATGACAGCGTCCCAGTCCGACCAATGACCCCTCGGCCCACGGCCCTCATCGTCTGATATATCGCTCGTGTCAGGACTTTCCTGATCGTCGTCCAAAAAATCATAGTCGACATCGAGCTCGGGCGGGATACCTAACGCGCCCTTGATGCGCTCCCAGATGAGCTCCGAGTGCGAGAGGATGCATTTACGTGCGGCGATGGCCCAAATGAAGTCGGGGGCGATGTCCCTATCGATCTTGGTGAGATGGTACACGAGCTGGCTGTAAGACCACTGCGCTGGATCGCGTGGGAGATCGACGGGCTTGTTGTCAGAGGGGAGTGTGGCGGCAGAGAGCGGATCAGAGGTTTGGGTTTGGGTAGGGAATTTTGGGCGGAAGGTCTGTGCGAGGAGGGAGAAGAGCTTGAGGTCGGGCGGGGAGGAGATGAGGGCGGCGACTTCGGAGGGGCGGTCGATGAAAGGGAGATAGATGTCGTCAGGGAGAGGGGTGAATGTTGCTGGGAGGGTGTGGGGAACTGGGGGCGAAGAAAGGTCGGAGGTGGGTGGGATCAGGGGCCTAGGGATGGTAGATTGGCGGGCAAGATCGACGAGCTGATCTGGGGTAAGGCGGGGTTTGCCTCCGAAGGAAGACGAGGACGCGGTCAGATGGGGAGAGGAGGGACGGAGGCGGGGCGATGAGGACGGCGACGGGCTTGGAGGATGGCTGCGGCTGGGAGACGACGGGCGTGCTGCCGGGCCTCCACCAAACGACGAGAATGCAAAGCTCACACGGGTGTTGGCTGGCTCAGACGGCGGTGCAGGGCCCCCGGGAGTGGTCTGGCTGATGCGGCGATGGAGTCTGCGCTGGCTGAGAACTGGCGAGGCGGGTGGTTCGTTGAGGCTGGGTGGAACAGGAAGCGCAATCACGGGTGGAGCAGATGGAACGCGGACGATGGTAAGGGTGCTCGACGACGAGCGATTCGGGTTCAAATTCACCGTGGCGTGTACCCCAAATGGGTCTGGGGCGCTTGTTGAGCCACGGCGGACAGAGAGACGGCGATGGGGAGGGCTGGGAGACATGGCTCTGAGTGCGAGAAATCGACAAATTCAACTTTTATATCAGCTCGCATGACATCACCCTGCAACGCGTGACCATATACCCATCACGCGTCTGTCATTTACGCGACATTAAAATCTCATCACAAGACTATCATCTACTCGACTACATAGCTAGATTGCGGCCGACTACCGAGTCCTGCCTACATACTCTCATCAGCAATTGCCTTCTCGCTCTGTTGTATTTACGTACCTTCTCATACACCTTCTCGATCCATTCCATATTTGCCACAGAGTCCTCCTTCGTAAGCCACGTTTCCGGCTCTCGTCCTCGAATCCGGTCCACAAGTGCCTCTAGCTGGTACCGGTAAGTCAGCCACCATTCCTCGCCCTTCCCTTCCTTCCCCTTGTACACCTTTTCCACCCGCGTATGTCCACCCTTGATCTTCACCGTGATCGAATGGTACAGTGTCGGTATTACATGGTTGTACATCTCCAGACTCCCCAGCTCGCAGTCCATCGTGAATCCAATTTTCGGCATTTTCGGGATGAACCCAAACGTCGGTGGGACGCCCAAGTCGCATACAATTGTCGCCGTAACGTCTTTCGGTAAACCCAGCGTCGCCTCCATACGTCTGTCCACGTTCTTCACATACGAAGCAGGTGCGGACTTGGGTACGAAAGCTACATGCGAAGTAGCGACCACAGACGTCGGCTCTGAAGATGACATGTACCGGACACAATTCATCGCATAGCCTGTTCACCAAAATGTTTCTCAGTCACCATTTTTTCAGACAAGCACACGGACTTACACCCCATATCCATCATCGCGCCTCCTCCCAACGAATAATCAAAACGAATATCATCAACCCCAACCGGTCCTTTTGGCAGGATCATGTTCACCGTGATATTCTTCACAGCACCAAGCTCGCCGCTGTCGATAATGGCCTTTGCCCTCTTCAATGCCGGATGGAATCTGCCAAATCAAATAAGCTCAGGTGAATGGAATCCGCTAATGCATTGACGTACCGATAATGGAACGCTTCGAGCAGTATCAGTCCCTTCTTCTCCGCAAACTCATACATCTTCCTCGTCTCCTCTGCGGTGTCCGCCGACGGCTTCTCGTTCAGCACGTGTTTCCCCGCTGCGAGCGCTTTCATCGTCCATTCATAGTGCAGCGCGTTGGGTAACTATATACCATTCGAAATGAATTTGAATATCAAGAATATGCGACGCAAAGTTAAAAAGGCCTACAGCATTATACACCACATCCACATCAGGATCATCCAGCAGCGCTAAACCCCGACCGCATCATGATTTAGCACGTCCATTCGCTACAGTACAATCGCGTGCGCACACACGCACGTACCTTGATACCCCTCATACGCCTTCTCGATCCCATGCTTCTTCGCAAACGCCTGCGCACGCTGCAAGCTGCGCGCAGCGACGGCGTACACGACTACCTCGGGGTGCGAGCGCGCGGGGAGGATGAGCGCGGGCGGGGCGATGTTCGCTGCACCGAGGATGCCGAATTTGAGGGGCCCTGAAGGGGTGGACGAGGGGGAGGAGGAGGAGGAGGAGATTTTGGGCACAGTTGGTGGGTATATTACCTGGAAGAAGGAAGAGAAAGGTTAGGTTAGGATGTGTGGTTTGGGAGGGAGTTAAGGCTTGAAGCTTAAAGACGTGCGTTGTATATGCGTTTTATGAACGATACGAGGGAGGCCATGGCTCCAGATGAAAGCAGTATTCGAGTGCTAAGTCAGCGCTGGCGAGCAGGCTGGGAAGTTTGGGAACGACAGTGTGCGAAGGCAACCAACCTTGTCCCATACGTCAATGAATGATCTTATCTTATCGGTTGTTCTATTAATAGTCTCGGCACGTGATGTGTAAGAATCGTCACCTGTCAGTGTACGTACTTTGAACACCCGCGTCCATCCTCGTCTTGCTTGTCTGTCGAGTTGGCTGCCTATCCTATCATCTATTCTCTATATTGGGGTTGGAATACTCAACGACGTTGGTATTTCAAAGGATTGGACTTTGACGCTGCACTCCGGAGAACCCGAACCGTTTGAAGTTGGGCTCGATGCAAGTTTAAACTCAAGGCTTCGTAAACCTGCCCTAGCCTTTCGAAAGCTTTAAGCTTCAGCTTCGTTTTTTTTTTAAAGTAAAGAGGTGAGTGACGACGCGAAATATTGGAAAGCCCTCCCTCACATCTCCAACTATCCAGCCCTGAATTTCCAGATTCCGTGTGTCTCACCGACTTCTCAGCCTACATATTATCTTCTCTGGACATTTACAACGGAAATACACGAACACGAGTATACTACCCTCTCTACCCTCTCATGCAAGCTACAACTAAGCCTTCCGCATCTGCATCTTCATCTTCATCCAACCCACGACCGCAAACCCAACCTATGGGCACTTCCCAATCAAACCCAAACCCAAACCCAAACCGAAACCCAAAACCAAAACCAAAACCCAAGCAGCAAATAATCGACGTCGATGAGCTGTTCGCGCAGAAGTACGAAATCGACGAGGACGATATTATAGTGCCCATCGACGCGCACGCGTACAGGCAGGGCGTGCGGCAGAGGAGCAACGGGAAGGAGAAGGAGAAGGAGAGGGCGCGCTCGCGCTCGCACTTGAACGCGACCACCCCAGGACCCTTGCAGCGAGAGCCGCTGGAGAGGGACTTGGCCCAGCAGCTGGAGTATGTTCGGCAGCAAAAGCATGCGCAGTGGCAGAGAGCGGGTTCGAGTTCAGCGGGCGGCGGCGGGTCTTCGACTCCGGATGCGACTGCCAGTACAAGCGCTGCAGTGCAGGATCGGTCTCAGCGTGAATACGGGAATTACCCGTCGACGATTGGGTCTGCTATACAGGAGATGCGAGCGGTGAGTGTCCTTTGTTTTGTGTCGCTTATTTTTGCTCTTTATTTTACTTTAATAATTCTTCTGTCGTTGGCGGTGTATCGCTCTCTGTTGGAATCGAAATGGCTTGTTGCATTTTCCATTTCGCAAACCTATGTTGAATTTATCGACTTCTCGGAAAGGTTTAGCCTTCACGGTCACATGCCTATACCCCACAAAGCTACTCTTGCAATTCGATTTGATCTCCCATCTTACTTACATACTTCCCCTTATCATCCAATGGTACTTTTTCCACGGTACGAGAATTATACTGACGAGTCGACGACTGCTGCGATTGTAGAAACGACCCAGCCCGGCCACGGCGCACCAGCCCACGATGTCTGCTCCCTCTCAGTCTTTTAAACGGCGGAAACTCGACACCGTGACTCCTGCAGTAGCACCGCCAGTGCCGTCAACTTCAACTCGTGCAGCAGCAGCAGCAGCAGGACCGTCCAGCCGACCTGCCGCCGCTGTTGCAGGTCCTAGTAAGCCGCGGGCGAGCACCGTCCCGCTATCGTCGTCTTCATCACATAAATTGACGGTCTCCGTTGATCTCGATCTTACGTCTCCTTCGCCCAAAGGCAAGGCCAAGGCCAAGGCCACCACTCCGCGAGCACAGCCATCTATAGCAGGCCCCCCGCCCCGCGCGCTGCCTCAGCCCCAGCCGCAGAGCAGGGCTCAGCCTGCGAAACACGTCCAGCTTCCGACGAAGCGGGTGCATGAGGTCATCGAGCTGTCCAGCGATGGGGAGGAGGTGGCGGCTATGTTGACGCCGAGGAAGGTGAGGCTTTTTGTCTTCGAGGTTATTTATCTCGTTCTGATAATGACGTCTTTCTTAATCCCCTTCTTCTTTCTTTTTCCTTCTTGTTTCAAGAAACAAAAATCTGCCATCGCTTCTGCTCCAGTACGAAGTTGTACGCCGATTGAAATATTGTCCGACTCCGAATATGGTGGCTTTCCTGATTATGATGGCTTTCCTGATATCACCATGGCCGATCCCATTCCGATTCATGCCCCCGAGCCAGAGCCAGAGTCGTCGGATGATGACTGGGACCCACCAGGCTTCGACCTGAACGACCTGGACAGGGTACGTCCTCTGCATTGCCCGCGCTGTTCCTTGTTTCTTCTCATGAACTGTTATTCCTAGTGGAAGCCCATGGCGGTTAACGAAAACAAAATGTCGGACGACAGCCTCGTCGAAAATCTCGAACTCCTTGATATTGCGGCACCTCCGCCGAGAGTGCCTTTACCTCTGGATGGGTACGTTCAGCCCGATACATCGAGATGGGATCCTCCACCTCCTCGAAGAAGGGGTAATAGAGGGCCGCTGTATATTTGGGAGCAGGTAAGTTTTGTGTGTTTTTTTTCTTCTTTCTTTCTAGTTGTTCTGAGTGATATCAATGTGATCATTTGCTTTGTTGGCAGCTCAATGCACATGTGCGTGTTCCACCGCGTGCTCGGCCCATCGCCATGCAACTGCCCTCGAGGCCGGTCATTCCGCCGTGGAAGTTGGATTTTGACTTGTACAAGTTAAAACGTGTGCATTCGTTTAAGAAGGCGCCCGGATGTGAGTATAGCGGTTTATTGTATCAACATTTTCATAATATATTCAATTGATAAAATGCGCCTTCCAGCTATCAACAAGATCGCGCAGAAAGGGCCTTGGACAGTCATTGCCAGTGGTTGTGTTGGAGGCTTGCCAGATCAACCTGATGGTGGGTAACATAATTTCTGTCCATGTGTTTAGTTTACTGATATGCTTTGTTTTCAAGAGCAAGGCAGTCCATTCAATCGAGAAGGATCACTGATGACCTGGCGAGATGAGCTTGATATCCCAAAAGGACATCAGGCCACCAAGCGCGATAGAGTAAAACATTACGCTGTCCACGACTTAAAGTTCGATCCAACGAGGTATTTGTCGGCTTATGCACCTCTTATTCTTCCTTTTGTGAGACTTTTGTGATAACTAGGCTTTCATTTGCAACCTCTGGAGCTGATCATCGAGTGCGCATTTGGGATTTGCCGGACGGGACGCAGTCTGACGATGAGGATGATCCAAATGATTATGGGCAAGCGTCGGCGCCGGTACAACCAAAGTGGACAAACCGATTGTTGGATAGGTATCACTATGTACCTCACGAATTGGCCTTCAAGCCCAACTCATCGCTTTTAGCCGTTGCTGAGAAGTATGTCACGTCTTTAGCTTTTCGTCTCTTACGAAAAGTGTTAATCATGACAAATCTTGTCCTTTAGGAAAATCCAGTTCTACTCCTTGTCGCAGTCGAATCCTGAACCCAGGGGCGCCTTTTATATTCATCCTCCAAAAACGCTGAAAACGCCCCATATTGTTGGCGCTATGGCCTGGGGCACAGAGTCGTCTGTTGACCACTTATTTGCTTCATCAGAACCTTCTGTACCTGAATTGTTCGAAGGGCTACACAAAGTATATGATATCCATCGTCAAACTGTACTCTATCAGTTGGATGCTACAGAGGCTGGAGATACTCTTTGTCTTAACTCTACTGGTGCGTACGTTCACTTTAGGCTCAGCAATTTGCAGAAAGTGGGACCTAACTTTAAGCCATATTTTGCAGGTACTAGTTTGGCTCTTGCCACACGAGCGTCAGGGACGAGAAACATCTTGCGTATGTACGACGTTGCTCGTCGAGACGGAAAGGCGACGACAACCATAGACCTCGAGCCATTTCCTCTGCGTTATAAGGACTTCGAGGGAGAAGTTGCCAGCGCCATGTTCAGCCCAGACGGCATCTTCCTCGCGCTGGCACGGAACGACAACCAGACGCATGTCTATGACGTGCGCTACCTCCACTCTGGCCGACCCCCCATTTACATGTATGAGCATTCAGGCGAGTGCAAGGCTGCATTGAGGACATGTGTGTACGGCGTAGTAAAAGCGCAATGGCTTCAGTCGAGGCATTCCAGACGCATAGCGCTTGTCACAGGCGGAGAGGATGGTACGGATTGTTTTGACAAGAAATTTTGCACAATGAGAGGGATTTTCTGACTGCCGTTTTTTCTCCCTCTGTATGCTTCTGACCATCAGGTTGTGTGCGTGTCTGGGATCCCAGGTTATCTGCTTCTGATTCAAACAATGGGAAGGTGGTGGCGGAGGTGAATTCAGACATTGGGCATTTCTCGCTCGGCGATCCTTTTGCGGGTGAACATCAGCTCGTTGTGTGAGTCCTCCGCTAATTTTGCACTCACAAGTACTGAAGTATTTTCTTGCAGTGGCGATTGTAATGGGGAAGTTTCGATCTTCGACAATGTTATTCTTTGATGTTCTTGGTTTAGAGACTGTATTCCTATCTAACACTTCCTGGACACGAAACGAATGGATTTAAATGTACTTTCATATTTTCGTCATGTCGTGATATTTATAAGGCATCACCTCCGAATGCCACGGCGTAATCTGAAGCCTCAACGAAAAATATAATTCCGGGTTGCCATGTAGTGTACATCGTAACGATTTCATAATAGATGATGAACGGTTATTAAGTGCTATGACGGATATGAAGGTGAGGGTTAGAAGGACGACAAAGAGGTTTTGCCTGGATAGTTCGCTCACTGGGTTTGCTATGGAGGTCGCATCCTAGGGGTATAGCAGAAGATGGTGCTGATAAAATATGTGTCTATATAATGTATGACAGAAATTAAGTGCGTTGTCATCCAATACAGCCCTGTTAGCATTTCCTAGGGAATCCTCTCGGATAATGCTGCCAAAATTCGCTACCACCTGCAACGGGCTGATGGATTTTAGCATCCCTGTGCTTGAAAGAGAGATTGGCATGTGATGCCCACCTGATTGGCGATCGTGCTAATATCTATGAAGGGCTGTAAGCATAAAAGATGTTCATTTGAGGCGGCAGAAATGTACAGACGAGCTTGCAGACACTCAAAGGCTGCTACTCCAAGAGAATCACCGAGTTTGAAGGCTACTCGATCCCCCGGCATGTATTGGACATCGCGTCTCCATTCGCTGGATAAGGCATCCATGGTGGTGTGTAGGTCAAAAACGCGTCGTGGTTAAAGTAATGGACGTTGCGAATCTGGGAGTGGGAATGAACCGCAACTTTATATAGGGCGATGACGACAAGAAGAAGTCGAGGGAGCCGATTATTGTCCTTGACATATAGAGGGTCTTGCCGTTTCCGCGGCGGCATACGCAAGAGATATATGTAGCGATGAAAAGATAGAACTAATCGGCCCTTGAGTACCGACGAAATATGACGTCTGGGATACAGTACGTATCGAGCAAGGTCTCGCGGAGAGGCGATGAACAGTTCTCGTCGAGCATTGAGCTTTGACGTAGATCCCACATATATGGCTAGGACAAAGAGGTAGACGTGGTTCGCCTATCTTTATCGATGAAAAACTCGAAGGCTGAGCGATAATCGATAAGGACCAAAATCGACCAATAGGATCCACCATGGATGAGTGAAGATTGTCGAAGGGTTGTGCATTATCTTTACACCTCGTAATGGCAACGAACTGAAAGTGAAACCGCCGTAGGCACGCGCCAGATGGCAAGGATTTCTTGACTGGAGTCCATTTCTTGAAAAGCAATGCATTGCGAGGAATTCAGAAGATCAAGGAGCGCAAGGGACCAACTGAGTCGACAAGCTTCAACAAGGGTATCAAGTTCGTGCAAGAGATGACGGTGTGGGATAAACCTGGGATAACGGCCTTTCGGAAGATTCCGATGGCATAAAGGAGCCAATTGCAAAATATTCCTCTTAAACCCACCAACCACACGAATGTCACTGAAAGCCTACGAGCTTCAATCCATAAATAATCGTGCTGCCTTCCTGCAACCTAGCTCGCGCAGTCTTGTGACTGAAGATGGACCGTTAACCGTTCTCGGTCCGCCCTCGGACAAACATCGCGATAAATATATTCAGCGCATTCGATGACCATCCAGAAGGGATAGGTCTTGAGGATGATAGGGACCGAGCTACAAGTTGTAATCCAACCCCCATGTCGCCCGTGTCGTCGAACCCCCTTTTCCTTGGCCTTGACCTATCCACGCAACAACTAAAGGCTGTTTTACTTGACAAAGACTCGAAGATCGTCCATGAAGCTTCAGTTCACTTCGATCGCGATTTAGCGCACTATGGGACAACCAACGGTGCAATCAGTGGACCAGATGAAGGAGAGGTCACCTCACCGGTGCGAATGTGGTTGGAAGCAATCGATTTGCTGTGCCAGAGGTTGAAAGACGACCGAATCGATTTCGGCGCCATCGCGGCAATTTCTGGGGCAGGGCAGGTGGGTTATAATCTTCTAACATAGTGATTGGCATCGTATCATGAACGTAACAGCAACATGGATCGGTGTACTGGTCCAATGACTCAGCTAGCCTTCTCTCTGGATTGGATGCTAATCGAACCCTGGCAGAGCAGCTGTCTCCTGCGGCATTTTCCTACCCCAAAGCTCCTATCTGGCAAGACTCCTCCACCACGGAAGACTGCAAGAGGCTAGAGGACGAATATGGAGGTGCACAAGCACTCGCCGACCTCTCAGGAAGTAGGGCGTACGAGCGATTCACTGGCAATCAAATATCTAGAGTAAGCCAAGTCATTTAATTTTAATCAATGGGTATTCATAATTAATTTGGATCTGAAGATACGACGCCTGCACCCAGAGATATACGACGCGACGGCGCACATCTCGCTGGTGTCATCTTTAATACCTTCCGTATTTCTCGGCCAGATAGCGCCGATTGAGATATCCGATGCAAGTGGGATGAACTTAATGAACGTCTTGACGAATAAATGGGACGATAGACTCCTTGATATTTGCGGAGGTCCAACGCTTCGGGAAAAATTGGGCTCAGAACCTGTCCTCGGAGGCATTTCTCTGGGTAATGTAAGTGAATGGTGGGTCAAGAGATGGGGTTTCAGTCCAGGTATGTCCTTTTCCTCTATCAATGGAAGAGCAAAATCAAATGACACAAACCTTTTGTAGATTGCATAGTTGCCCCATTCACTGGTGATAACCCTGCCACTGTTATGTCTCTGTCTGCTCCAGGCGACGCCTTACTGTCGCTCGGCACTTCGACTACCTTCCTTCTCTCGATTCCGCCTGCATCCACTCCGCCGAAGCGGTTCACGACTTCTCATCTGCTTTCTCATCCAACCAATTTCGATGGGAAAATCGCCATGCTTTGCTACAAGAACGGAGCACTTGCCCGTGAACAAATACGAGACCGATTTGCGGAAGGAGATTGGAACATTTTCAATCAGCTTGTCGAGAAGACGCCGCCTGGTTGCAACGGTATCCTGGGCTTCTACTTCCCTCTTCCAGAGATTATCCCTCCAAACGTGGTCGGCGAATATTTCTTCACCACAAGCCTCATCAAGACAACCGTGAAACCGCCGCTTGTTGCAGATATGCCACCACCCTCTATCCATCCCAGAGCTATCTTGGAGTCCCAATTCTTGTCGATCAGGTCCAGGATAACAGCTATACTTCCGGAACATTCTCCGCCGTTGAAACGTCTGGTAATTAGTGGAGGTTCTTCAGCCAATCCGGTCATTAGGCAGATAACAGCCGTAAGTTTCCTTTTCTTTCACCAGAGCCGGAAATAACGCAGCATCAGGATATTTTTGGGATGGACGTGTATGTTTCTGCTACCAAAGAAGCTGCAGGCTCCGGAGGAGCTCTGCTGGCAAAATATGCATGGTGGAAGGCCTCTCATCCCGACGGAACATTTGAAGACATGACAGGCGGAGAAGCGATGGACGTTCAGTGTGTGGCGAAGCCACACAAAGAGATTTCCGAGATATACGATGGGCTTGTCAGTGTTTACGATGCATGCGAAGAGGAAGTTGTTCAACTATGGGCTGCGAAAAACTCGCAGAAGGCGTAGAGGTCCTCTCATCCATGGGTTTATATAATTATATGTGTATATATGTTGCCGATATACATAGATGTCCGAGAAATGTGAAGCGCTCTCCCCATGCTCTCCACATATATTTACGAGCAACTGACGAGAAAACAGTGTTCTTGGTGATGCTTCGTGATGATGGGCGGGCCGGGCTTCCGATCAAAGTGAATTTCTTGATCGCGTTCAAGGTTGACTTCAACTATTTATCGCGTGTGCCTGCATCTAACGTCTGGAGGTTGAGAATTTTTGAAGAGGTAAGTAGCCCATCTTTATTTTTGTGTACTTGCATGAAAGAAAACGTCATGAGCAGGAGGCAGAAAATATATGACAACCTTGTTGCGGTTGTTCACCAACTTGAAATCCACATCGCGTTTGCTGCAAGTGGTTGTACCGTTAAAACGTCCAAGACCACGACTTTCTGTATACACGACATTCAGAACTTTTTCGAGAACCCTTGAAATGTCAGAAGTTTCCTATACCGGCTTGAATGTTGAGAAACGGCAGCTGGATGAACCCTCGGAAGATCTGCCGCCGTCCGACCTCAAACGCCCGCGTCTACTTGAAGAGGAGCCAGTTGCATCGACCAGCTCCCTTACGGAACCACCCAAAAAACCTCTCGATATATCTTTGCCAAAAAGCACGACGACACTTGAAGACAACACACTACAGATCGCTGGGACGGAAGTAGATGTTGATGACGAGGAAAATACGGCTCAAGCAGTGAAAGAGGAGAAAAAACAGGGTTCAAAATTGCGGCCGGACAACAGAAACCAGAAGGGTGACAAAAAGAAGAGTCGTGGACGAGGTGGTCGTCAAACACGAAACGAAGAAGATGCGTCGAGAGAATCTCAAATGTCAGCTAATGGAGAACCTATCCCCAAAGCACCGCGTTATCCGAAACGGCAATGCGCCTTGCTCATTGGTTTTTGCGGGTCGGGCTATAGCGGTATGCAAATGTGAGTTCAGCTCCTTTTATTTAAATATTTCACACTCATTGACAAAAAAAAAAAACTAACAGACAGCCAGATCACACTCGTACAATCGAAGGAGTATTGTTCACCGCTTTGGTGAAAGTAGGAGCTGTGTCGCAAGATAATGCCGATAATCCTACCAAGGTGCGTCCATTTCGGAACTATTCTTATATTCTATACATCGTTTGACCTGTACTATCTTAGGTAGCACTCGCCAGAGCCGCACGTACAGATGCGGGTGTCCATGCAGCCGGCAATGTCGTGTCTCTGAAAATGATTGTGACGATACCTGGCGTCAAAGATCTCGTTGCACGGATAAACGAGGAACTGCCTCCAGAAATACGACTTTGGGGATACGTGAGTCCTGTCAGTTGTTTTTACTAGTATGTTCATTCTGAGCTTAGTTTTCAGGGTAGGACCCAAAATTCCTTCAACGCTCGGCTGTTAGTTTGCTTTCTGCATCGCGTTGTCCAACTGTTAACCTGATCTTTATCTAGGATCTGTGAAAGTCGCAAATACACCTACTTCTTCCCAACCTATCTGTTAATCCCTCCTAAGCCCGGATCGGGTCTTTACCGTGTATGGGAGGAACATGCTGCAAAATACCCCGATGCGGTTTCAAATTCATCTGTCTCATATGCATTCTGGGGGAACGAAGAATCGACTACCAAAGAGGAGGACCTTGCCAGCAAGCGCTCGTGGAGAATTGGACAAGAACAATTGCAGAATCTAAGGACGCTAGCAGAACGATACGAAGGCACCCATAATTTCCATAACTTCACGGTTGGGCGCGATTTCAAAGATCGCAGCAACAACCGTTTTATGAAAAAGATCGAGGTAAATAATATTAACTTTCAAACTCTTCATTTCTCATGTGACTTTACAAGATTGCCGACCCAGTAGTCTATGGAGACACAGAATGGATCAGTGTCCTTTTCCATGGCCAGAGCTTTATGTTGCATCAAGTAGGTGGAAGTCGCACAATTCCATTTTTTCAACGCTGATAAAGCACCCTCAGATTGTTAGTTAAACCCATCTTTCGATTCAGCAAATTTCTAACATCTCGTCCAGCGAAAAATGATGGCCATCTTAGTCCTAGCATGCCGAATGGGAACCCCAACACGTATCATCAGCGAAGTACGTCCATTGCTCGTCCTTCAATTTTACTTTCTGACTCGAGCATTTATTTTGAAGCTGTATGGACAACGGGATGTATTTGTTCCCAAGATGCCGTCCCTAGGACTGCTTCTGGAAGAACCATTGTTTGACTCGTACAACCAGCGGATGGGCGTCATCAACGCGAAGCTCGAGCCCACAGATGCCGAATACCGTCCGCTTATCGACTTCGACCTACATCGAGACAAGATAAATGCGTTCAAGGAAGTATTCATCTATAAAAATATGCGCGAAGTCGAGGATCGTGACGGATTGTGAGTCCCAGCTTTGCACGCCTGTCTCTGCTTGTTACTGATGGATGAGCAGGTTCGATGCTTGGATTCGAACGATCGACGCATACGCCGGCAATGACCTTCTTTACCTCAATCCAACGGGCGCCGTCCCCGACGCTGCTGTGATCAAGCAAGGCGAAAAACGAGCCAATCCCTTCAGGGAAAAGAGGATCTTCGACACCACCAACTTTACTGGTAATGGAGAAATCAAGAAGAAGCTGGAAGAGGATGAGGATGTTGATATGGAGGACGACGACGTGGTGCTTGACAAGCGCCACATCGAGGAGACGGAAGGCTAAATTATCAATAGCAGAATATTATACAGATTATTGGATATACAAGAATACAACTGCGCACGGCAGAAAAACCCGAATCTCCTGTAACTTAAGGTTTCAAGTTTGGAACTTTCTCATCGTCTGAATTTCGTCGAGCAAAGCCTGGAGTCGGTCATCGTCGATTTTTACAAGGCTGTGGAAGGAATGTGAAATGTTTAGAAAGAGGCAGGATCCAAGAATGAATCCATCCTTACCTGGGGATGATGCTCTTGGCCTCCTCAGCATCTGCTGGACAAAGGTTGGCTATCTGAGCGGTTTCAAATTGTGTAAGTTGTGGTTCCCGACGGAGCGTCCTAAGAAATACACGAGTCATCAAGTTATTGCAGAACAGTGGATGCAAAAGAAACGCACTCTCGAACAGCACTCGCAGAATCCGTCGTATTGAATTTGGCGAAGGTCTTCACGTATTCCAGTGTTTTGTTGTACACACTATCGTAGACATGAACCAAAATTAATCGTAGTACGGCTGTAATACACATACGCAGTGTCAGGCGCATCCTTGTCGCGATTTTCCAGGAGGTATTTCACTTCAGAAATAAGCAGACAACCCGCGTTGTTAAATTCTAAAAAGAACAGTTGAACATTGACTGCTAGTACTTATAAAATGGCGAAAATTTCTCGTACCTGCTCCAAGCTTTAATGCCGACGCATCTTCCTCCTCGACCTGGGGCCTATGTCGTAGTCTAGCAGACATGAGGAACACAGTTTGAGTCGAGAAGTGGTTTTGGCTGAATTTGGTAGGCCGAGATTGGCTATGCGTCGTTCAAGGGTGATAGAACAATACAGCCAAATATTAACGGCCCGGTTATCGATCGGGTAGACGATCGGGCGGAAGATTTGATGACGGAATGTCAATGATGCCGATGCAGGGCTCGAGCCTCGAGTGCTGGAAATGGAATGCGTACATTGTACATATGTGCTATCTTCAACGCTTTTATTCATAAATAACGCGGATAAATATCTATCTATCTTTTCTCTAACCATAGGATAAAATCTGGGAGTTGGAAAACACGGCGGGGTCCACGGCGATCAGAACGGCGGCAAAGTCCGGCAGTCAGGTGAGCGCCCCGTCCTGCATGTGTCCTCGCGCGTCGCTTCCTTTCTCCTCCGGTCCATTTTCCCGCCTCTCTTCATTTGCGATACCTACACAACGCCAACTGAACAACCGCCAAAAATTGCACCAGAATTTGCCTCGATGGCCGTGTTATCCTCGACAACGAACGCGGCGGCGGCGGCAACATCATTGCATTGAGGAGAGGTAGTGGCGATACATGTACCAGTACGACCAAGAGAGGCAGCAGTGGCATCAGCGCACGTACAACGAAGAAACACAGCGGCAGTGGCCCACGACCAGGAGATATAGCAGCAACCCAAAGCAGAAGCCCCACCACCACCGTTTCGATGCGAGGTGGGAGACGAAGGCGCAGGAGCAAAATCGAAGGCGCTGGGATATGATCATGAAAGCGACCCGAGGTGCAGCAGCATTTATATACTGCTGGCGCTCGTCCCAGCCGGATCTTCATGCCGTCTCACCACCCTTACCTCCTCGTCGAGGCGCCGTTACTGTCTCCCCGACTTCATCTCTTCATTTGGCAATGGCCAGGCGCTCTTGCGTCGCCACACAGCTCTACCTTAGGACCCGCCTTTCCTTAATACTATTTCCCCCCTTTTTCAATCTTATGTAGTAGCATATAGTCATTGAATTGTATCTTGATGTGATTCCAGAGAACGCGAAAGCATTCACGGAGAGGCGTTCACGGTTCAGACAATGCCTCCCATTATGAATTAATATGACTAGCGCGGTCGCGCGCTTCGCACGCTCCTTTGCATATGACAGTCTACATTAGAGAATTTCGATGAGACTCAATCAATTGAGACTGGTAGTAAAAACTTCATTACCTTGTGCAGAAGGAAGCTTGAGGGCATCTCGACTTCCTCTATCTAACTGAGGCTAACTATGTATGATTGAAATTTTGATAAATATGTTCTGTTTTCAATGACTCAAAATTATGGAAAATACAGTGTCTATCCGACTTAATTACTGGAGTAGATGATGATATTCAGAAAAAGGCTTGTCAGTCGGTCGCATGCTATGCACGCTCCTTTGCATATGACAAGAAAATTTACAGATAAGGTTTTAGTAGTAAGTACATGTGTTAGGAAAAAAGTTACTATGAATACATTAGAGAATTTCGACGAGACAATCAATTGAGCAGTAAAAACTTCGTTACTTTGTGCAGAATGAAGCTTGTGAGAAATTGTGACTGCCGAGTGACTGCCGAGTAAACAAGTGGGGCGGGGTCAAATAGACAACGGCCTCGCTGTGGCCAAAAAACCCATCTTGCAACAGAAAGAAATCTTTACATGACATGAAATAAATTCATCAGATAATCCATACTGTCGCTTAAAAAGTTCTTAATCACCTTCGTATCCGTTTCGTGAAAGGTTGCAACAGCGTGAGAAACGGAGGCAAACCGAGCCTCTTTTATGATACTGATTAAGTAGATCCCCTAGCGCGCAAGTCCCGTGACCGGGTGGAAAGCCGCCGTCCCGCCGCTGCGATCGCCGTTGCGATCGCCGTTTTTTGATGCCGTTTTTTCCAACTCCCAGATGTCCTCGACCATAGAGGTTTTCTTTGAAAACCAAACTACCCATCGATCAACACCAGCCACGAGCTAGATGTATAGAAATTATTTAGAGAACAACACGAAACACGACAGCGATATCGATATCAATACCAGACAACGAAACACACCATTACAAAAGAAAAGGGAAAAAAAAATAGATAAGTATCATGCAACAAGGTCAACAAGAAGAATAACCAAAGGTATGACGAAGAAGAAAATGAAGAAACGAGTGCGACAAGGAACATATAAAAGAGACCAGAACGCTAGAATCTGTACTTCTATAGAAAACTTTTACATGGGTGGCGCTGGTGCTACAACGGAGGATTCCTTTTCGCGGGAAGGCGATGGTGCTGAAGGGGCATTTTCGGTGTTGGAGATCTCTACGCCAGTTTCATCTCCCAACGACATCGCAGCTACCTGCCCAGCCATTGCAGTAGGACTAGCGACTGAATCGCCTTTCACTGCCACCGACTCTTTGCTTCTATCACCTGGTGCCCGCTGAAGTCCTTGACCGTTAACGGTAGGCGGCCGTCGGACGAGCTTTGGGTTAAAGATTTCCGGAACCTGCACAAAAAAGCAAGGCACATATACTATTAGCACATGCTCGACGGCAACAAAAAAAATAAAAATAAAACAGACCTTGGGAGATTGGCGCTCAACCACACCACGTTCATTTTCTTCCTGCTTCGCGACAGGACTGTGTTGCGCTGAGGCAATATTTCCGGAAGCGTTAACGTTACCATTCGCGGACGAGAGAATAGGTCGGGAGTTACCCCAAGCACCTGTCACAACCGGCGTCCGCTTCTCCTGCGTCGCACCAGCAGACGTTAGCGGTGGGAAATCCATGGCCTGAAGGGAGATGGGCGGTGTATGCTGCGACGACGATGGTTGCCGTGGGGAATTATTGTCGCTCGGCATCGGAGAGTTATGCCCATTGGACCGAGGAGGCGAAATGGGCGACATCGTGCGCGAGTTCGAAAGTGAGAGATCATGATGCCGTCCACCTGCCAAAGTGGGCTGTGCCTTGAGCCCGACAGCCCAATCAGGCCGAGGAGGCAAAGGATGCTGCGAGGACGTTGTTGAGGTGAACGTCCTGCGCGATGAAGATGAAGTCGTCGAAGAAGACTGTACAGGCAAATATTGTCAATAAAATATTAACGAGCTCAAAGAAATCAAAAACTCACAGTTGAAGAAACGTCATCACAATTGGATGACGCGCGACTGTTGCCTCCCGAGCTGCTGTTTCCCGACATTCGACGATTCGAGTTATTGAACCTAGGACCAACAGCATCGCCACCCGCGGAATGCATGGGGGCTGTGTATCCACCCATACCTACGCCCGGGCCATAACTCCATGCCGAACGCGCAGAAGCCGGCGGCTGCACACGGTGCTTCGAACCATTGACGCCCATAGGTGCAGAATCAGGTCCAGTGCCATTTCGCGAGGTCGTCCGACCATTGTTATTTGGTGGTATTACACCATTTCCAAGACCGTGTCGCGGACCGTTTGAGTTGGCGCTATTATTGAAGTGTTGTCCGTTGGGAGGCTGTCCTATCTGGTTCCCATTCATGCCTCCTCTGGGCACGTCATAGCTAGGGTGTTGATGATGTTGATGGTGTTGCTGGTGTTGGTGTTGGTGCTGCTGGTGTTGGTGTTGGTGTTGCTGATGCTGATGCTGGTGCTGTGGTTGCTGTTGCTGTTGCTGTTGCTGTTGTGGTTGCTGCTGCTGCATATTAATATGAGCCGGTGGGGGAGGAATCTGCTGCCCAGGAGCTGGTGGCGGAGGCGGGGCGTAATACCCATTCATGGGATACGTATATGTATTATGGCCTGGATGCACAAATGGTTGGTACTGAGACGAATGAGACGGAAGCGAAGGAGGGCCAACAGGATGAGTATTTTGCTGAGGTTGCTGCGGTGGAAGAGACATATGCATCGTATGTGGAGGAGACTGCAAAGGCGGTTGCTGCGGGTGAGGAGGCCACGCATATTGGGGTGCGTAGTTCATCTGGTGAGGAGGAGAATATGGTTCATGACCCGATGGTGTCGTAGGATCAGCAGGATTGTGCTGGGGCATCAGAGGAGGCGATTGATAGGGGTTATAATGTTGAGGATAATACGGGTATGGAGCCAGGAAAGGAGGGCTGGGTCCTTGGCTGGGTGGAGAGTAAGGATATCCGAACTGATTCGTGTAATATCCTGGGTTAGGGCCATGTTGCTGAGAAGGATCGTATATTTGCCCCGTTGGAGAATCATGCAGCGATGCATAACTGAAGGATGGAGATGGAGCTCTGGAATTGCGAGAGCTACCGCCTGAGCCATTGCCTTGGAATGAGCCTCCATTGCGAAGCGGCCGAGAGGATGAGGCAGATGCGCCGCCCGGCCCTCCGCGCCTTCCGTCTCTCTTCTCGCGAGAGTTTGATCCCGAGGGTACAGACCACTCGCTTTCCGTCGCAGGAGAGCTTGCGGCGTCATCCATATCTCCGACGCTGCTTCTACCGCCTGCGCTCGTAGAAGCAGAACCATTGAGGCTGAGAGTAGATGAGCTCGCACTCATGTCCTTATCTTTTCCCTTCTCTTTCTCCTCGAAGTCCATAAAGATACGAGATCTTGCTTCGTTATAAGCAGCTTCTCGTTCCTCGATGGTCATACGTTTTTTGTCCCTTGAGCTTGTGAGATTGCTCCGCCCACCCTGGCTGCCAGACTCAGACTGCTCAACATCAGAGAGTTCTTGATCCTCCCCTGCGACTGAGCCTGCATGAGAGTGTGGCTTGGAACGACGTTCCAGGACCGATCGCCGCATAATTTTGAAGGCGGGATGTGTAGTCGATTCGGCTGGGACGAGTTCACAAATACGCCGGTCAGGACTATGAAAGACAGTCATGAATTTATAAGAAGAAGAAAAGGTGACAGACAGCACGGCAACATACATTCGACTGTCTGCAGTTGCAAGAACAAAGATCCCCTTCGTGACGGGATCATTCTCAGGAGCCAATCTGTAATATGCCGAGCAACGATGAACGAGCAAGCGTTGGTAAGAGGTGGCAGGTGTGAGTTCAACGCGTTGCCTGCCAAAGCCGCCGTCAGCAAACGAAACACAGCAATCGCAAAGTGAGCAGACGATCTCCACTCATGTCGGACAAAAGAGTGGGCGCAAATTAGGACGAAAGAACCCACCTGCGTTCCATGATAAGAGCCTCAAAGGTTTCGCCTAGCTTCAGAACGTAGATTCTGTCCTTGCTCTTTAGAGCCTCAAGGATCTGGGGGTCGACATCGGGGTTAAGGGCAGTTGTGGTGTCTCCATCGCTGGCACTGGCCCCACTGGAGTCCGGAACGGGCGATGGCGAGGATTGGGCGATTGTGGGATCGTCTTGAGTGGTGGGTTCCATGAAAGATGCAGTTGATATTGGGTTTCCGATGCTAGGAGAGCTTGATGTGGGTTGGATGGCTGTGGCCTCGGCGTTGGGATAGGTTGTGTGGGAGTTGTGGTCCAAGCGCGGGATTGATGAATCTGATTGGGCTGCGACGAGAGAGGGATCTGTTGTGTCAAGTGAGGGGGAAGAAAAGGGCAAGAAAAGATGAGCGGTGGATGTGGGCTAAGACAAACAGTGAGGCACATACCAAGAGCCATGTCGCGGACTAGGATTTGGTAGGACAAGTAGGAAATGTGGGCGGTTTTGACAAGAGATTTCAGATTTGAGGGGGCGACTTTTGAGGATGGGGGATGGGCAGAGTCAAGGCATGGGGTTCAAGGGCGAAACAAGCTGAAAATCTGACAGCATCTCATTCCAGTTACACCGTGGGTAAATTCATTCAATTACTCAGGCTTCGATAAAATAATCCTATATGTATGTCCCTATAATCCCTAGTCTATGTACAAGTCAATCCTCAATGCGCAGGTCCATCTCCATGTGCTATTTGGTATATGTTGAAGCTCAAACTAGAATTTTTTAAATTCTCTCATCGCTCCATTATAGTAAAACGATGCCACTTACCAGAATACGAACACACACAGACCGTAAACCATCAGCCCGAAAGCAGCAAAATTCATCGTCTTGGTCACAGTAGGATCGTTGCGGGTCAACTAGATACCATTGTAAAAATTTCCCTGAACGGCAACACGGAGGATAGAATTTACCTTCCAATAAAAGAGACCCGGCAAAATGAAGGAAATCGTTGTGGATCCAGTAGCGCCCACGAACGACAATACTTGAAATATAATGAGACACTTAAGAAGGATATTCATATGTGTGGCGCTTACCTAGTTGGAGATCATCAACCATATAGGCGACGGTGAACCCACCGACAATAATCGCGGCGGTCAAAACAATGTGCTTAAATTTGGACATTTCGGCGTGCCCGTGCCCATGGTGTTCATCTCCCCTCGGCTCAGGGTCCTCCTCCTCCTCTTCGTCCTCGACTTTTTGGGGACCAGTTGCATGCCTGGGATGAAATACTTTATCCAAGCAATTTCTGCATGGGTGCACCTGCAATGGATACGAGAACAACACCAATATCACGATTGCCAATTGGCCGATGGCGATAAAGAGGGATGTCGATGGGTACATCGCGATAATATTTGGGCCAACCTGTCATACAGTGTTAGTCGGAAAAAACTCGGCAATGGAACCGAGGGGCGTGGCTGACCTTGGAACCAAAAGTGAGGTATCCAAACACTGCAATAACTTCATATGTCAACGTAGCAGAGCCAATCGACCCTCCAATAACAATATTCATGCGACTTTGAGAGTTGGTCTTGAGCTCGTTATAGATCGGGAATAACTGCATGTATCCTTGGTTAAACGGCGACATGTACGACGCGAAGGGAAACTCACATTCTGGGCACATGTAAATGCAAATACTTGAACTGGGAAATTCGAGACGAAACTAGGTGTGAAATGGATAAGTCGGATCTCCCCAGGGGAAGACATGCCCTTGAGGGGCCAGAAATAGCAGGTTATCACGATCGCCACCAGATATGCTACCGATATGCATGTTAATTCGACTTGTCTTCGGACTTAATTTAATGAAGGGCTTACCAACAGAGAAAAGAGCGACATAGCTCGTATGCCGTAAACTGTTCAGATGCCTCAAAAAGCATAAAGGGACGAGGATAATCGTGAAGATAGTGATCCAGTTATTTCCATTCTGTGACCACTCCGGCGGGTTCGTCGTCTCCGAAGTCAGATCATGGTAAAGAGAAGCGACAACTTTGGGCATAAGTCCTTTGATGATAATCAAATAGCTAAGATAAGACGCCGAATCAGTATAGCAATAGGCAGAAATGGCTCAGGAGCCCCTTCCCATTGCTTTAAATGTTCATCTCCGGAGAAGCCTAAACAGTGAATCTTACCTGATGGACACACCGAAGCATTTCGCTGCGATGGCTGCATCAAAGAAGACGGCCGCGCTGGGGAAGGTGAGTTGGGAGACGGCATGGAATGACGCGTGTCGGCCCTTGGTCTTCGCGCACACAAGGAAAGCAGGTAGAGCCCAAAGACGGCCACTGAACCTGATAGCACACAGGTTATGATCCCTGGAATGATTCCACTTGAGGCCATTGCCTATCAAGAATAGCAATAAGCTCGAGATACCATGAGGGGTGGAGATAACGAAATACCAGGGGAAAAGTAAGCATGCCTGCAAGCAATCCTCGTTCAAGACATAACTCCAGGTCAAGGTCAAACAATACACGCACCACTTCCAATAATCGTGTTCGACAAATTACTGATACAGCTCACGAGACTCGCATGGCCATCTGCATCCTTATCAGTCTTGTGCTGCGACACACCAGCACGACCACCTAACAGCGCTCGCGACTCGTCTGCCTCAGAAGAACGTTCGGCTCTGCAGAACTGGCTGCGGCACTCCGTAAGTCTGAGTCATCTCGTACGACTCGTCTTCGTCGTCTTTGTTGTAGGTGTATTCGTCCTTCGACTTCCACTCAGGCTCAGTGGCGGAGTGGGGTACGGGCTTGAGGGGGAGCAGTTTATTCAGCCGTAAGGGTGGGAGCCAAGCAGCCTGCCTGCCTCCAGCTATAACGTGGTGGGCACGCCGAGTTCGGGCTCAAGGCCGAGATAAGATAGCAGAACTTGTGAGAGAGCTGGTATGCCTTGCACCTCTAGAGAAGTTGCTTGTGTGGGATATTAGGTGATGACTCTAGAATCTAAAGACGGATCATTGGTGTCAGCAGCCAGCATGTGCGGCATATCTTTCCCATAATATTTCCCACCACGTGACAGAAAAGCATTACCCGCGAATCGACGCGAGTCATTCGGCCGGAGATAATTCGGCTGCAATGAAGAGGATATATATGAGACTATTTAATGAGACCAGGTCCATCAGTATGATTTGTCAAAAGAGAGAAAATTTCTCACGAAAAGTTGCCCAGTAGCCATGTAGTCATAGTATTGAAGACTGTCCGTCTCCATCTGCATTGAAACACGATAAAGAAATTTGGAAAGGATTCTCTGATGCTTTGACCCACAGGGTCGTAAATTTTACGTTTTCCTGCAACGAATGGTGCCGGGTTCCGCTGCCCTTGCGTAACACGCATCTGCTTTTTAAGTAACTTGGTATATATGTAAAGTTGTCGCATCAGCAGTCTACCGAGCAGCGCGGCCCGAGAGAGGGTTTCGTAAATTCTCTGGAACCCACCCATCGATGTCTCTCTGCCTTGAGCTTTTTATGCCCGTCCGCGGCTATCCCAAAGGGCCTTGGGCGCCTAAATCATCAATAAGGAAACAGGCGATGTAGTGTATAAGGGCCTACATCGTTCGAGCCACGGAGCCAGTACATACTCCAAACTGTTGGGATAATGCAATGCTTCTCTGACCTTAGTTCTCTCTGTAGCCTCAGTGGCGAGGCTAACAGTGAGTTCCAAGGCCATCGAAAAATCGGCGGACACTTATATGCAATATCTCGAGATTATGCCAACATGCTCCCATTTTCAAGCCAGAGACAAATGCTCAACGTTGAACCGAATGAATGGATGAGAGACAAAAAGGAGACGATATTTTGGGACTTTTCCAAGTAGCGCAGAGGTGTCGGTAGCGTGAAGTCAAGATATAAAGGCCTTCATCGATCAATGTGCGGAATGTGACAGTTTATCAATCTTCATTCAAAGACTTTTCTAACTGATAAAATGTCTTTGGCGAGAGGATATGATCATATCAAGGCGTTCGCCTTAGCACCGATAGGCTGGTGGTAGGTAGGATCTGAAAGCTTCCCAGAAACAGGACGGCAAAAATACACAGAACAGCTCAAAGTCCCTGCGGGATGGGGAGCTTCTTGTTATCACCGATGAGCCGCTGAGGAGAAGTTTGGATGGGCTGACGTTACTGCGCAGAATTGGATGGGCTGCCGTTACTGCGCAGAAAGAGTCTGAAAGACACTGGATGCCAGGAGTATGCATCTGTAGCTAAGTTCATGGTGGTATTTTCAGGATCGAGGCATCGATCATGATCATATCGAGTGGAAGCCTCGGGCCGGAACTTGCCGCAGTGTGCTATTTTCGTCCAGTGGAACAAAATCGATTTGTGGTTGCAATGCACGATCATCATTCAAAAATTCTGCTCCAAAAATTTTCTATCAGGCCTCGCCGCGATAAACACTCTCGAGGTTCTTGCAGCAGGGTTGAACAGCCACTGTAAAAAGTACATCCGGACTCTTTCATGACTACATAACGCCATGCGGTCATTTTATGCCGTCAAAGTTATCTACCAATTATCTACAATACAAATCTGAACTACGTCAGTCAGTCGTTCCCTCCGCCGCACTCAACCGTTTGTTCTGTGGGCTTCGAGACTCGAGTGACTCGTACCAATGGCTCCAGCCTCCTATGGCAAACCGAAGCAACCCTAGCTGGCCCATAACTTTCTCCCCGTTTTCAATGGCGTCCAGGACATGCACCATACACGTTCCTTTCTTCTTGTACATGGTGCCTTTGATGAAATCATATAAAGGCTTATCATCCGATGTTTACGACGCGCGTTTTGTGACTGGCCGAACAATACTCCGCTAGCAACTTGGTTGACAAAGATCGGCCCATGATGACGTTCCATATATAAAGCCCTCAGGTTAAAAGGATGATCTCTTCTTTGCCGATTCCTCCCTTCCAGCCCTTTCACGACCAAGATGATTCACAAGTTATCGATCTTATTGATTGTTGGACTGTGCTTTGGACTGGTGCTCTCTTCTCCTCTCCAAGACACCAATGCTCAAAGGCTGGCACGGGGTCTCCCGCCCATCCCTCCTAAGTTCGCCAGGGGAATAATTGGAGCTAGGAATAAGCCAACCCCTGCTCAGGGTAAGTTGTAATTTAATCTGTCGGTGGAACACCAATTCATCCTATTCGAAGGTTCAAAGCGTGCTACGACTTCACCTTTACCCCCAGTCACGTATGTTTCAACTTTTATTTTCTCCGCCGTCACCCTCAATTGTTTTTCTAGGCTCACAGGCCGACTCGAACTCAGAAACAAGGACGGAAGCAGTCTCGGACATGTCAGAAATTGGCAGAGTGGTGGGACAATGTACGCGTTAAACCCAAAAAAGAAGGGACAAATACTAATTCTTCAACAGAAGCGGAGTCAACGCTCTTGGTCCAGACAAGGACTTGCTTGTAAGTCTGACGTTTAGCCCATCAAACCCGAAGTTTATCAATATCTTGGCCACCGTGCGTACTTATTCTATGAAGTGAAATAGTGCGGCTCATCTCAACTCATATTTCTCGTTAGAATCCAGCATTCCCTGCACCATTTTTCGTTGGAGGTGGAACTTCCTCTACTGTTACCGTCCCGTCGCTCAGCCTTGGGAGCCGCAGGTATGTGACCCCTTAATCTATTTTTGAAGTTCTCATTTGCTCCTTCATTCAAGCACGGTCCCTTTTACCAACGTGGAGTCAAGTAAGTCGTTTGCGGCTAAGACAATGGTATTTTCGTTACTCATGGGTGGCAATTAGCACCACCGGGTTCCCTCCTGTGATACCTCCACCAGAAGGTATATGTAGAGTCCGCTATATGGTCTATCAATCAAAGCACGAAGCAGTTAACAGGTATTCGTCATTTCAAAGCCTCTACGACTAGAGAAACTTAATCTACTAATCTTCAAGCTCAATGGATCAACCACGACGGCTCTCAACCTCCTACCGTCCTTGCCTATGATATCCGAGCGGTAAGTTCGCAGACCTGTCATGCATGAGCTAATTCTTTAACTGGTTCGGACGCAGAATTCCATCTTCTTTGTTGGTGACATTGATGCCTATAATCTAAACAATGATACTCCGGCATCTGCTGTCGTGAGTCGAAACAATTTTCTAATGCAATCTTTCTGACTGTCTGTTCTTCAGGAACTGTTCCTCGTCACAGCATAAAGACGCCTGTTGTTACTTCTATGGACGCAAGGACAATATACTCATCTCATCTTTGGACTTTTAAAGCCCTCATGTCACCTAAATCTGTAACTTGGACGCTACTGTATTTGGGTCATCTAGGTCTTTACTTTCGACTTTTCGTTGGCATAATTTCTTTGATTTCGGACCTTTGTTTCCTTCTAAACCCATTACCAAACACATGGACCAGCCGGTATAAATAGTACACTTTACATAATGTTAAAAACCAATGGACTTGCCGACTACTCTGGGAATGCCTGTGCTCGGACAGCCTGATCCACGATGCTGCTGCATCGGGGAACTTGAAAAAGCGTTCAGGATAGGGTTGGATACCGATACAACTTTGCATACCTCCCATACCATTACACCAGCATCTGTGCGGATTGGAAAAATAAGCGCCAAACGAGGGTGCACTATTTATAGAACTCACTCCATCCTTCGTTCTTTGCTTGCTCAACACATCCAGCCAAGGTCAGGTCGACATAAATCCGTTGCTTGCATCGCTGCTGATCCCGGGTTTACCGATAACAAGCTTAGACAGTGGGATACCGCTATTTGCGATCTGGAAAAGCGCGGACTGCGGCCATGTGTTGGAAGAAGTCGTCAAGAGACCAGTGCATGTCGTATATTCGCTCGAGCCCTCTGTTTAAGTATGATTAGAAGTGAAATTTGTAGACAAATGTACAATGGAGCTCACGGTTATAGAACTTTTGTGGATACGGTTCATGAGCTAGAATGGAATATTCTATGGTAGAATGACATACCTGCACGTTGTACCAGTCTATTAAATTACCCACTGTTGAATCTACCGTCAAATAAGCCCCGCCGCCAAATTTACCGGGTGAGAACCTGGCGCCCAAAGATATTAATAATACCGGATTTGAGTGATTCCAAAAGTAAACCTCACCAAGGAGCGACCGCTACCAAGAATTAAAAGATTAATAGGAAATGAAATACTAATTAGGATTTTGCATACGAGCGTGTGTCAAAATAAAGGTCCCTGCTGGGAGTTGATTCCGCAACTGAGTCGTGAACGATGCTAGCCAGGCCTAATTGATATTGAATGAGTGTCGCTGTACTCAAGGACGAATTTCGCCGAAAAATACCTCAGCTTTGCCATTTCCAGCATTGACTGCGTCGAAATCCTGGATTCGAAGGTTATTAAATGAGTCATCGAGCCATTCGTGTCAACATACTTCGTAGTCTACATCAGCGCCGTCAAGGTCAAACTCTTTAACCCATGCCGCCATCGTGTTGGCAGTGGCTATCGGGTCTGCGCCATTGGTCGTGGGTGCATCCGTTGAGCCGAAAAGGGATACGATGACCTTTATTCCAGCAGCTGCGTACTGTGATTTGACAGTTGAGCGCTGTGAGGAGGACAATGTGGTCCATTCCAGAGCCTGGATATTGAATTGAGCATACTGAATTGTCGGGTCAGAATATTGAATATGACCTTGTCAAATGCTCCGTCGGTTAAGAGAAAGGATAGGGCACTGAATGAATAGATCAAGAGTCAATGCAACTTTTAGAGGAAAAAATGCCCAAGACGAACAAAACATTGAAACCCTGTGCAAAGGTTTTAATTATACATATAACAGGAATTGCCTGAAGTTGGGTACGTACCTGGACCTGAGAAACTGGAGGAGGTCCAGTCTCTCCCGAGACCGGTGCATCGCTGTAGATGACGAAATGAGGAGCAGCAGGGGTAGCAGCCTTCGCATCAGAGACGAAATTAACGGCAGACACATTCTTGCTGTACGACGCGAGTTCCACAGGAGAAGAGTTGACAGTCGCAAGGCTGACCAGTCCTGAAAAGAAGGAGAATAGCACCTTGTTGCCGTTGAAGGCGACCATGTTCAATCTGCAGGCAAATCAGAGGACTAGTGAGCGTCAGTACTCCTCTGGATATCATTCCAGCTTTTATGCAGTTCGTTCATATCGGGGAAATCATTTCCTGGTCTTCTCAAAATGTCACCAGAGTCGTTGCATGTGGATGCTCTGAAGATAGCCACGCGGTTCAGGAAAGCATGCCTGTAAAATAGAGAAAGGAAGACCACCAGACCACCTTTCTGAGAAACGTCGAAGCACAGCAGGACCAGCAAAAGTATGGTTCAGAGACTGGTTTCGGAAATGGGGAATTGTCCGAACAGCTCACACAGAATAAAACGGAGGCCAGAAGGACAGCCCGTGAATAGAGCAGATGTCAGAGATGTAGCAGTGTTTTGCCGACCGGCGGAGGGTGTGCTGTTCGTCAGGAGACCAAAGCATGAACTATAGTTTATCGGGTTCGCCCTTAAAAGTCCTTGAAAGTATTCAATGATATCTCTTTGCAGTAGACGAATAAACGGATACCTTCTGACTGAGTTCCAAACAGGGTTCGGGCAGTGTGTGTTCAATGCACATATGATCCATCGCGCCGACAAATTAGTGCCATGAGCGCGGGAATTCAGATAGAACGACAATTTCGGTAAGGTGTTAAGGTTTGCGATGTGGAAAAATGCGAGCAAGATGCTACGTGTCCAAGTCAGTAAGAAGAGAAAGTGTGGGACACTTTACAAAGACCTTTTCTTCAGTGCTCCATAGACACCGAGGGTTGGCTCAAAATAAACCTTTAAGGCGACAGCTCATCGGAAATATGGAGAGGATATTTATATCGTAGCTCTTGCGCTAATTTGAGTTATCTGGAAAATAAAATAGCTTAGGCACGAGCGATTTACATGGAAATTGAAAATATACCAAAGATCGTTCATGTGCAACCACCA
Organism: Flammula alnicola; assembly: GCA_015499995.1. NCBI lineage: Eukaryota > Fungi > Basidiomycota > Agaricomycetes > Agaricales > Strophariaceae > Flammula > Flammula alnicola. The sequence goes on along the minus strand of JADNRV010000023.1, from coordinate 74,720 downwards.
TGACAGAGCTGCCTTTTAAGAGAAGTTTGAGATGTTCCAGGAAAGGAAGACGAGTCGGAATGAAATCTGCCAGTACGGAGGCCCGCTGCCGAGGTATAATATCGATTCACAACGTTTTATTTAATTTTCCACGAAGTTGTCAAAAGGTCGTCCCGAATGGCTGAGTTATTCCGGAGAATCATACAAATACACAGAAAGATAGACAATTTTGTTGATCCAGCAACAATTTCTACATTCAACTTTGGGATTCCTTATATCGTTCAAACCGCCCAGGAAGACGCACGGACGGCGGTTATCCAGGACGAGGGTGCCTGGTTGAACTAGATAGCAACACAAAGAATCAGTTTGCAAGGTCCAGCGGTTAATTCCACGACTCTAACTCACCTGCCAAACCATGGCACCGCCAGCTATAGATACAGGCGTCAGTCGGTCATAGGAACAGTGCCACGTGAAGATACTCACTCCATCCCTGGCCTTTAGCCTGTTGCAAGCAACTTGCCAGAGTAGAGGTAGACATGAAACCATTGCTAGCTTCGCTCGTAGTAGCCGGTTTACCGATTACAATCTTATTCAACGGTACACCACTTGCGGCAATTTGGAACACGGCCGTCTGTGGCCATGTGCTGGAAGATGCGGTGAGAAGGTTTGCGCATGTGGTATATTCTGATGCACCCTCTATATGGGTTGGCCTCTGCGTCAGTGTGCGGCTAAAAATATGTGGCCAGAATATCGACGACTCACGATTATAGAACTAGACATACGATAAGGTAATTTTAGAGAAAGCTTTGGTGAAGTTAAAATTTGTGCAACATACCTGGACATTGTACCAGTCGATCAGGCTGCCAACGGAGGAGTGTACCTTGAGATAGCCTCCGCCTCCCCACATGTTCGGAGAGAACCTTCATTGCAAGGTTAAAAATAAAGCAGATAGAAGCGGAACAGATACATACCAGGGAGCAACAGCTTTGGTGGAAATTCTCTATCAGAATGCAGCTCGACAGGCAGAAAAGGTCTTACGAGCATGGGTCAGAAGGTAAGTGCCTTGAGGAAGCTTGGTGCGAAGTTGTTGCGTGAATGAGATAAGCCAGGCCTATGGCAAGAATATCGAGTCAGAGCACCGATAAGAAAGAACTGGATGCTTTCTTACCTCGGCCTTGCCATTTCCTGCGTCAATTGCATTGAAATCCTAACTTGAATGTCAGAATATTTTAAAATGTATGGCAGAAATAGAAATATTTACCTCGTAGTCAACATCAATACCATCTAGACTGTACTGTATGACCCAAGCTGCCATTGTATTTGCGGTTGCGATAGGATCAGCACCGCTCGAAGTCGGAACATCGGTCGATCCAAAAACAGAGACAATCAGCTTGATACCTGCAGCCGCATATTGCGATTTGATAGAAGAACGCTGACTGGCTGTCAACGTGGTCCATTCTTCTGCCTAAGGTTCAGATTTGTTCAATGGAGATATTAAATAGAACACAAATAAAAAGGGCCACCTTGTCCCAGGCGCCTTCAGTGAGAAGGAAGGACAGAGCACTTCAAAGGCACTAGGTTAGATACATCGGAAAATTAACAATAACGACGATCCCTCTTACAAAACGTTATATCCCTGTCAAAGAATAGTTAGACCGCTTAACAGATGCAACAGCGAACAAAGACCGAATTTACCGAAAGTGCTGATGCAGCTGGAGGACCGGTCGTCCCATCGTAAGCATCAGCATAGACGACGAAATGTGGCGCAGCCGGTGTCGCTCGTGCCAAGATTTCTCGGGCATCATGATCGAGTAGATCGAACGATGTTGCATTCAAAGGAGACGCAGATGCACGAAAACTGGCGATGATCGAGATCGCGAGTAGTACAAGTGAAGGGCACTTCATTGCTTTGAAAGTTATTCCAAGCTGCGCAGATGTCGAGAGGTGGTAGGGGTGCTGCAGTACCTGACCCTTCGCCCGTGGCGTCGAATGCCTTTTATCCTCCCTACGGAAACGGTAAAATCGAGGCGTTTACGTTTTCGCGATCCAAGTCAGAAAATCTAGTGAATCCTCAATGGGCACAGAATTCTGAGGATCATGCAGTTGCCACGTAGTGTGATCCATCGTTCCTTGTGCAAGTCTGAGGTGCCAGACAAGAAATCGACCAAAATCGAACAGTCATGCTACTTTGGATGATGGATGATCAGGTCGGCATTAACTGAATCTCGAAAGATAACGAGGGTGGCATGCCTCCGCGCGGCGCAAATGGAAGAAGCTTGGTACTTGTAAGGTCATGTCGCGGATATTGGCAAGACGTCTCTGGAAGGCCAATGCAGCCATCATGTCGCCTGAGCTTTTGCGGAGAAATGCAGGATCGCGTGCAAGTCACCGACGAGAGGCGCCGCGTGTTGACCTCTTCTTCACAATGCCTTTAAGAGTACACACGTCAGTTTAAGAAGTGAGAGAAGGAGATGTAAATTACCGCCAGTGACTGAGAGGATGTTTTCTATCTCGATACTCGGAATATTGCTTTATAATCGCCATCGCCATGGTTTGACCTTGGCTCAATCGGAAGTCGTGTCAGGACGCCTAAAGTTACAGAGCACGGTAACATCGAGCTTCCGTCAGTCTGTATATCCTGTTAATTTTTGGATTATTAGGTTCATAGTCGAAGGTAGAAAAAGAAAACCCCTACATGGTGGATCTAATCAAATCCTTGATAATCGGATAACAGGACCGAGTGAGAGAACGAATAGCGATGTGCCATAATGCTCCCATTGAGCCCGGCAACTGTCCTTGTGGCGTAAGGATTCCATTCCGGTTTGCATGCTTGAATCGCCGCCTTCTTGTCTACGAATTAAGGTAGCGACAACGAAAAAAGTAAGTTCAGCCATGGGGCACAGTGTTTGTCTGCCACGGGATGGCCTGGCACGCGAGTTGTAGCGCTGAATGTGTAACGAAGCCGCGTCCAAGGAAGTTTACACCACTACAGATGTATATCAGATAGAACCGATCTTTCGAGGCCTAGATAATGTTGACTGCCCAAAGGGTAGATTACTCTACAAGTCGTGTGAGGCAAGATTGCTAGAAAAGTGTTGTCTGGGTGGAATGTTGAGCCCCGAGTCACGCAGTTGACTCGGATATGACCTTTGAAGTCTCAGCGTCCAAATATAACTTCATGTCCGTGTGTTATACTTATTGGCCTTACCAAGGCCTTACAGTCTCGTTTTCAAATTTGTTCCAAAGAGCCCAATCCAATGGACGCCGATGTCACAGATGGAGCTGCGAGCACCTGAAATAGTCCGAAAATCTTGGCCGACTTTGGCAGGAGTTCCGGTAGAGACGCACCGAAAGGGCCTAGATATGCTATTTAGCTGCGGCATTTTTATGAAGACTATCGTTCATTGCTGGGACCCACCAAATATTCGTCTTCGTGCCGTTTCACGCTGAATTTTTGAACAGAATTTCTTGCAGCTTGCTTAGAGTTCGAAATGCCCGGGGCCTAATATGCGATGACGACGGCCGAGAGCAGTACTAGCTCGACAGATTGTGGAGCTTCATCAGTCCGTCTTATGTTTTTCCCGTCCCGCAGCCAGAGATATGGCTTAGCAGGGCGTGGCCGACGGCGAATGAAGAAAAAATGTCGTAAAGGTGAAAACACGAGGTGAAAATGAAGGTGCACTGCCTCCAAGGCTATGAGGGAATCGTCCAAGACCACCACCGGCAAAACCTGGCAGACCGATGACAATTCGTTCCGGAAAGATCCTTCAAGCTTGGCGTGTATGTGCAGAGAATTGCGAGACTTTAACTGGCATTTGATTTGAAGGTCTTCTTACTCGGAGCACCTCGTACGCTTGAAGGAAGGCCGGTTTTGCAGTGTGATTCGGCGGGACCAGTCTGATGCTATTTCTGCACATAACGAAGGCATACGATTACCCACAAAGTGGGGCCGAGAATGACCGATATTTTTTTCTGAAGGTATAATGGGGTCGTTGAAGTTGAATGCGAGAGTAAGTTCGGCGCGATAGAGAACCAGCAAGAATTAAATAAATCCTTGTTAAAGCCAAGATAATGAACAACATCAAGGATTTGATCGGCCGATACGGGCACATGAATTCGATCAGACGATCGAAAACACGAGGCGCCATCAGAGCCCATGTCATTGCCCCTTACTTAAAGAGTCAACGATTTATGTAAAGCCTGTACTGGAATCCCTTATTATTTGTTTCGTTTTGTTTCCCCTTTTCTCGCTCTCTCTTCCTTCTTTCTCTTTTTCTTTGGATGTCCTCAAGCAGGCCCCAGAAATCTCAAGAAAGAGGGCGATCACTTCCAGGGTCTGCTTCCAACCCAGTGACTATTTCGACAGCGTTCGTCTTTGCAGGCGTGCTCTTCATTGTCGGCACTAACCTCTCTTTAGTAAGATTGAAAGTGCTTTGAAGACCGCTTACCAGAAGAATTTGGGAAAGGAGCATTTATTGAAAGACCTGGAGGTGCGTAGCAACCGAATGTGTCGTATTTGCAATCGTACCAACCCTCCTTTCAGTCCAAGCTATCCGACGATTTAAGCAACTTCCGAGCAATTGATAGCCTTCTACAAGACGTCTTCAGCGGCCTCCAAGTAAGCTCCTTTCCTGGAAAAGCGACGAAGTTTGGAAAACTGATAAAGTCTTCTAAAACCAGCGCGATCACCAACGCGCCGAAAGGGCACTACAACGACAGATTCCCGAAATTAAACTACAACTAGAGGACTCTATGGATGCTCTGACAGATCTTGCAGAGAGTTTGCCCACCACCCAAGCTCAGGTCTCCGATATCCGAGATGTATACGATTCTGGTCGTGAAAAGGTGCGTTACCTTTCGGGTACCCCTGTCATCGAATATGGGAGAAACTAAACAATTTGCCGTCCATAGGCCCATTCGCTCGTTGTAGATCTTTCATGGTTGAACACTGAGTTTTACGAACGCTGGCGAACTATCATATTCACCTCTTCGAGTCCGGTGTCCTGGCGCTGGAAGGTGTACATGCGTTCCATTTTCGTCGTGTCCTTCATCATTTGCTCTTGGTTGTTCTGGATCGCATTGACAGGCGCATACCGAGCACACCGACATCGACTAGTTTGGGGAGAGAAGCTCATGTCTTGAGACGGTACTTCGGCGAGGAAACCCAGACTTCTTACCCACCATCAAGCCTACCATCTTTCTTCTCTTTCAGGACTTCCACATTAGGTCATCATCTCCATTCATTGCCCTTCCTCTCCTCCTGCTTTCATTTTTTCTACTTGGCATTGTCAACCCCTTCAATCTTCTGTTTGCTGCAGCTTTCCTTGCATATCATTATCCGCTCAGAGTAAATGTCGTTCCCCTCACACCTCACGCAAACGCCTCAGCATCTTGGATTTTTTTTGGAATAACTGTTTTTCTGTACCTTCAATATCTGTAAAAGTAGAATACACCAATCCAATCATGGACATGATTTAACAACTTGTATATTGCTCGGATAGGGGCCTATATTCTAGCACCGCAGTGTGCAATAACGGATCATCCGTAAATAGTAATTTTGGGATCAACTACTCTCATCGCGTCGGAAACTTGGAATTCTAGGATCCTGCTCCACCATGGACGGCTTTGACGACCTATTGAACCCTTCACGACATGCGCTAGAGGACAATCCTTTCGCAGACCCCTTTGCACAGCGCTCTAGCTCTCCAGATCCATGGGCTTCCCCATTCGCATCCGTAGATCACTCGGACACGTTTGGCAACACATCTGAACACTTCACTTCGACAGAATCAACTTATATTTCACCCACCCATGAATTTGCGTCGAGCTCTACCACCGAAGAACAGCCAACGTCGGACCCACTAGATTCTGCTGCTCACAATGCCGAAGAAGACGACGATGACAACGAGCCATTGGCGAATCTGCGTTCGCCAGGTTTCCGCGAGAGTGTTCCCTCGACTGGCACATTCTCAGAAACTGCAACTATCCGACCAACCAGCGAGGAAGATATTCATACACATCCTATCCTATCCTCCTCGGTAATCTATGAACCGCCTAGCTTCAGTACGACTGCCCAAAGATTGGTTTCTTCCGTCTCAACGCCCTCCGCAGCCGAACCCCAAAGAACGCCTTCCCGCTCTGGTTCGGGTTTTGCTTCTCCACCGCAATCTGCGACAGAATCAAGTTTCAAATCTCCTCTAGAGCCTTTTGGTAGCCTTGAACGCTCCGTTGCGGGGCTTTCGTTGGGAGGAGAATCCCTTGGTGGATGGCAGGCTGAGGAACCAACACCTTGGCAAACCGAGCAATTCTCACCCCCTCCCATAAGGACGGCACAAGTTGACGACGACAGTGACGACGACAGGCCCATTATCCAAGCTCTCAATAAACAGCATGACGACCACGCTTCGGTAGGTGTTGTCATTTTATTTTCTCGTTTGCCAATGCCAACTCACATACGACTTGATTGCAGCTTGCGACTAACGCTACTCGAAATGACAATGGACTGCAACCCGTGTTCGTTATTACCGTCGACGATCCACAAAAAGTCGGAGATCCGATCCGTTCATTCACTATGTATACCGTTCATACTCGTGTAAGTCTCCGTTCTCGAACAACGCGTTGTTATTCCCATTTCTTACATTCATTCAACAGACGACGTCTCCACTATTCCAGAAATCAGCATTCTCGGTCCTCAGACGTTATTCTGACTTCCTCTGGATATACGAAACTCTTTCAAACAATAACCCTGGCGTAGTGGTCCCTCCTGTACCCGAGAAGAATACATTTGGCCGCTTCGACGACCAGTTCGTGAGGCAACGACGCCTGGCCCTGGAAAAATGCATACAGAAGACTGCAAACCACCCTGTACTCGGGAAAGATCCAGACCTACGTATGTTCTTGGAGAGTGATAGCTTCGCGCTTGATGTCAGTGTTCATGTCCCGTGGCAAAGAGATATGTCGCTAACTAGTTACTTTATTCCAGATCAAACATAGGAAGGCTGAGATAGCGCATGAAAGAGGCGGACTTATGGCTAGTATTGGCCAGTCGATCACCGGGCCGCGATTCTATGAAACCGATGAGGTGCGTTCAACATGATTTTCGACCTCGAATTTTAAATTAACACTCTCGTGTAGTGGTTTGATAGGCAAAAGGGGTACCTTGACAGTTTGGAGTCTCAGCTGCGTGGACTTGCCAAAGCCATTGAGACCGTCTCAAAACATCGTCAAGGTATGCAATCGCTCTATCATCATTTTTTTCGTGTAGTCATATCGCTGATTTTGGTATTTCAGAGTTATCGGTAGCGACAGGAGAGTTCGCACAGAATGTCGGTGACTTGTCCTCGTCCGATGTCGGCAAGCAACTGGCACAATCTTTGCACGGTCTCGCAGATGTTGAGCGGACCGCGCAAGAGTTGCAGAGCATCCAATCAGAGCAGGATATGACAACCTTGATGGCGACCGGTACGTTTCTTGTGTTTTGGTTAATGTGTAATTTAATTTACTTAATGTTTCGTAATAGTGGACGAATACGCTCGCTTGATCAACTCTGTTCGGGTACGCTAGATTTGTCATTCGTGGTGTCGTATATTTTTATGGCTAACTATAACTTCTCTTCTAAACAGCTCGCATTCAGTTCACGGATCCGTGTGTACCATTCCTGGAAGAATCAAGAGAGTGAATTGTTACGGACCAAGCAAACACACGAAAAGAATCGGGCACAGGGACGCATTCCCACTGACCGATTGGGGTATTCGCTCAGCCAAATTGCAGAGGTATGTAATACTGGTGCACCACGTTCTGCATATTGATATTTATATATTTGGCTAGGCTGAGCGTAGGGCATCAGAAGCGAAACTCGAGTATGATCATGCCTCTAAGCTTGTCAAATCGGAGGTTGCGAGGTTTGAGCAGGAGAGAATCGAAGACTTCAAGGATTCGTTGCATGCTTTCCTCGAGGGAATGATTCGCGACAGAAGGAGGTGCGTATTATAATGTAGGGTTGATTGAAATTTCACTGATCGTCGGCTGCTTTGTTAGTTGATCTCTGCTTGGCAGAAATACCAGCAGATGCTCTTGAAGAGAGTCGGAGGTGGTGGTCCTGCCGGAACACATGCAATAGGCTCCGCAATCTCTACATAGAGGACCCTTTTTTTTTCATTCACTTCGCGCGTCACTCCAATGCTTCGTAGATTTGGATGTGTAATGTTTTATTCATGCATGCAACGGAATACAGGAAATAATGATAATGTGCTATATGGATGCTTTTCTAGACTATTACCAATTCTTTCGTTAAACTTTTTTCCCTTAATATTTTGAACCTTTACTCCCAATATCTGGGACTTTGGACCCGTCTGGGGCCGTAGTTTCAAAGAATCGAAGGTCGTTCGCGCTTGAGATTTCTCCGACGGTTATTGATAGGCAGACGCTGGTACGCTGAATCCTGTCCTGGGGGCTGTTGTTGCTGACCAGCGTACTGATTCCAGCTCATCTGCTGCTGGTACCCACCCATACCAGAGAATCCCATATTAGCGACATTCTGCGCTGCGACGGCCTGCTGCTGCTGCTGCTGCTGAAACGAGGCGACGGCGAGAGCTGCGGAGATTGCTTGTGCTTGCGAAAGTTGAATCTGTAGCTGCTGGTATTGCATTTCCGTTTGGTGTCGGACCTGGTTGGGCAGGTTCGGGTTTTGGAGCGCTTGGGAGATTTGGGAGATTTGGGCTTGTATTTGTGGGATTTGGTCGACGAGCATTTGGGACATGTCTATGTTGAGGTCGGGTTGTTGCTCCGAGTAAATGTCTTGCTCGCCGATGATGGCCTCCTCAGGAGTTCCGGACTAATTATGATGGACGGTGTTACTATTACGGTTTGCGGAGCAAAGACATGCATTTACCTGTTGCCGACTCCCATTCGCATCGGTTCCTTCCTCGCCCCCTTCTCTTTTGCTCTCTTCGATAGCCTTCTCAATGTAATCCGCAACTTTCGTCCTCGTAGGCTTGTCGATAAAGAGCTTATCCAACGACGGAATCTTTTTCGCACAGTTGGGACAGGTAAAGTCTCTCTCAAGCAAGTATGTCTGTATGCATTCCTCGCAGTAGGCTTTATTACAGCATGGCGTCTTTACGGCGTCTCGGAAGAGCTTGTTGTCTATTGGACATGCTAGCGATGAGTCGGTGGGTGCTTTCTCGCGAACCTCAGCAGCTGTGAGGCCTTTAGAACGTGCTACTTGCTTCTGCCATGAAGCCCTGGGATGATCGATTAACCGGTGCATCTAAAGGATTAGGAATACGAGACTTACAAATCCGGTTGCGCAACCACATAACCTCCTTCGGGCGTGACCATAACTCCTTGTGTCTCAGAAATGTTGGGGTTTTCTACTGCTTTCAGCATGCTTCGGGGTATACCTGTCGTCCGTTTGATACGGGGCCTATTATCAAATTCGCGATCATTATTTGTAGGGCAGTCCTGGATCCAGTGACCTTGAGCAGAGATAATCAGCATATTGACGTCACATCCAACTTCTGCATGGGCGAACCTTTCTGTCCGCATCGGTAGCAGACATAACTAGGAGGTAGAGGCCTATCATGCTGAGGTTGCTGAGGTTGTTGGTGCGGCTTGCCGCCCCGATTGAAGCCAGTACCTCGATGACTGCTATAGATACGCTGCGAGCTGTAGAGCACGCAGTACGAAAGGGCAAAACAAACATTGTTCATTAGACATGGAACTACTACATAGATAAAAACCCAGGAAGGGCAACACCAACTGAGACATCTTTTCTTGAGTTTCCTCCCAGTTTTGAGTCTGGGCTTGGAACATAGCAGCCATAGCTGCAGCTTCATCGTCCTTAGTGACGGCGGAAGACGCTGGTGTCTGCGTGACGTGTGAGGATGGAATATCCAGATTATCCCATAGACGACAACTTACCGGGGTCGATTGCTTGGTAGAGGGAATGGATGACGGTTCTTCTTTACCATCGAATCGCTTCGACATGGCCCCCTTGTGCCAAGTTGGACCGGTGGTTGATGGACCAGTGCGTAACACTGATTCCGATGTCGGCATCGATGGAGCACTACCACCATTGACATACATTGACGCCTTGCCCCTGCCTGGGCGAGACGCCGGAAGACGCTTCACAACCACTGAAGATGAACGCGGAATAATTTGGGAGTCATCCTTGAGCTCTGGGTCCCGCGGCACAGTCATCAGCGGGGTAGGATGGAACAACGGACGAGGCTACTTACCTTGCTTGGACGTGGCATCGAATACGTGTAGGTCAAAGTCGTTTGCCTTACCCATATTGTTGGCGAGAATGATTTCACGTTTCAAATCGAAAACAGATATACCAGTGCCATCGAAAGACACTCGGGACTCGTCCTTCCTGGAACTGAACTTGTAAAAAACAGAAGATGCCATATGTATTGAGAAACAAGGCAGATGCTAATATAACTAGAGAAGGTGATGTGGAACAATGGCAAGAGAGGGAATTGGAAGGACCTGGCGATGGTCAACGACGAACAAGAGTGCTGTAGTGCGGACAATGATGATGGACGTTCTTGTTGAGGAAATTTGTAACACACGTCACACACTTGGTCATTATGCGATCACGGAAGATCGCCGTCACGGCACTTACCAAACGCGGTTAATGTAAAGTCGTTCGACACTTTTTCTGCAGGACGAACACTTCACTTGGTTTGTTCTGTCTTCCATCATGGCTATCGGGTCCAGTAATACAGACTACACTGCGTCCGCCGATTTGCGCCAGAGAAATACTACCAATGGATCTGCCTCAAAAGTCGTCGTAACGGAGGTTGGACGCGAGGTCGACAAACGACTGGACTCGCACCAAAAGTATATGTCTGTCATAACTTGCACCAACCCAAACTGACGCGTTTTTCTCTTCAGTTACGAATTTGGAGGTCCATGGGGAGTTGTTGCCATTATGACAGGCTTCCCAATCCTAATGTACTACCTCTGGATATGCCTCTGGTTTTATGATGGCGCGCTGGTATACCCAACTTCTGTTGAAGATATACAACCATTCTTGTGGCGTATGTGGGGACACGTCGCAAAGGTGCGATAGATAACCTCATTTGGACCGACGTTGGTCCGTGAAACTAACTAGTTGTGCTAGGATGCCAGCCCAAACGCGTACGCATGGAAGGTTTACTCCGGCAACTTCTTTTTCCAACTTTTCATCGCATGGGTGATACCTGGCTACAAGCAGAAGGTCTCCCAGTCCCTTCGTTGAACTACAAGACCCTCATGTACAACTGCAATGCCTTGTTGTGCCTATACACTACCCTCATCACCGCGGCGGCTCTACACTATTACAACATCTTCCGTCTCACTGAAATCATTGACAATTATGGTCATTTGATGTCTGTGTCTATGATCTACGGTTTCGGTGTCTCCCTGATTACCTATTATATGCTGTCTTGACGGGTACCCAAATTCGCATGTCCGGAAATTTCTTCTACGATTACTTTATGGGCGCTTCCCTAAACCCTCGTCTTGGATCCATTGACTTGAAGATGTGGGCAGAGGTCCGCATTCCTTGGGTCATCGTGTTCTTCCTGTCTGTCTCTGGTGCTTGCAAGCAGTATGAGCAGTACGGATATGTTACGCCAGTACGTTTCTTTCCTGGATTTTGCAAAGGATCAACGCTGACAGTTCTATTAGAACATGGCATTCATGATTTTGGCCACCGGCTTCTATATTAATGCATGGTAACGTACATTTTACTGGCTTCTACAGGATATCTTTGTAATGATAATGGTTTACAGCGCAAAGGGAGAGGAATGTATTCCTCAAACTTGGGACATGTTCCACGAAAAGTGAGTACAACGATCGTCGCATTTCTGCCTATACTGATTCTTGAACAGATGGGGATTCATGGTCATCTTCTGGAACTTCTCTGGTGTTCCCTTTGTGAGTTTTCATTATGTAGCCTCTCCACACTCGTCATAATTACTACTCTTCTGCAACAGTCATACGTATACTCCGTAGTCTACATGGCTTCGCACGACCCTTCAACCTACCGGTTCACTACTGGTGGCTACGTCTTCATCTACACCGTCCTCTGCACGGCCTATTTCATGTAAGTATCCGTCTAGTTCACTTTTTCGCCAGCGTTTTAACGTCATTTTGGCTCAGTTGGGATACAGCGATGGCGCAGAAAAGTCACTTCAAAATGCAAACGCAAGGTATTACCAAATTCCGCAAAACCTTCCCCCAACTACCCGGCAGCACCGTCAAGAACCCTACCTTCATCCAAACTGCTCATGGGTGAGTACGAGTCCCTGTTAAAGTGTCTGGCAAGTTGATCCATATCTCGGATTTCGTAGTAACCGGCTGCTTACCAGTGGCTGGTGGGCATATTCCCGCAAGCCCAACTATGTCGCTGATTGGACCATGAGTTGACATGGGGGCTATCATTGGCACTTGCACCGTCATCCCTTATTTCTACTCCATGTTCTTCATTACCGTCCTTTTGCATCGGTGCACGCGCGACTTTGAACGGTACGTCATCCACGTTTATTTCATTATCATACGACTTATGGATGCTGCACAATTATGCAGATGCTCTATCAAGTATGGCAAGGACTGGGAACGTTATTGCGAAGTTGTCAAATACAAGTATATCCCTGGAATTTACTAAAAATCGGGCCTTTCTATGGTCATGCATACATATACCATGCACGATCTTGCTATCGTTATCGAATAAGTACATACATATTTAATATGCTATACCGTGGCAGTGTTGGAAAGATGGTTTTTTTATTCTCACTGGCTCGTTTTCGGAACTCGATGCAAGTCAAGAAGGAATTCAGCTCGCGGGCATCTTCAAACAGTTGGTCCTCAGACCATCTCCACCCCACTTGGCAACTTCGATGAGTAGTTCCTTTTTCTTCTCGAATCCAGCCGAGGATCGAAGCTCGTACAAAGTGGCTACGAAACAAATGCCCGGTCAGAGTCGATGGAGGGCAAGGGCAGCAAATACGCTTACATAAATTGAACAGAAATGGCTCAGCGACGACGACGCTGGAGGAGAGGCTCGAAGGGCAGTTTCGAGAACTTCAATTCCCTAAGAAGTCCAACCAGACGTTAGTTGACTGTATCGATGCTTTCGGTTCGATATATGACAGCGCACCTCCTTTAGTTCCCCTGGCTCAACAGAGCGACGGAGAGATTATTAACGGCCTGGAGAATGATATTCAACGAGTCAGGGCCCCGTCAACCGCTAAGCAAGGAGGGCGAACCACTAACCACATAGTTATCAGCATCCTTCTCCAAAATCGCTGTCAACTTCACGCTCGCCTCGGCCCAATCGCCCTCGGCGGATGCAAGGAGGGCCGCGTTCATGGCTTTCAAGGTGCCGTCCGCGCTAGGATCAGCGTCGACCAATGCAAAATGCTTCGACGCCATCTGCAGGTTCCCGCCTTGAAGATAAATCCGAGCCACGGAGGAACGGAGAGCAGGGTTTGAGACGTCGTCTTGCTTGCAGAGCGGTTCTAGCATTTAGCAGCAGCTGTTATTTCCTGGGATGAAAGTAAAATAAAGAACGTGAGCCTCTTTATTTCTTAACGGAGACGAAGGTCGAATGGAAAACAATAATAATAAAAAACGAACCTTCATCTCAACCATCTGCGACGCCATGATCAAACACACCCTCGCCCCGCGCTCCTTCCACATCGGCACGAGCGTCGCGTCATCTCCAGACTGTCTGCACTTGGTCCGGCATTTCTTCAGCAACGCATTCAGCGCGTCGAGGTACCCCATGTGGTCTCCGGCCCAGTACTTGAGCCGCGTCTGCATGACCTCCAGCTCGAATGGAAGCATGCGCTCGAAGACGTATTCGCGCGTCTCCGGAGGGTCGATCGCGTTGAGCACATTGAAGAGATTGGTGCATTCCGCCGAGGTTTGGTTGAATAGCCTTAGACGGCCAGGCACGATAATCGGAGGTGCCAGAGCTGTTACGATGAGAGTTGCAATTAAGACAATTAACTGGAGAGTGACACAGAAGTCTCACCCCGAGAATGAGAGTCAGGTCTGATGGGTCCGACGTAACCAGTCGATCTCTCGCCATCCTGGCAAGTGCTCGCCAACTGTTGGTCATCTAGACGACAAGAAGGCAACAACGGATGGAGGGAAAGGACAGCGTTCATCACTCATATCCTCACAGATCTAGAAAGAAAATCCTCGAAAGTACTCACAACCAACGTATGAAAATCACTTCGCTGCCAATCTCCAGTCAGATCTCGAGCAGGCCGCTTTTCAGCCGGATAAATATATTTGTTGAGGAGCGTAGTCAATGGGTCGCTCTAAATACACGAATTATATACTGAATTTCTGCACAACCACCATGTCAAAGTATTCGTGGAGGAAGGAAGGCGTACATTTGGGATTGGCAAAAACATTGTAGGAACGACGAGCGCAGGCACGTAAAGATCGAGAGCTTCATCATCTTCCTGCTCGCTATCGGATGAAGGCGGGGGTGGAACATCCTTGTTAACGTTCGGAAGAGGCGAAGTCGGGGGTTGCGGTCGTTGACCACTATTGTCGGGCTCGGGCTCGGCTCCGGCGTAGGGGGAAGGTCAAGCGGGACGTTGTGGGCGGGAGAAACAGTATACTGAGAGACAGCGGCGGAAGAATCCTCTTGTTCCTCACCACCAGAGAGGGCATCGCCTTCCTCATCAATCAAGAAAGGATCAGGGGCCTCTGGTTCAACGTACACCGTCGGAGGACTGGTGAACATTGGTTCGGAATTTGAGGGTTCCTCGTCATCGGCCTGAACCTCCTCTACGGGAGGCTCGGGCAACTCGTGCTCGTGGAGCTGTTCCTCGGCCATGACTGGGTTCGACAGAGGGATATCCGTGGAACTGGGGAGAAACACAGGCAGGTGTTCAGTCGACTGCGATGCAGAGCTACTAGCTCGGTCGAGGCTATGCAAATCGACTTCCCTGACGTACTTGTTGCTCCAGGTTTCCTGGCTGCGCGTCGAGCGAGGCGAGGAGGGGGCAGCAACAAAGGCGCGGATGACGGAGGAGAAGCGGGAAGAGGAGGAGGAAGTGGAGGAAGTGGAAATCGCACGGGCTCTGGTTTGTTTGTGAGCTTTATCAGGTTCATTTGGGTCGTGTTTGGTGTGAGTCACGTGGTGCAGCACTTCATCCAAGCGCCAGAGTTGGCGCTTGACCTTCTTCGCGATCTTGCCAGGCAGCTTGCGCACCGACACCTTGGTAGGTGTCGCTGGGTGGTCCTCGTCTGCATTCGGCATCGGCATCGACTTTGTTAGCGTGAATTTGAGCATGGTGGGTTGGTGAGCCGGAGGACTGATATAAAAACGCGGAGGCGATTCATTTATAAAGGGACGGGCGGAGTGACGGCATATGGAATGGTTTTAAGGCAGTAGTTACAAGAGAATGCCTGAAGCATAAGGCAAGCTGTGCATCGGTGCTTCCAGTCTGTCATCGATCCAGTTCTCGTCTGCGTGCCAGATCAGATTAGGGCCATCCAGGCAGGTTCGAGGTGTTTCTATCAATCAATCGATAACATAGACCCGACTCTATCCGACTTGTTGTCCTTTTGATTCTTTACTTACCATTCTTATAGGCATTCGAGCCTGTCCAGAACGCGCGGGGCGCAGGACTTGCTCATCTAACACCACATCCGGACTAACAAAATAGCGACAAAAATGTAGGCAAAAGGTAAGATCTGCATTCCCTTCTTTTTCTGTATGCACACAAGTACAAAAGGCATCCCGTAATTTCATTTCAACGGAATAATTGTCCCGACTATGTCCTCGAGGCTCCTCGAGGTTGTCATGAGACAACAATGCGCCGGTCACTCGTATTTATTGAAGTGGCATGTTTCGTAAAATACAATGCGTAGCCAGGGTGGCGCACGCCCTTTAGTCGTGGTGGTGTAATATGTATGTCTTTATAATAATAATTCTCGCTCCATCGAAGAACTCGCTCAGGCTAACACAAAGGCCTGACCTCGAGCCAAGCAGGATCTTGAAAGCAATGACAAAAATCACGAAGGCATCGGCTGTAAGCCTGTAAATAATGGCATGCATGTATTGTGAAACATATGTTACGAACGTAAACAGCTACGACTAAAAGGAGACATAACGACAACGACGATAGTGGGGTGGAATGCGGAACGGAGAAAACCGCGCAGATGGACAATGCACAATGATGAGGCCGGATGGTGTCAACGAGGGTTGATGGATATCGATGGACGGATGGAATACTATCTGGTCCAGGTGATGAACGAGAAAACGGGAATGAGTGTTAGGGTTACAACTAATATAACGGCGATAACTTGAACGATTGACTGAGCTATGGTGGAAGGAAAAAAATATTATTATGAGCGCAGAAACCTTTCTGGTGTGGCGTCGCTGGTGTTGCATAATGGGTTAAGCTAGGGCTCGCTTCATGACACATACTGAGGATGCATGGATGCACACCGGAAAAAATGGAAGGGGTAACAATAATAATGGGTGTTGGTGGGGCCGTCGGTTCTTCAGCCCAAGCCTGCCTGTCGGTTGAGTATGTAATGACTGAGGTCCTGCCAACCTGAAATACATCTTCGTTAGCACATCCCATCAAACACACCATCCATCGAGTGCAACTCACCTCCTCCGACGCGACACATAACCTTCTTCGTCGTCGCGTCTCCACCCGTCTTACCTGACCTCGTCAACGTCGTCAACCGACACGTAACAACCTTCCGACTCAAAGCATTCGAGAACGCATACTGCGCCTTGATCTCCTCGCCCTCCTTCGGAATCTGGTTCTTCCTCAGAACAGGATCAACCCGCTCAACAAGCAACCCGTGCGCAATCGAGTTGGCAACCGCAGCGACCTCGACATCCAAGGGATCAAAGTTATTTCCTGGGATGTACTCATGCAAAGGAAGCTGATCCATCGATGGCGTATATGCACCGGCGCGAGAGCCAGAGCGCGAAGGCGCACGACTGCCCGTCCCATCTCTGAAACTCGACGGCGGTAATTTGCCACCCGCCCCTTTCGCTCTTCCAGCCGAGCCCTGGAACACAGGCACCTGCTGCGCACGGGCACGGAGCGCATGTTCGGGGGTCTGCGCACGCATCGCTTGGTTTCTGAAAGTCATCATCGTGGGGCTCTCCGACCGACTAAAATTCGACATGGACGAGGACGGCCTCGAAGGCGTATGCAGATGAACACTAGGGATGGGAATCATAGATCGACTGGGCGGCCGTGGAGGGTGGTGAGGCGGAGATGCATTACTGAATGCAGAGATAGAAAATGCAGGCGAATATGAGCGATTGAAGACGCCGTCTTCGTCGTCCCATCCGCCAACAGATCGTGCACCAGAAATCGACCGCAGGTTCTTGGCTGGCGCTGGTATATGGCTAGGAGTCTTGGGTCGCGTTCGAGGAGTTGTCGCAAGCCCTGGCGTGATAGCTCTGGAGGGCGTTTGCGATCTGGCAGGTGTCCTTAGCGTAGATGATAATACATGTGGTTGGAACTGAGAGGATGAATATGTAGTGGAACCTGAAGAAGTGATCGGAGACCAAGGACGCGAAGAAGCCATTGAGACTCTGGACAAACTTCTTCTGGAAGGCGTTCCAATGGGTGGGACAGGTGGGACGTCGTCATAATAATTATTATAGTATCCACTAGCTGACGGCGGTCTTCTCGCATTGCCTTTGATGGTGTTACGATCCTCTGGGATATTATCCACCTTCGTTGAACTATTCCAACGCTGCTTTGAAGAGCCTCCAGGACGGGAAGACGTTGACAAGTTACTGTCGACTTTCTCAATCTTAGGAGCGCGAGGCGAAGAATCTGGTGTGTAACTTTGACTGTGCTTATGCCCAGGCCTCTCAGGCGTCAAGGGTACGACCGCGTTACTGACGCGTACAGATCCAAATAGTGACGTTCTTTGGCGACGCATCGTAGACGATGATGGAGGAGGCTCCGAAGATACCGTTTTCTTGTTAACGGCCAGAGGTGATACCGCTGATGCAGTAGTTGGAGTAGTGGGTTTCGAATTTCCAGTGATTTTCCGGGCAAATTTACGGAAAGGTGACATTGATCCAGAGGTCGTACTTGCGGAGCTTGACACCCTCGACATTCGGGATCCTCTGGGAGGTGTAGCAAGGTATCCGTTTTTTGTCGAAGCTGTGCCCGACGTAGTGGATTCATGGTCCGACTCTCCGCCTAGAAGGATCTTACGCGTAGCCTCCATCTCCGAGTCGGTTCGTGTTATTCGCTCTCGAAGACTCTTCCATCTCTGAGCGGACTCTGCATGCCTTCGCAGAGTTTCTCCGTTCTTTGTGACGCGGTCACGAACACCTTTGTCGATGATGGAGAGT
This sequence comes from Flammula alnicola, assembly GCA_015499995.1. Taxonomy (NCBI): domain Eukaryota; kingdom Fungi; phylum Basidiomycota; class Agaricomycetes; order Agaricales; family Strophariaceae; genus Flammula; species Flammula alnicola. The sequence continues at coordinate 56,383 of JADNRV010000023.1, read as the reverse complement.
ACCTTAGAGGTGGCAGGCATGTAGTGCCTAATCAAAATCTGCGTTGAGAACACGCCAGTTAATATAAATAAATGTCACGCACTTCTTCTTGGCTTCATAGGAGTCGAGAAGCGAGGTAAACACTTCAAGAGTTACGGGTAATTTATCGCCTCGACCAGACAGCGAGGCAGCATTGGATTGAAAGTCGTCCATACCCCGCCGATGAACTTGCCATATAAACTCCTGCGAAGCACGTCAGAACTAACTATAGAGCCATAGAAAAGTCAATCACGCACTTGACAGCGATTGACCGCTTTCTCGAGACTGGACATCATGCCATCGGCCTGGTCGGTAACCGTTCTGAACACAGTAAGCCATTTGTCCTCCTTCAGCTCCTCCCTCAAGACCTCGCTTTCGTCTTGAACAGACTCCCATTCCGACAACAGCGTTGCATGTTTCCGAAGTAAAGCCGCGTTCTCACTGCCCGAGCCATTTCAGATACGGTTGGTGTGGATGCGGTTCGCAGGAGGGGTTCCAAAGTTTCGTTTACATTCTTGATACCCTTCTCCACTGATTCCAGACGTTCGTCCAAGGTCATGAGCGACTGATCGATGATATTAGTGGTACCCGCATCCGCGTTGTCTCCTGAAGACTGGGATTTATGACGAAGCTCTTGTATTTCTGTTACAAACGTTAGACCTTGAATGAGACAATCGCAGTCGTTGAAAGGTCGTACCAAATATGCGGGTTTGTATATCGGATATCGCGTATGAAAGCTCCGTCATGTGGTTGAAATTGCCAAAAGTCGTATATCTCTGGTTGATAGGTAACAGAAGAGCGAATGGCTGGAAAGTCGCGACGTACTCCTGACTCTTTTGTTTTCCCAGCTTCTTAGACATTGCACGGTTGGCGGTGATGGTGACATTCTCTGCAGCGTAGGACATAAAGACAAAGGTGCTGACGCGTAAAATTAACAATCCGTACCTTCATCCTCGAGATCGAATGACACCTTGGATGATGAAGCTGAGCGACTGGATGAAATTGATGCTGGAGAAGGCGGAACATAGTTGAGACTCGATTGCGATGGGGAGCTGTAGAGCGAGCTTTGAGACGAGGCCACACTGAGAGTCGCCATATTGAAGATTGAATAGAGAAAAAAACAGAGGAGAAAGAGCGAGGGAAAGTGCACTTGAGAACAATGCTTGATTAGAGGAACCGCCGAGGTCACTGCCGGAAGTGGCCCTATTCGTTACAAGGGGCTGCTGGGTGAACTGGCGACGGCTTGAAACTGTAGACGTCGACGGTCCCTCTGCTGCAGCTTGGCGGGGAGGAAGGGGGGGATTGCCACGAATCTGAGCGAGTTGGCTCCAGTCCAAGGCAGAGTTCTGGTCAAGTGGCGATCATCTTCTTTGTCACGCCCAAAGCAGTCACTCAACTAAACTTGGACCCAATACTTGATAACTAATTTATTACAATTGCAAGACAGCATTTCAAAGCTATACACAGCTAATATATGAATCGCAAATCACTCGTAGATTTCATCTATGTCCATAGAATCTCCCTCATCGCCATTCATATCCACATTATCCACATGCTTAGCCAGCCTTTCCTGCTGGTAAGTCTGCAATTGCGCCAGAGCGTCTTTATCGGCATCTTGCATCATCGCTACTCGGCTCTTCTTGTATTTGTGAGGATCGACCGAGTTGAAATATCCACCAGAGAGTCCTTCGAGAGCCCAGAGGTTATTACTGCCCTCTAAATCCTCTTTGAGAGCGGCCTGGACGACAGGTATCATTCTGGGGTGCTGAAGAATATTGGGATAGTAGCGGCCGCTAATCAGACCCATGGCTCCGACAAATTCATAACCTGGAGCAAGAATAGGTCGGAATTTGTATCCCACTGGTGCTTGAGGTAGGGTAATCTTCACAGGCGGACCAGAGTTGGTTGGGTCGGCCACCACTGCGTTGGTGTTTTTTGATGGAGTGCCATGCTGAGACGCAGAGTCGTTATTAATGGAAGGGCCAGCTGACGGCTGCTCTTGGGAATCGGACGGAGCGCCAGGGTTAGCTGTACCGTTTATCTGATGTTCATCGGGATCGTCCCAGTCTTCATCGGCAAGCTCGTACAGCATACCGCAAACTCTCGCTTCTTTCTTTGTGCCAGTGGTGGTTGGAATCTCCACCGTGAAAAGACCATCCAATCGCAAGAAGACTCCTCGCATTCCAGCTCCTAGCTCGGTAGAGTCTCGTCCCGACGCATGCCATAGCTGTGCGGCTTCTTTCCCTGGACCAGAAGCCGGTAGGATATGATTTGCTCCATTTGGCGCCAAGGTACGACGGGGAACTTTGAGACGAATGAAGTCATCGGTCCATATTCTTTCCGCGCCCCACCAGAGGCCTTGAAATCGCGTTTGTGATAGTTGATCTGGCGGAGGCGGCGCGCCAAGAATGCGGGCTGCAGTGTCTTGCACCGCCGCTGCAGGCATGTTAGGGTTAATTGCCGAGACATTCTTGTAAGAAGAGGTATTTGCATTTCTTGTCAGTTGTGCATTATGTTGACTAGCTGCTTCAATAACTTGCTGAAGGGTTTGCGGAGGTGCAATCTGTGATAAAGGGGAGGTTGTGGTGCAGTGAAAGGGGCTTGTGATGGAGGAGGTTGCTGGGGTCCTTGAGGGCTGGGTCTAGGGGGGCTGGGTTTAGGGCTAGGGGGTATCGAGTACTTCAGCTCATAGTCATCTGTAAGACACCAGTATGAAGAAAGTGCAGCGGCTATCTGAACTGCCACGGCGTAGGAAGGAACAGCTTCAGAAAAGGCGGGTGGTACAGGTCCAGGACAGGGACTAAATTTAGATAGCGTATCTTTGTCAAAATTGAGTCTATCGGCAGGAAAGGCGACCAATTGGGCGATGAGTTCGTTGGTTGGCATGTATGCCTGGTATGGGAGAACTTTGTCATCATCAACTGTCAAAGAGTGGGAAACAGCCAAGAAGTAGATTTTGTATTGCGTCGATTGGCGTATTGTCCAAGGTAACGGTTCGCCGCTCTGCTCTAGTATTGGCCCTTTTTCGCTCTCGTCCGTTATCGAATCGAGCTGCATCGCGGAAGAACTTGCTTGCCGAGGCGCACTTGCGATGTCGACGCTTGTTTGCCGTGGGACAGGCTTTGTCTTCAATTTCACTTCATCGATAACGGCAGGCCAATAATCAATCGAAGGAGCTTTTGGTTCGGGACCTGCAAGTATTGGTTGTTCAAGAGCACACCAAACAACCTCTCCTTCCCTAAACCACCGCCGAAGGTGCATCGAAGTTTTGGAATATATAGCCCGGAGATCACTGCTACGTTCCACGAGCATGGGTTGTTTCAGCACTCCCGCAGAGGCTTTCAGAGGTTAACAGTTTTCTGGACGGCGGCATATACTCTCGTATCGCGCGGGCGAGCCTCCTTAAGCCGGTTGGTCGTGTCCCGTCCTTTGCCCTTGTCGCGAGCGCTTTTGATTCTGGATGGTGCTGGGGATTGTGTGGGTGTTAGGCGCAAGATGTTGCTCTGGGCCATGGATGCGGTAATTTCCCTCTGGGATTTTTTGGCGCAATATTTACACTCGCATTCGATAGAAGGGTCACCCATAAGCCAGATTGCATGTGGAATAAATTCGTTGATAGAGCGAAAGCGCTTCTTCACAGGTCCTATGAAACTATAAGTTAGGTAGAGAGATCAAGAAAACGCGTCTGATACGCACCAAAAAGATACAGATCATGCCTAGCCGACTGCGCTGGACCTTTATTATGGTCATACAGGCGATATCCATCCGGGAAGCTCCTCAAAACATAATCCGGTCCTTCTACGATAACGTATTAACAAACCAGACCCCCCAATATGTGGATGGCGCGCTTACCAGGCATTTTTAATTTTCGAGACACTGCATCTCCAGCCACAACTCTCCATCTTGTACTTTGCATGTGGTCCAATTCCAGATATTCGTAAAAGTTGACGTGGCCTTCATGATCGACAATCCGGGTAATATTTGGTGGCCATGTACTTGCGTTTCCGTCTGTCCGTGGAAAATCAATGTAACTCGGGTTGGCTGGTAGAGAGAATCCTGAGTCTGCAACGCGTCGGGCAGACATGGCTCAAAAATGCGAAGCTCCTCCGAGGCTCCTGTGCTCGCAGACAGGCAAGAAAGATAGAATTCGGATGGGAGAAGTTGTGGGATGGGAGCGGATTCAGAGATCCTGAGTTCAGCGCCAATTAACATTGTCACCAATCGTGACCGCTAGTCACAATCTATCATCATCTAATCATAATAGTCATCAACATTTTTCTTCCATAAATAACGCCGACGTCGCACTTTTGTAGGGCAACGTCCAACCAACGTCCAAGTTGGCGTACAGAATTTGATTGTCACAGACCCCGATGGCTAGCTCTTAAGGATCTGAACCTGTCGAGTAAAATCTATCTCATCCATACCCTACACCACTTCCAAACATCCGGTTCTCTCTTTTTTCTTTTCCTCTCGGAAGCTCAGCGGCGTATATCTACGACTTGTACACGAATGCACCACATGCTTGTCGTTAAACAACGCCGCAAGAGTAAATCGGTCCTGCAGAATGTCTACCTTCCTAATCCACGGGACGATGTTTTGAATGGGCCGAACAATCTCAAAAGTGTGTATCCACTTTATCTGTACCATTGGTTTTCATGCAATACAAAGCTTTTGATCTGCAAATTTCTGAGAGTTTTGAACAGTTATTTGGAAGGTTTGGATTATAGCTTTGCAGCAGATCGCAACGACAGAAGGTTTAAACGTTTAAGTCGCCACGACACGGAATTCAGCTGTCTATATATAAAAACTATTTGCTCGTATCAAATGCATTAATCCGCAAGATATCCCGCTCTTCCAACCCTGGACTATCCAAAACGATCTCCTTCAAAAACCTCGACGCGACTCCAAACCCAATTGGGTTCTCCAGCATAAATTCCAGCTTCACGCTTTCAGGTTGTCATAAGCATGTGGATACTTCGCGCTCCTTCCTGGCTCAAAGTCCATTCCTGGCTCTGTTCCGACAGAATGGCATCGATCTCGCTCCATCTATCGAATATCGTGGTATTTGCAGATCTATCCATGTAGGCGCAGGAAGATAAAGGGAATAGACGATCCATATGTTCTCTATGATGTTGGACCTGTCTGATGAGCGGAGTCGATCCCTGTTTGCAGCAGTGCACCTAGCCAAGGTAGGGGTCGTCCAGCTTCTGCAGTACATCAATATTGACCTTGAGATTTCGCAGACTCGGGATTTGCACAAGGTCAAATTGCTGCGATGGCAATATCTTCCAATATTCCTGCAAATCGACTGTCATGAATTAATTTAGAAAAGTTTCATGGTATAATATAACGCATAAAGACATACGATCGTTCATAAGCACCAATTCGAGACTCTCCACCGACAACGAAGCATGCAACAACCTCGCGAAATCGGGGAAATTTCCGGATATCGAAATACTCATTCTTCGTACTGTGTTCACCTTACGGTCGAAAGTGGGTGCAGAAGATACGAAATGAGTGCAGTCGACGTCCTCGGCCCAATAATCAGCGTGTCCAATGGAGCCACCTCGCTCGTTCCGCCTTCCTCTAAATATTCCACACTCTCGTCCGCAAAAATGACATGATCCACCTCCAACACCCTCAAATATTTACACGCGCTCAACATCCTCTTGATGTCACCCAGGTTATCAAGCATCAAGCAGCTTAGCTTGAGCTCCGTCAAGAAGGAAGACCCAGCACATGCTCCTGCAACGCGCTTTTCAACGCCGCAGGAAGCTGGCCCCAGGCAATGCTCACTGAGGCTGAGCGGCTGATTCGAATCTCCGGAGGTTGGACAGCGATTTGAGGAGGAGCGGGAGTGTTGGCTCGTGCGAAGCCATTCGCGCGCGAGCATGCCCTCGCAGAGCTGGAGCTCACGAATATACGGCGCGATACTTCCCAGGCGGCCTTTGACGGACCATTCGAGGTGGCGAGGAGCTTCTGGCACGGCGAGGATCGAGAGCGGAAGAAGAAGAAAGCAGCGGTGGTGCCGGCGCCTCGAGTGTGCTTCGGTGGCTCGAGCGAGATGCGGTGGAAGAGATGGGCACGGGCGGAGGAGAGCCATGATGGCGCGACGAGGGCGCAGATCTGCAGAGTGTTGATGTCAGCGTGGAAGTGGTCAATTACATTGTCGAAATCTCTTGCGGGAGATTTTGTTGCTCAGAGCTTTCCATGGCGGATTCGAAACCAGGATAATGACTGGGGAGTTGTTGGTGTCTCCGTCTGGTTGGAAGATGACGGAGAGCGTTAATCAGTAATTGCGATCGGGGCTCGGTAATCCCAAGAAACAAGATGATTGCACACTATACAGACCCAGAGTGGTACCCGTCTCTGACGGAGGCTATTTGACGGTGAGCAGCCGACTTGCGGCTGGGGAATGAGTGAGTAGCGCTACCTGCTACTCTTCCGTCACACGCCTCAGTGGTAACAAAAAGATCGATTCTATAGTTTTCGTATCCATACGCTATCTATAGCTAAATATTATCTCGTATAGTATTAGTACAATATCACAGACAGAGAACAAGCACTATATAATCTGGACAGTTCTATTACTGTCCCAAAGAGAAGACCAATTCCCAAGTCCCAAATCTAAAGAATCATCGAACTTCACAAACATCGACCTCTAAAACACCCTTCCTGCCCAAGTTCTGTAGTTGTTTGATGTACTCGTCGGATATCTGCTGGAGCGTATCATCGCCAATCGGGTTATCAAGCGCAAAGTCTAGTCTAAAGCGCTGCAGTGCCGCAAACATCGGCTGTGTGAGAAGGTCGTCGAGGTTCCTCCACCCAGCTAGGAGTTGTCGAATGTCTGAATCGTGAGAGTCGGGGGCGGTTTGTCGACAATGCACGTAAGTGATAATTCTGCGAGGTTGTTCTCGGGCCGGCGGTGGAAAGGAAAGGGACAAGCCAAGGCATGGGGTTGGTACGCGCCAGGAGAACACTGATTTGTAGAGAAAGAGCTCTGAGAGAGGACATTGAGTGTAGATCTATCATGTCTTTGTGTTGCACGTGAGCTTCGTAATCGACTGAAGGTTTATCCCATGTCAGTAAATTTGTTACTTCTGTTACGACATTAGAAAAACTCACAGAGAGTTTCTATTTCCAGCTCCAGGGTTTCTAAGTTTGGAGTGCATCTAAGGAGATCAACGACGCTGTCGTAATTATCGGAAGTTAAGGTGATTATCAGGGAAGTAAGGCTGGAAAGGTCCAGAGGCGACCGAGAGTGAAGTAGAATGGGAATGAAGAGGGCTGAGCTGTTCGACCTCAGCAATAAATGCCGAAGATTGGCTTTCTTCTCGGAAGTTTGGGTCGGCGCATTAGGCGTTTGAAGCTTGAGGACATGTTCTAGTGCCGAAACGGAAAGGTGGGTCGCGGTGGAAATGTCTACGCTATCGAGCTGCAGTGTCTTGAGGTGGCGCCACGTGTCCAAGACCTTGACAAAGTCGGCCAACGTGCTGAATGCAAATTGGCGAAGTGTGAATGATTCGAGGGTCAATGAAGCCATCGCGTCGCTGATGTCCTTGAAGACCATTGTCGACCAGGCTGTCTTTGGATCGGAATGCCCTGGGACGGGGAAGCTGAATTCGAGTTCTTTCAGGAAGCTCAGCTTCTTGAGAAGAGGGGGGAACAAGATCTCCGCGCTGACCCATCGATAATTTGCTGGTTGATAGAGGAGAGACTCCTTTATCGAGAGTTTGTTGACATAGGCCGCAAGGTAATGCGAGGATAAGAGGGTTGAATAAATGCGGCGACATGATGTATTTGGCGCCCAGCAGTGGTAAGGCAAGGACTGCCTGTAAGGTTTAGGTGGTAGAAGAGATGAGAGCGGCTGGCGGGGACCCAAGAACGACAAACGAGTGAGCAGGCGCGAAGGGAGGCCTCATCGGCGTGCAGGAAGTCGATGATGTAGTCGCAGAGCTCTGGGTATAGCTTCTCGTCTGCCATAGCGGTCATTGGACACCCTGGGGAGGTTTCCTGCTTAACCTGAGGTTGAGGGGTTAACTGGGACTGTTGCCAGCTCAGCATCCGAAACTGACCAAACTATATCCGAATCCCAGATCGGCACATCGTTGACAAGAGACTTGAACTCGCCGTGATTCGGAGGCCGAGTCAGAGTAATTTAGGACCATCAGGTAAGTTGCGAATGGCGTTATCTATTCGAAGCGTTAGTAACGGAGACAAAACTGCGCGTGTCGCGACTCTTCCCGGACCTCCGGGGCAAAAACCGACAAACACAAGCCGATGATTGGCGACGATAAGTCCTTTGCATGCATACAGCAAAGTTTTCAGGTAAGGCATGGCCTCATGGATCCAACATGGATCCAATTCTTGATCGCCGTGAGATATGGGCAGCATGGCTTGAGACCTGGTCTGACCTGGTGCCCTTCGGAGTTGTGTGGATGCGATTACGATGATGGACATCATGGAGTCAGAAGAGCAGAGAAAAGAATGACGATTTCGGGTTTCACTGCTGACGTAAATCCCTTTTCACACACATGGATGATCTTGATGATCAAAGACTCGGAACCGTCATTCGGCGCAACATACTATACTACTCTTCACACGAACATATTCTCGGCTTGAACTGTAAGTATTCCCTTAATCATTTACCCTCGACATGGCAAAGGATGCGAAGCCGTCACCAAGGATATCATCTTCAACAGCGTATAAAGCGACTGGTGCTTCGAGACATCCACTGGCACATTATACGTGTCAAAGCCATATCGTTCAAAAAGCTCAAAAAACTTCGAGCATTGATAACATTCGAGCCCGAGAGTCTGTATTTGACATCGCCAACCTCCAGTCTTCTACCAATGAGTTTCGAGTATGTTCACTACTAATGGTCATCTCCGATTTATCTCACCTGGTATGCATAGGGCTTCTTCTCCTTATTTTGGATATCCATCTTTATATTCTCCGTTCAAACATATGTCCGAAGTATCGAGACCAATGGGCATGCGCTCAACCTACAATTTGCTTCTATGTTCTCTCAAGACGCGGTCACTCTTGCTCTCAGTGACGCATTTCTCGTCCTCAGCACGGGCATTTGCGTTCCATTTGCCTGGGCATGAAGAATCGCTGGATACGCTACCACTGGACAGGCGTTATTCTCCAACATTTACTTCAGACTACAATCCTATTTGGTGCTATCTGCTGGACTTTCAATAGGTACGCTTCCTGCTTATCCGTGACGCCATCACTCTAATACCGTCTTCAGGAACTGGCCCTGGGTGCAGTCCGGCTACCTGACATTACATTCACTCGTGCGTCTAATTTTCCTCTGGCCATTCTGTATTTTGACATCGTGACGCAGGTCATGGTTATGAAAATGCACTCATACATCACAGTTAACGGGCAACTACAAGTCGTCGCGAGCAATCCCAGGAGCTCCTCATTCGTCTTCGAAGGCCACAGAGCACATCGGCGGCTGGGACAAAGCCATAGCCGTCGCCAATTCCAGACAAGCCGAGCTTGACGCCAGAACGCGTCGCAGTCCCCTTCGCCCCCCAACGACGTCACCCCGGGCCGCAGCAACAGTACTCACGAACCTACCCCCGTTGGCACCCCACAGTCCCTGAAGGGTCTTCAACTTCTTATGTAGACGTCAAAACCGCTCACGCTCTCAGGAAGCGCCTGGCCGCTGTCGCCGCGCAGAATACTGTTTCTGCCCCAGTGCACAGCGAGGATCATGGTCACCAGCTGCAGTCGAAAGATGGTTCGAAGCAGCATGGCACTACATTCGTTGTTGAAGAAGACCTGCCAGAGGGCCTTGCACCGCATCCTCTAGTGGCGCATCCTGACCCCCAGATTTCGGCCATGGCGAGCGACTACTCTGAGCTTCAGAGCGAGCTCATTAGCTCCGGGCCGTGTTATGTGCGGTGGCCGGATACGATTACATGGAAAAACTTTGCCGTGTACCAATTAATTCCGACGCTGGTTTACGAGTTAGAGTATCCACGGACTGATCGGTGCGTACATTACTTCTACTTGTCGTTGAAAATACTGTAACTTTTTGAATGCAGGATACGACCTCTATATGTCTTCGAGAAAACTGTTTGTCGGTTTCGTACGGTACAAGCCTTTGTTGGTTAACGCTTGCATTTATAGGTCGCCACTTTCGGCACTTTGCTCTTCTCTATACGGTTACGGAGAGCTTCATCCTACCATACACACCAACCGCTGACCAATCTTTTCTACGATCTTTGCTTGATCTCGCGCTTCCCTTCATGATGGCGTATCTTTGCTTTTCTATATAATTTTCGGTATGTTTTATTTTTATATACCTTTACTGATTGCTGAGACGACTATTGTGTTTTGCTGCAGAGTGCATATGCAATGGTTTTGCTGAGCTATCTTAGTCAGTAGTCCATCTTTCTTGCAGCAAACTGGGGTGAAACTAACGTACACGAAGCTTTGCGGACCGACAGTTTTACGAAGACTGGGTGCGTTTCTCACTTTGTGCCTTTCACGCCTGCAATGAACTGACATCACCTATCAGTACGGAAAACAGGTTCTTGCTTATTATTTTTCGTGATATTAACCGCTGGGTTTAGGTGGAATTCGACTTCCTGGGACGAGTTCTCTCGCAAATGGAATAAACCAGTATATGCTTTCTTACTGAGACATGTGTATGCCCAGACGATCATGAGCTACCGTCTGTCAAAAACAACTGCGATGTTCATTACGTTCTTCATCAGCGCATGTGCACACGAGCTGGTCATGGCTGTGGTGTCGCGAAAGCTGAGGTGAATTTCTTTGCGTCGATTGATACCTCACGTAAAACCCACTAAACATTCTTTGTATTCTCTAGGATGTATCTCTTCACACTGCAGGTGGGTTTTTTTTTTCATCATAACACCATGAACTCTTTATGAATTTACTTTTCTAGCTAATCCAAATACCGCTCATCGTCATCGGCCGCATGCCATCTATTAAGCGGAACAGACTGATGGGCAACGTCGTTTTCTGGCTGGGATTGTATGCCGGATTTCCTCTGCTCTGCGTGGCTTATGCGCGTACTGATTATTCCACGCAATATCGCCTCGGATGGCGACAAATGTCGTGTTTTGACTCACAAATATTTAGAGTATCTCAAACCGACGCAGCGGTCCTAACCCAACTATAATAAGTGGTAGATATCATCAGCCTTGTTTTATACATACATGATATATCTGTAATGAAAATTTCCGCGATATATTTATAATCGATACTGTTTTGCCAAAATTCCGTTTAACTCCCTGATTTTCAGGAAGTTCTGAACCGAAGTTCATTCGTCTAAGTATTTGTTCTCTTCTAGGTATACGACCGGACCTTGGAGAACCAGAAAGGTCTTTCGTGTTTGAGCGCGACAGGGTAGACGTCGCCCGTCTCGATGTTCACGGAGTCGTATGAGTGGATGTCCATCCTGTTCCACCGACCAAGCGGCCGCGAACGGAGGTTGAGCGTCATGGTGAACACGTATCGAGCTCGGGCGCCTGTGCCTGAGGTCGCTGGCGGCGGAGGCAGTTCTACGGGGGCATCGTCGATGCCAGGCAGAGCGAATCGACCGCTGGCATCTACGAGGTGGGAAAGGTGGACTGTGCTTCCAAGGAGTCGCCATGGCCGAGGAAGAGACCCTAGAAAGGTTGACGAGTTATAGTCCAATGTTTCGGAAAAGATGCGGCAAAGTTCTCTCTCACCTTCATCCTGAGCGTAGGCTTTAAAAGTGGTATGACTTGTTGAGGAGCGTGTTCCTCGTTGGCGAGGAGGGATAAAACTTGGCCATTTTGGAAGAAACGTCTGCGCATTTGTCAATTAGTTGGGATGTGATGGAAGGATTTGATTGCCTTACAAGTAGCGGTGGTAGGTTACGAGATGGCTGACCTGCATATATATACGCGAAAAGTTGGGAGTTAAGAACTGAAAATGTATATCAGGATAGATTAAAGACGCACATTAACCCATTGGTTCTCACTTAAACCAGGGCGCCTGCGAAGGAAATATCAGATAAGAGAAAGACTCTAAGAAATGAAGCATATACTGCACTCACACGTAGTGACAGGTTGCAATGTAGACACCGTCCAAGCGCAATCGCGGCTGTTCGATGTACACCCGCCGATAATCGGAGAGGTATTTCTCGATGACAGGTTTCAACGTTCATAATCAGGAATTTGGGGAGGATGATAGGTCGTACGGACGAGCGCTCTGTTGTATATTTTGGCGGAGTAAATGAACCATATCAAATCGCAAGATGTTAATGAACATACCTCCATATTGCCGGATCTAAGGTTAATACCCTCGCCTTCTTGCTGACACTTGCGAATCGTTCCACTGATGTTGGGTCCAACTTACCAATAATCATGACCACCAATTCTTCGGGAAGTGTATTCAAGAAGACGGGTTCATTCTCGTTCTCTGGTTCGAATTTGAGGTCAGTGGTGTAGTCTTGGATAACGGTCGCCAAAGTTCCCGTCACGGTGATAGTTTCAGCCTTGGTGCTGCGGGGTTTGATGTGACAGTGCTTTCGAAGCTTGCCGACAGATCCTCAATTTCGGTCGAGGGAGCGGATGATCCAGGTTTTTTGGAAATTAATTCTTGCTGATCTTTGAGAATCAATTGGAGCATCTGCTCTCGATGGTAGGCGCGGTCCACATTATCGTGCTGCAGCGCGTCGGGTTTGAGCTAGTATTGGGCAGCTGTGACGACACGGGATACATACCAATCGGAAGGCCTGACGATAAAGGAGCAAAGCCTGGTCCAAATCACTCCGCTGTTCATGCTCAACAGCTTGGCGATAGATATCCAAGGCAGTTTCAAGCGATTTGGACGCGTGGAACCGGGTCGTGATCCCGCCATCGTTGACTGCAGGATGCGTAGTTGGAAGACCCCGAGTTGGAACAGGTGCTTTGGGAGCAGAGCCAGATGATGCGAGAGGTGCGACCGGAGTGCCAATAAAAGCACGTCCTGTGGGGGATTGCGAGGTACCTACAGGTGGTTGCTCGTCCGAGCCTGAGGCCACAGTTGCACCGCCGCTGGAAGCGGCGCTATTTACCTCCGCCTTGCGTCTACGAAGCTCTGTCAACCATTCTTCTCTGAATCTAATTAGCTCAGGATTTTCTTCTGCCGCAGGAGTTTTAGCTTTAGCTGGCGCCGAAGCCGGGGTAGATGTTGACATTCGAGAGCGACTACAACAAGCCTTGCACTGACAGCAAACTGATATGACAGCGACCGGAACCAACGCGGTCCGACTTATCTGCTAAGTTGGACCCTGGAAAGAATGTACTTTGTTATGACAAATTAATCAATTACTCAATCCCAGTACCTCGGTTCTCCACGTCCACCTGAATCTCTCCAACCCACGGCCCCAACACGGTCGCCCATCTCACGTAGAACAGCACTCATAGTTGCTGGAATACTAGGAGACGTATCCTGGACAGACATGGAGGGTAACAAGGACGAAGCCCTGCGATGCCTCGCCATCGCCCAGAAGCACTATAACGCTGACATCTACCTTCGGCACGCAAATTCTGTCTCAAATCTATCGCGCTCTACGGGACTCCAGAGGCTACGAAACTGCTGGCTGCCATAAATAAGGCCGCTGCATCGTCTTCTACGAAGGAGAATGAAGGCCCTTCAGGGTCGACCTCGAATTCACAAACGGAGGAACATCCTTCCTCTGCTGGCATAAAGCACCGACACGCACAACCGAAGGCCAACGGAAATGGCACCGCAGGTGGAATGGGTGGAGAGAAGAGAGAATATACTCCTGACCAAGAACATATCGTCAAGCGAGTGCGGTCGTGTAAAGTCACGGAGTACTACGAGATCCTGGCAGTAAAGAAGGAATGTGAAGACGGTGAAATTAAGAAGGCATACCGAAAGGTCGGTGCATTCTGCCCATTTGTTCATATATGCTAATATGGCTATTCAAGTTGGCACTGGCTCTACATCCGGACAAAAATGGAGCTCCAGGAGCAGATGAAGCATTCAAACGTAAGTGGCTTTTGATTTCTTCAAATAAAAATCATCTTTACAGTATAATTTGGCAGTGGTATCGAAAGCGTTTCAGGTCCTATCGGGTATGTCGTCAAAGCTGCATTGGGGATAAAGCATTCGCTCACCCTTTCCCTCAAGATCCCCAAAAGCGGGCTGTATATGACAGTGGCACTGATCCAGAGGACCGACATGGTGGAATGTCTTCTCGTTCATCTGGGTTTGCTTCAAATGGAGGAGCTCGCTTTGACGGCGAACTCAGCCCTGAAGATTTATTCAATATGTTCTTTGGCGGCGGAGGCGGTCCTGGATTTGCAACAAGCTTTGGAGATGGACCCAGTGCGTCAAACGCGTCTTTTCAGAATGCATAAAATAATTCAAGCGAATTGACATACAGCGGTCTTCACTTTCGGTGGTAATGGTTTCCGAACGCAAACCTTCACGCGAGGAGCTGCACCCGCGGGCGGCAATAACGCGGAACCTCGTTCTTTGCTTGTGCAACTGCTTCCTCTGCTTCTCCTATTTGGTTTCTCGCTGCTATCGTCATTGCCTAGCCTCTTTTCTACGCCTCCAACACCTGATCCCCGATTCGCCTACACCGCGACTGCAAAGTACAATACGGAAATGGAAACCGGCGGACTTGGCGTTCACTACTTTGTGAATAATGCTGAGTTTTCCAACCATCCGGTGATAGGTGCAGAATTCGCGAAAGAGGGGCTGAAGGTGGGAAGGGTGCTAGAGGAGGTGATAACAGAAACGGAAACATCGAACGACGCACAGAAGGAAAGCAAAGAGTCTAAACCTAAACCCAAAACGCGAAAAGTAGTGCGCGGCAAAGGAAAGAAACGAGGCCCTGCACTCAAGAAATTTGAAGACGCGGTGGATCGAATATACACGCAGGACCTCTATGCTGACTGTCGCACCAACACGGACAGAAAAGAGCGCCGAAAGGAGGCAGAGGTTGGGATCTTTGGGATTGGGACAGACTGGGAGAAGGTCAAGAAGATTGACAACGAGGTTATCGCGAGTTGCGAAGAGTTGCGGCGTCTAGGCTACTTCAACAAGTAACTTCCACGCGACTGACTTAATTTATTTTCACTTGGAATTACGCCTTGGATATATATCACGTATGGAGATTTGTTGGTAGTTTGCTGAACATTAATATGCTGGATGGCTGAAACGCAATGTTCACTTTGGTCTGGGCAGCTCTAGAACTCTTAACATGGCGAAGCGGCGGTATGTACGTAGCAGCGCCCTCGATTCCCCGTTCAACATTCTACTCTGAAGCAGCCCGTGCCCTCTCCCTCTCGAGTTTGATGTAGAAGTTCTCCTGGCGTTCCACTGTAAAGAATACATCAGTACAAGTTCCAAAGAAATGTAAATTTACAAGGCGATTTTGGTATGTTTACTCACGGGCTTTCAAGTGTCCACCATACCTTGCAAGAAACGTCAACGAACGCAGTAGCGACATGAGGGCAGTACTCACCAGTAAGCATATCCTGCACTGACTCCAAGACCCAGCGCGCAGCCAAGGTCGAGCCAGAACCTCTTTCTGAGTTTTCCTGTAATGGGGGCGATGGCCATGGTAGTTTCGTGGATGAATTGGGGTGTTTCAAGCTGCAAAAGAAGGGAAATGTCGGGTTGGAACAAATAATGTGTCGAGGGTGATAGCAAATAATTATGTCAGCAAACTGTCACGATATAGTCACAGGCAGGTGTTGTCCTCGCAGTCCACACGCCTCACCCAATCTTGGTCCCCAACTCTGCGCCTCTTTTGCTCATCGTCTTCTCTTCATACTCTATCGCGTTGCAGGAAAAGGTCGCCAAGAAATCTGCTGTGCAAACGAGAGAAATCTCCCTAATCCACATATTCATCTTAATTACCGCGTGACACATCCTGTAATCCAAGATCCATCATGGAGGACCCCTCAGGCTCTGGAGGCTGGCGCTTTGCTCAATGCTTTGGTGACAAGGGCGATGTCGAAGATATCACCGAGGGTGAGTGTCCGCTCCCTTCATCTCTGCAGCAAATTCTGCTTTGATTCAGGTCTTTTGGTCATCATTTGTCTCTTACTAATTAATGTTTCTGTATCACAGCCGATATCATATCTACCGTCGAATTCGATTCAACAGGAAACTACCTCGCCACTGGGGACAAGGGTGGACGTGTCGTTCTGTTTGAACGAAATGAAATGGTCCGTGATCTCAATACCCCTTACACGTCCTATCTGTGGCAAGGACAAGTGACAAAAAGGTTGCCATTCTGGAACCTTTTTGTTCCTGTCAACTTGAGACCATCTTACTTACTACAGTGGCCTTTTTCTGTTTAGAAAAAAGGATGCGAATACAAGTTTTATACTGAATTCCAATCGCACGAGCCAGAATTCGATTACCTTAAATCGCTCGAAATCGAAGAGAAGATTAATAAGATCAAATGGTGCAGACGACAAAACTCTGCACACTTCCTACTATCAACGAACGGTACTTATGGCCTTTGATGTCGTTACGTTCCCTCCTTACACCACCCTGCAGATAAAACCATCAAGCTTTGGAAGGTCTTCGAGAAATCGCTGCGAGTAGTATCAGAGTCAAACCATTTCGACGGCCAGCGTCACACAGCGGCACCTTCCAACCCCAGCCTTCTGAGGCTGCCTCGTATGACGCAGCAAGACAATATTATTGCCGCTGTACCGCGGAAGGTCTACTCTAACGCCCATGCATACCATATCCATTCCATCTCTGTCAACTCCGACCAAGAAACCTACATTTCAGCCGACGATTTGCGAATCAACCTTTGGAACCTCAATACCAGCGACCAGAGCTTTAGTAAGTGTTTGCACAGCGCCCATGCGGGCAACCCGTCTATCCCTGATTACTAATGTATTGTGTCATCGTAATCAGACATCGTCGACATCAAACCCGTGAATATGGAAGAGCTAACAGAGGTCATCACCGCCACGGAATTCCACCCAACACAATGCAACCTTTTCATGTACTCTAGCTCAAAAAGTAACATCAAGCTTGCAGACATGCGAGATTCGGCTCTTTGCGATCGGCACGCGAAATGTAAGTCGCTTTCTTCGGGACGACGCTCATACTGATATTGGTATCAGGCTTTGAAGAGGAAGAGGACCCGAGTACTCGTTCATTCTTTTCGGAAATCATTTCCTCTATATCAGACGTCAAATTTAGCCACGACGGTCGGTATATCCTCTCTCGCGATTACCTATCATTGAAAATCTGGGACGTCAACATGGAATCACGACCTGTTAAGACTATTCCAATCCACGATCATCTGAGGGGCAAACTCTGCGATCTGTACGAGAACGATTGTATCTTCGATAAGTTTGAGTGTATCTGGGGAGGGGATGACAAGTACGTGCCTTCCTTGTTTTCTCTCAAGGCGCCGCGCTTTTGGTCGTTCTACGACGTCACCAGCGTCTTTACTGCTGTGGGATACTGATCGGTATCTCCTCCGTAGGCACGTGTTGACCGGATCGTACCACAATTACTTCCGGATATACGACACCGACACCTTGAACGACGTCGTGTTGCAAGCCGATAAGTCGGCATTCAAAGCCAAGAAAATTGGCGGACCATTACCCGGTGCGAAGCCTGGCCTCAAGAATGGGCCGAGGGTAGGGGGATTAAGGGACGCAATGCAGTTGGAAACGCTTGATTTCAACAAGAAGATCCTGCACGCGAGCTGGCATCCTCGGGAGAACACTATTGCGGTATGTCTTAATCTCTCACGACATCGAGCTAAGGTTTGACGCTGTTCCCAGATTGCTGCGACAAACAATTTGTTCTTGTATAGTGCGGCTTGAGGGCCGTGTGGCCATTAATGCGACCCAACCTTCAACGTCATCTCTTATCCAACTTAGCTCTGTTTCTTGTCCTCTGGATCTCTACACCGCTTCTTCTGAGAGTCTTCGTTGATTGTTTGCAGGATAGACTGACTACGAAGTTACGATGCATCGTGTTTTGACTTGGACAGATCACAGCAAACATCTACAATATCGTTCTACCGCATTGACCACCCATGAATCTATACGCACCGTTCATCTTTTAATTCCAGTGTTTTCTCTTCTGCCTTCTGCGTACTTACTCACTTTTCTATACCATCACGTCCCCATACACCTCTTCCTTACGTCGTTGTTGTTCCTTCGTTTCGAATGGTCCTCCCCGCCTTGCATCAGTCTCGACATTCTATCATCCACCATCATCAACCCGTCAATTTTAGATTCGATCCGAAAGCGGCTCAATCTTTCATCCCACATTCCTTTCTTTCTTATTTATTACGGTCTTCCACGTCTCGGGGTCTTCTCTTCCATTCTTTCTTGCATTTTGTGTTTTAGAGGGGAAGAGAGGTAGAGAGAAGGATGATAGGTGTGTATTCATCGCCTCCACTGTCACGATCTGCCTGACCTCTCTTCCTCAGGTTACAGAGAAAGCTGTTAAAGATGGCAGGGAAGAACACGTCGAATCAACAATTAATGAAATACAAGTGAAATAAATGGGTATCTCCCTTTGTACCATAATCCACTCCATTTTTCTTCTACGTCTATTTGATTTTGAGAGTTGTTTGAGAGAAGAATGAGGTAAGGGCGCCGGTGTATGCATTGTTTGGTGTATGTGTAATCCCCTAAGGGCATGAGCTTGGAAATCAATCAGCTAAATTTGATGGCTCCTTGAGGAATTCCTCTCTTCCAGCGTTAACGACCAATATAAATACAGATCGAAGCGGATCCGGAAGCAACTTTTCTTTAAATTTCGGAGGACATTATTCCGTTCCGAGTCAGCGACCTCCGATCCAAGCACGTGTAAATAGCCCTGCCAATTGGATTTCCCATGCACTGGCAGCAACTGGCAGCAACTTAGTTTCTTACAACTCTTCCTGGGGCTTCCTACAATTCTCTGCAACCCATAGCAGATATAAGGCTATAGCGAAACTCCTGTTCGAAAAGGCACTTAACTATGGACCAGGTATGTCCAAGGCCCCAATAACTTCACGCGGTGTTGATGAAGATAATATTAAGGATTCCTTCCGGCAACTCCTCCAAACCCCTCGACCAGGTAGTTCCTCAGCACTCGGTGCTGGGTTGCGCTCACGCGGCTCTCTGCTTGCTGTTCCTCCCAAAAAGTGGGTGCATCGCGGCATTAGTTGGATACAAACTGACATCAATGCAAAGGAAGACTGTGGATGCGTCGCAACCAGCTTTCCAGCCCAGAAATGTAAAAAAGACACAAGACTCCAAATACCGAGACCGTGCAGCTGAACGAAGGGTCGGTGGTGGAAATGATTATGCTCAGGTGCGTTGAGTCAATTGGTCCGATGATCTATTCTCATCACTTTGCAGGTTGAAGCCGTGCTTGAGGAATTCGAGAAAAAGAATGCGGATGCCGAAGATAAGGCCAAGGTAACGCATGTTATGTTTCCGCAATTTACTGTAATTTCTAATGACCTGGAATAGGTTGAAGCTCAACGAAAATATCTAGGAGGAGACAGCGAGCATTCCATTCTAGTCAAAGGTCTTGACTTTGCTTTGCTTGAACAAAACAAAGCGAGATCCACGCTGTCAAGCGAGGATGTCGATGCCCTCGACCAAGCTTATCTTGAATCGTCGGCCCACCATGAACCAACTGTCCCAAAGAAACGAACTCGGGAGGATCTCATCAGAGAGCTGAAGGAGAAGAGAGATCCGGAGAAGACAGGACAGGTTCTAACGGGGTCTAAATCTGCAGAGGAAGAATCCCGGCTATTAGAAGAGGCAAAGCAAAAAGGGAAATTTAAACCTATAGGATTCAAGCCCATAGGCTCTTTCTCGGATGGTAAGAAGAAGAAAGCTGATACTGGTGTAGGAGAGAAAAGGAAAAAGAAGAAAAGAAAGGTAGACGGGGAAGATACTTCAGAAAGTACGAGGGATAAGACAGCGAGCACGTCGATGCCTCCACCACCAGTTCCCATAACTTCGTCTACTCAAAAACCTAGGCAGCCGCAACAGGAAGAACCTCTCGACGAAGACGTCGATATCTTTGCTGGTGCCGGCGAATACGAGGGCATTGATATTGGAGATGACGACGAAGACGAAGACGACGGCGCCGCTCGACCTATAGCTTCAAGCAACGCTGACCTTGAAGAAGGAGAGGAATTCTCGTCGTCTTCAAGTGCACCACGGCGCTGGATACTCAGTGACGAGCCAGAGCCCATTCAAGCAAACATACCACTGCCCTCTATACCACCTAGAACATCATCTCGATCATCACCACAGCGTCAAACTATCGCCAGCGACGACGAGGACATGCAGGACCAACAGCCAACGCGCTTAGTTCCGCTGTCAAGCTCTGCTGTGCCCTCAATAAAGGACTTATTGGCTATGGACAAGGCTGCAGGTTCATATGACAAGAAGAAGAAACGGAAAGACAAAAAGAAAGGCGGCGATGGAGATGAGGATGCTGGTGAATCCAAAAAGAAAAGTCTTGAGGAGAAGATCGACCGAGATTACAAAAAGTTTGTTATAGCTACCTCACCCTTGTCCTGTTCCGGCTGACTGACAGGATTTTCAGGCTTAAGACATACACGGACAAGAAGGCTGCGATAGAAGGCAAATAAACCAAGCTTGACGCAATCGATCTGGCTACAAATAGTAGGAATGCTCTCCATGATCTGGTGTTTCCATCTCCAATATGTATATTAAGAAAAATCGTCACACCAACAAACTATTGAGAAGGAGCAGGGTGGCCACCGAGCAGTTTGTTTATGGTGTTTGTCCGTAGCGAGGTGTCTGCAAAAAGGGCTCGAACGACGTTGACCAGTTCGCCGACCTGGAAATCAACCAGTGCACCTTGTTCGAACAGATATGTAATGTCTGCAAGTGAGGCCTCCTATATTTTCCGTCAGCAAGGCCTTTAATAACAGAGAGAAAATGCAAACCAGAAGTTCCGAAAGGTATGAAAACTTCAGCCAGCTCGGTACATAGGCCACAACGAAAGATGGCTATGAGAACATAGTCCGTTAGTCTAGTTAGGAATCAGTCCAATTTTCAGAAGACTCCTGACCTGTTCTGGGTCTTCGCTGAAAATGCCTTCCATGGCATTTAGGATATGACACAGTTCGCTTAGTCTGTGTGACTCTATCTCCGGGATATCTGGAAGGGCCAGCACATCTTGGAGAACCCTAGACAAAGCAGCTTCTGCAACTGACCCAATCGCCGAATAGTATTTGCTTTTTGTAAGGACGCCCTATGACAGCATTAACAAGGCATTCAAATTTGCCGCTGTCCGATTAAACATACAAACATACCTTGAGACGATGTGCAAGACGCTTGATGTTTTTCAAGGCTTCGTTGACTGCTGTCTCGCATTCGTCGTAGCGATCCTGGTCTCCTGTGTACGTAAATCCTTGGGCGCCCTCGACGAGAATCGTGTCGACTTCCATGCATTGTCGCTCCTATAAATTGAAAGAACAGAGAAGTCAGCAGTAATAAAGATAAAGGCGGAAGTTATTCGCACAATGGTATCCTCGAACCAACTATCACTCAGAACCTGGAGACGAAGTCGACATTCGGTTAATTTCTCTTTCAGGTTAGGTTGTCCATATATTGTATCCTCGACCCGCTGAACGGCGCCTGCCATATACAGACAGCTATTGGAGAAGAGCATCCCTCTGTCCGGTGATCTGAGGTCTTCAGAAAACTTGACAGGATATAAAGCTTGATAAAGGTCCAATATGGATGATGCTGACTGAACAAGGATCGTCCCAGGTGCCGATGAAGTATCCTTCGAGGAAGACGAACCAAAGAGATTGGAAGCGAAGAACAGCTTGCTCTCGTCGATGACAGTTTCCACCATTTTAATGACTCGTTTGGCTCGTTTGGGCACCTTGTAGAACTCTTTCGGCGCTATCGTGGTCACTACGTCAGCAGGGCGCTTTCCTGGATTCAGACGACTTGATTTCAGCCTAGGTTCCCGTTCGGGCAGTTGTCTGGGAGAAGGAGGTGTAAATGTAACACGTGGTTCATGTTCTGTAGGAAGCGGAGACACAATGGCGGTGGTTGAAAGGGAGGAAGAACCGTTGATATGTTTTTTATTCTTGGAAGCTAGCTTCTCTAATCGAGTAGCGGCTTTTGGAGAAACCACAGAAGTGGACGGGGTGGGGGTGCCGGTTCGGGGATGGTGTTCGTCTCAGGGGGATCTGACCAAGGGTCATCCCAAGCATTGTCTTCTGGTATTTCCTCGGTTGGAAGATTGTCTTCTTCATTCCATCCCCATGCAGCAGCTGGATCCTGATCATCGTCATTCACCTCTTCTTTCTTGTCGACGTCCATTGATTCCGCTTGTGGTTCTGGTTGAGATTCTGGCTCTGGCTCTGGCTCTGCGTCCATATCGTCGTCAAAGCCCCATCCATCCGCAGAGTCATCCACAGGATTCGCCGTCACTGGTTCGTCCAAGCCCCAAGCATCCTCGTTTACGTCTTCGTCGACCTGAACAGGGACAACGGTGGGCAAAGAAGTCTCTAGACCTCCCTCGCTCACTGCACTGAAGGTGTCATTGGGATCCTCAAGTTCGATAATCTCTTTGCGCGCAAGCTCTAGTATTTCAACCCTTCGTCGTCGCTCATAATGGCCAGAAACGCCATCAGACCACGCTTTGATAGACCCGTCATTCTTGGCACTTTCCAGAAGTTTGTTTATGTCCTTTTCTTCGAACAATACGGCTCGCTTCAGCAGGCTGAGGTATGCGGGAAGAAGACCGAAAGAGGAAGGAAGTGCAGGCATGAGGAGATTGTCGAGAACGCTCGTCGTAATAGGCTTACTTAAGGAGCGCGTTAGCTGAGCTGCATCCTGAGGAAGAAGATGCGGAAATATGTGGGAATATAGGAAATCCAGGATATGTGAGACGTTCTCCAGGCGTGAACTGAGGTCTTCGGTGTTCGGTGGTGAGGGGAACAGTGATAGTTTCGCTTCATTCGCCAAAGAAGTTTCAATAGACAAGGAGTATGGTTGTTTGAGGACATGGTCGACAAAGTGTGTCAGGAGATCTCTACGAAGAGTAGCCAGGTGATTTGACAATGAAGTAGATGCAAGGGAATGGAGGATTGAAGGAAGTTGAAGCATTGTGTCCGACTGCCGTACTAAAAGATCGCTCAGCGGGGTGTCCATGTCTCAACAAGAGAGCATACCTTGGACAATGGAATGTATTACAATTTCGATGGGGGAAATAATGATGCTTCTTGAATAGGCATCACTTAGTTGGTCCTGCACTCGGGCCTGGGTAGTGGTGAATTTGTGCTGCAAAGAGGACGTCTCCTCGATAAAAGATTCCACAGTAATTTAACGATCTATCCTCACCTTCAAGTCGACGACCACGCTTGTTTGTTTGAGGAATTCCGGCATCCCTTCGAGTAATTCTTCGACTTTTCGACTCGCATCGACAGCTTCTGGTAAATTCCCCGAGTTAACCAAGGAAATTAGGTACGAGAACGCGTCTCGACATCGTGAGATATACGATAGGCCACTATAGACGGCTTCCACATCACTGGCTTCCTGGGCCAGAGCCGAATGTGTCCTCAAGGTAGTCAACAGAGTTGGAAGAAGTCCTTTCTAAAGAAAAATCTATTTAATTTACGGAAACATAATACTAAGATATTACGCTACCTCTGGGTTGGAAATTGCGTCGCTCAATTCATCCACTCTGGCAGTGAGCGACCCAAACCGACTCTGTACGGACTTCGAAGTCTCGAGCTGGTGCTCGAATCGAGGAAGGTCGGACTGGATCCTGTCATGTATGCGTTGCTGTTGTGAGTTTCGGGGGACATACATTAGACAGTGATATGTGCACCGAGAGCTAGTAATAACCCACCTTTGTCGCCTGAATTGACTCATCCAATTCACGAATCCATGATGACGCCAAGGACGAATTTAGAGTACTCTTAGTCGCTGTGTCGATTTTATACAGAATCTTTGAAGAAACATCCACCGGCGTCGGCCGTTTAGGAAGATGGTCCGGTACTGGAAAGGCCATTATGTATGCTTTGCATAGACAGGAAACCTGCGGCTAGGAGGAAGTGGTGGGTAGTAACAAGAATGTGGCCAAACCACGTGGACGCGAGCAGCGACGTCAGGTCACTGTTGGTCACCATCTTTCTACTACGACAATCATGCTGGGACGCGTATTTCTTTTGCTTGCCGCGGTAGGCATATTCCATGGTACGTTTATTGCTTCTCGAAACGATGTAAAGCACATACTCACATCCTCGACAGCGGCGTTCTCAACGTACGAACGTAGGTTGACTGGTTGACTGCATACACACCATCTAACCATTGCCATTCGACAGACCTTTCCCATCTGAAAGCGCTTGAACGACCAGAGGGACCAATTCCTCAAGATGTAATTACCTCTTGATATCAATATCTGGATATATTCCTTCTCAACTCAACGGGTTTCTTGTTCAGATCGTTCTGGAGACCTTCGGTGCCCTCTTCTTGGGCATCCTGGGAGCATGTTTGAACACACCACCTTTTAAAGAGATAACGTGGTCCAGCGAAATGAGAAAACAGTGCGTTTAGACTTTTTCCTTCACGAAGAGCTGTCCTCTCACACGCTTCTCAGTAAAATCGACGAAATGGACTCAAGGCTTGGCTTTGCTAGCTATGTTAACCGGGGAAAACAAATATTTTCTAAACCTGTCACCGCGTCTAAGAGAGCTCAATAGCACCGTTTCTGATATAAACATTTGCCATCTTGGTTGGATCCTGTACCTCAATGCAATTGGCGCCCGCTGAGTGTCGGTCGTTCCTCGGCCAAAAATGTCATGCGTTCTGGTTATTTTCTTTCTACATCAAGCCTGGCCTTCACCGACCACCTCGCTCTCTTTTCTTCAATGGCGAAGTGTCAATTCTCGAAGCATTGCGTGCTTGTCTGGTCACCTTCAAGGTGGCGTTCCGATGTCATAGGTACAAGTACACTTACAATTACATTACACGTTGACAATATTTAAGTATCAAGTACGCGTGCACAACGAAAGATCTACAAAATTTCAGAAAAAACATATAGTGATCCATGTCCATCGGAAGCAAGACAAAAACTTCTCTATGAGCATTTTCAGAAGCGTTGATTAATTAGACTGGCGTTCTGAACTGTCGAATATCGCCGTCAACCGAGTGACAGCATAACATTCTCTTTTCAACTTACCACCTAATAGTACTTACATCATAAGCACGGCCCTGGCTTGATGCTTGCGCGCCCCTAGCCAAAACCGCTCGAGGAACTCTGAGCCCGTCATTCGGCCGTCTCCGTTTAGCGTGTGCAAAACAATGTTACAATAGGCCATGCAATCGTTACATGTCTGGCCATTTGGGCAGGTCACCGGAACGTGTTCGTATCGTTGTTCTCTACAACTCTCACAAACCCGGGGCCGTCGCATATTCTTGACTCTTCTTCGCTGCTCTCTATCTCTATCGATAGACAGGGTCATATACCTACCCTGCGATGAAGAACACCACCAAGATAGGGATCGTGCTCGCAATTAGCGTGGCGTTCTTTGGCGCAGAAATAGCAGGTACCTCGTTTTGGGCCCTTGAGCCGGGTCTATCGAGCAGCAGATGGCTAATTCGAATGCTTGAACCTAGTTGGATTCAAGACTAAAAGTCTTGCTCTGATTGCAGATGCAGTTCGTCACTGGTCATTCATTTCCGCGATGTCCATTCACTGATACACGCGGTCGTCCCAAAGTTCCATTATCTTAATGTGAGTAAAATTTAATCCACGCCGAGTCTACTCAATACCGACGACCTCACAGGACATCGTGGCATAGTACATCTCTATTCATATTTCTTGTTGGACAAGTGATTTATCTTCAAAACCAGTGCAATTGCGTTTGCTGCAGCTTATGTATGTGTTGCATTCCATATCTTGTCCAATTTTTCTCGAGGTTGATGTAATTTATATGAAAAACAGCTTCAAGAACGCGGACAGCACGTAAGTGGAATGCGCGACAACCGCATGTTCCTGTCATATTCAACCTCGTGTTTCCTCAGACGCATAGCTTCACATATGCATTCCATCGCGCCGAGCTTGTCGGTATGAAGTCTAAAATTTCTAGCGCGCATGGCGTATCCATTTGCTGAAGTTAAAACTATTTTAGGTGCTTTTTTCAACGGCGTTTTCCTCCTGGCATTAGCGCTGTCAATATGCCTACAATCCATGGAACGATTCGTTCACGTGGAGGTGGTTGATTCCCCGAAGCTGGTTCTCATAATTGGTTGTATTGGCTTGGCTTTGAATATATTCAGTGCCATAGTCGTCCACGGTGAGAGTTCACGGATAATTAATTATACTCGAAGTTTTATTGAGTCATTCTAGACCACCACGGTCATGGACATAGTCATAGTGCCGCCACCTTCACTCCGGAATCACTAGAGCTGCGAAAGAAAAATGCCCAAAGAGATCTCATAGTGAGAACCACGCCTACTTATCCTCCAATTGGATATTTTTGACGTAGCCGACAAGCATGCGACACATAACCATAGAATTGACCCTCCGGTCGACGCACCGCAGCATAATCTCGGTCTCATTGGCGTTCTCGTACATCTGTGCGGCGACGCCATGAATAGTACGCTATCGTCGACCCTCATTTTGTTCTCCCAAATTCTGACATGCACTGTGCTCAGATATTGGGGTCATTATTGCCGCTGTAATATTTATGAAGCTTGGGTCCCCAAAACGTTTCTACGCCGATCCTGCTGTCTCTATGGCTATTAGCTTCGTAATTTTTGCCAGCGCAATTCCGATGAGTATGTCAGAATATTCTCCGAGAACGTACCCCAAAACTCATATCACGCCCATAGCGCTAAAGTCGGGTAGAATACTGTTGGAAGCTTCGCCAATTCATCTCGATCTAGCGAAGGTCAAGGAGGACCTTCTCTCGGTATGTTCTTTCACACCTTACCGTCCATGCACATGCTAGAATAAATCACCCTAGATTCCTGATGTTCTTTCGGTTCACGACCTTCACGTCTGGCATTTATCCCAATCGTGAGTAGACCCCCGATTCTTGTCACGACGACGCACACTCTCCGAAGAAAGTGAAGCACACATTGAACTGCCAATTCTAGGGTCATATTAGGTTCCCTTCACGTCTGCGTCCCTCTTGGCACATCCCTTGAACAATGGGAGAAGACGGAGCGCTATCTGCAGCACTGTTTCGAAGAATATGGGATTAACCATGTCACAATCTCTCCTGAAATCCACAGGGATTTCCAGACGCTGACTCAATCAACGGAAGACGTGAAAGGGGGTTGTAGGCTACCTTCGCATGATGATTTTGGATGCGCCGTTAGTGATTTGAAGAAGCGAAGAGTCGCAATGTCTGCTTCTAGTGCTTGACATTGGAACTAGAGGGGTATTCCGGTTAAAAGCCCCGGATGATAGACGAGCGTGCCTTTATCCCAACTCCGCGAAAAAGTGTATTATAGTACGACTGTATCTGTTACCTGTAGATAAACTAAGTACAGTACTTTGAATACAGACTCTTAGACCCATTCACACCTTCCGTAACTTTGGATAGATACTCAGGCTATCAGAATGCGTTCGTGGAACTCGCTACATTCCCTGGTGTGCTTCCAAGAGGGAATTTGTCCTCAATGGTATCTCCTTATTGTGCTGTCGAGGTTCGGGTAACGGTAAGAATGGAGGGAATTCAGGAAATGACGAAACTATATCGCCACCAAGTGTAACCCCCTGATCCATAGGCCTTGTCAAAGGAAGATAGTGCAATTGAGAGCAGTGGTTGTTAGGACAAGGAAAAAGAATTTGTTTACCACCGGATCACAAGAGATAGGCGTCAGCGCTGGGGGTGGTCAGGAGGTCCAAAGGATTCAGTAACGGCGACCGTGGGTCATATGGAGAAGACTTGGCCATTGTGGGCGACGTCGCGATATGACTTTGAAGTGCCAGCGAGATAGGCTGGCCGGCGAGCTGCGAAGGAAGACGACTGCGCGAAAATCTTCCAAAGTTGCTTGAATGGAAACATTCGTCGCAGCATGTGAGCTGATACGATCCCGCTGACGCGGCCTGAACTTTTCGGGGGATAGTTCCCGAAACTGGATTCTTTTCCGAGATACGATGGGCTGAGATGGCTCCGGCTGGTCATATGGTTCCGTCTATCCGACAATGGCAATAAGAAAACAAAGTACAGTGTGGGGTAAGTGGTGAAGGAACTGCGCAATCTAGCCCGAAGGAGGGGCCAGAACATGGCAACAAGGGTCATTCGACAGAGTTGGTATGTTGAGGAATGAAGATCTGGCGATAATGAAATCACTCATCCTGAATTGAGCCGAACGACCCCGTTCTGCTGTCAGGATGGATCCTATCACTGCTTCTTCTCGTCCGAGTCCTCGCAATGGAATACTTTGCTGCAGGACCGTCGAAAAAGGGGCATATTCCGGAAGACTCCAGACAAATGTATGTCTAAACGGTGCATTTTCATTCCGAGCAATGTCCTGAAATTTCGGATAGTTGTCGAATTACCGGGTAGGAGGAAAGGATACCAGCTTCAATAGGAGTGGACGACCGTGTAGGGGTTCGTTTGATCGGTGCAGCTCAAAGACTCACGGACCACTGGATGCCGCCAGATAAGAGATTAGCCTTGGCCCATTAGCCATCGATTCGTATCGATATTGACTAGTTGGGAAGGCTGCTTCTTACGTGGCTGTGTTCTTCTGTAACATTGTTGAGAATTTTTTTTTGGGACGCGTAAGCGAAGATTTTGGATGAGGCACATGGATGGACCTGTAGTTCTTGCCGGTCCACACCGTCAGTTTCTGGGAGATGAACCACTGCACCACATTGACAAAGTTAATATTAATGGCACAAAGATTAACCGTGGACACCAGGAATTTTTGGAATGTGCGTATGTACGCAGATCGCCTTTTTGCTGACCGTATAACGAGAAATTTTTGGGGTAGACTGGTAAGCGGAGTGGGGAAGTGTACTCGGACAGGGAACGAAAAGCTGTGGAGAGGATGCAGGCTATGACACTCCGTGTGGTGAACGCAACGACCGGAAGACACCGGGACATCCTCGAGGCAAAGACTTGGTCTATGAACTGCAACGTGTTGGGTCACGCGTGGGAGGCGAGGCCAACATGAGGCAGAGGCGGTCCCAAAATCTGAGCGAAATTAGAGCATAGAGTGGGGGTTCTGGTCCTCCGGACCTTTTTTTGTGGCCCTTCATGAAAGAGGATGGATGTGGGTCCAGCTGAATCCGAAAGAGTTATCATCAAGCTATTATCATGTAGAATAAGTGTCGAATATTTACGAGAAAAAAACTACTCACCTCTCGGGTATGCAGTAAGTAGTAAGAAGTTTTTCGTTTCGGCAGATGCAGTGAAATTTGAGTTCGAGTCACGGAGAGAGAATAACTAGGAAGCCATTTCATAGGTGCTGCGCGGTGGAGCCCTAAATCCCCGTTAGCACCGGGAAATTGGCTGCGAATCTTGAGTCAAGTTACTGAATATGTTTTGAAAAGGCCACGCAAGACCCGTGCGGAGTGGAATGGTCGAGAATATGGTCGAGAAGCGCTCGACTATTGGGTTTACTACGGGCGCGTGTGCATTTGGGTTTGGGTTGGGTTGAGCGCGTATCAGCTGCAAAATATGGCCCATGTTCCGATCGGTGGCACTTGATAGATAATTTGACTTGCATAGCAGCAATGTCCACGAGGGCTCTCTCTTCTCGGCAAGGGCGTTGGAATGAGAACATTGAATCAATAGGGCCATGAGCCCTTCATGAACAATGGTTGTTTGGCGACCAGACCAGAATATGCCCGAAAGCTGTCGGCACAATGCGTTAGCGATGACCTGCAACGAGGCAAGGTTTTATGATGAAAGAGAGCATCGGACATGAAGAAATGAGGAAATCCGACGAGGACTCCACACAGCCAAAGCCTTGAAATAACCGGACGGTTGGGATTCGTCTCCAACCCAAATTGGGGCCAGGCACGCCACGTGACCGGTTCTCGGGTATGAGACTAATGGGAATGTGGCCCGATCGGGAAATCTACCAAAGCTGTGTGTGGCCCCGATCTTCCTTGCCATCTGGGTCCGTCTCATCGACAAACCGCACCGAGATTGAACCTCCGAGTCAGCTTTTGCGGGCCTATAAAATGCTCAATGCTCCACTCTTGTTTTTTGCAGTTGATCCGTCAGGGCCTCAGCCCCGTTTTCTCCTGAACTTCCTTCTCTTTCGACATTTTGGCGATGGTGTCTGACACAGCCAAGGGCTCGAAATCACCTTCTAACATGGGTTTGAAGCCCCTCAAACGTGGTAAAGCATGTATGAGCTGCAGGTGCGTTGCATACGAATATCTTTCAGGTAGGGTTTTCTGACATTATCTCAAAGATTTTTGAAGATTGTGAGTGGCATTCTTTTTGTTTTGTTTCTGTTGCAGCTAACATTCTTCGTGTGTTTAGAAATGCGATGGCGAGAGGCCAATATGTGGACCTTGTCAAGCACACCCAAGGGATGACGAGTGCGAATATGCGGATGGGCCTGGGAGGTCGAGGACCAAGGTGTTGGAGGATACTGTTTCGCGGTTGGAGGCACGGTTGCTCGAGCTAGAGAACCCGGAGAGCTCGACACCTTCAGTCACGCTCCATGATCCATACCACAGTTTCAAAGACCATCGTCTGTCCAAGTCACCTCCTTTGCACATCCCAGAACCTTCCACCGTCTTCAGTCCCCTCTCACCATTCTCTCCAAGCTCGACGACATCGAGTCTTCCTTCTGGTAGGCACTGGAACACATTCTCAACACTCGAGCCAAATACTGAATTATCAGGATCGAGCGGATCCTCTACATCACCCGTTCGATACCCTATAGCTATGCCATATATTGGCAATGAGGTTTGTTCTCGAATATTCTTCTACTCTCTCCTCATTAACATTTCCTTCTTTTCAAGGAGCCATCTCTTGGGCTTCTTCAAGCCTCGTACGTCATCGATTTTACTCGGGTGCTTTCGGTTCTCTATAACTTTTTATTTTAGTTTCGACAAATTTTTTCCTCATGCTACGCAATTCGGCTTCTTTATGCACGTTCCTACCTTTCGTCGGTCCGCTCTCCTAGCTTTCCCCTCAGGCCACCATTCCCGCCCTACGCCTGGTCTTATCAGCGTCGTCCATCTTCTAGGCATCCATTTTTGCCAACCTGAAGGCCTCCATAACCAGGAGACATCTTTGTTGACTCGAGCCGTGCAGCACGTTGCCACGGACTTGTTTGGCTCACATCCGAACAAAATCGTCAACACTCTCCAGGCTGAGATCCTCCTCTCATATTATTTTATGCGCACAGGATTTTTGCTCGAAGCAAAGTGTCGTGCAGGAGCGGCCATAGCGCTCGCCATTGGTTCGGGCCTTCACAAAGTTCGTTCTGCAAACATCACAGCGCCGTCGACTCTGGGTATCATGCATGACCAACCTTACACGCTACCACTGCCTACGGACACTTTGCAGGAGGCTGAGCGGATAAATGGTTTCTGGTCTGTGCTTATGCTTCACAAGTTCATTTCCGTAGCTTTGGAGCCTCCAGCACAAGTTTGTGGAGTCCTCGAAGCACCTGGGATGCAAATCGACACACCGTGGCCTATAGATATGGACAATTTCGAAGAGGTCAGTCATAATCTTCGCTTTTCACTGCATGTTCTGGTGCTGAAATGTTATTAGGGCATCATTCGGCCAGATCTACGAGGCAATTCGACAGTTAGGGCCTTTCTTAATGGATATCCGGCAGACCCCGACTCACCGCTTGCATTGACGGCCAAGGCAGCCATTTTGTTCCATCGTGCTGCTCACCTAACAGGTCAATGGTCACCTAGTGAGTTTTTAAAAAAATCTTCATTGACGATTTGCAAACTAAGACGTTTGCTAGCAATGTCTCCCAGAGATCAAGTTTCCTATGACGCGGCAGCCAAGTCTGTCAATGGCCTCATTGAGACATTCCGTGCAAATCTGGCCCCGATACCGAAATACGAGACACGCGACCCCAACATCCGCAATCTCCTTTTGACCCACGCCCTCGTGGATGCAGCGTCAATAAAGCTGCACTGGATCTTCGCATATGCCTATGCCACATCGAAGCAGATTTGCCTTTCCGCAGCTCGGAACATGGTCAATTACGGCGACCTTAATCTGCAGGATATTGGTTATATCAACCCTATCATGGGGGTAAGTTTTGTTGTCTCGTCCTTTGGTTGATGGACTGACTCATAATTTTTATAGAACCTGTGGATGACGGCTTGTCTCGTTTTCGTCGACGAAATTTCACGTACGCGACAGCTCAAGTCTTCGTGGCCGGATGCTCCAGCTGTTGAAGATGAGCTGATGGAATGCTATCGGAATGGGTTGAAGGCCCTGAGTCTCTTCTCCCAAGAGAGCACTCTAATGCGTGAGTAACCATTATCTCTCGCGCCATGAATATTTTCAACTCAGCTCGCTTTGCAGGATTTCAATTAACCAAGGTGCAGGAAGCATTCGAGGCTATCTAACTGACATTTGCATTGACGTTTTTCCCTTCCTCACACGGACATTTTCTTCATCATCTCATCATTAACGGCATCCCCATCTCGCGCACATATCTTGGAAATCTTTCTCTAATTCGGTTGTACTTCACCATACCCAGCATCACAACCTTCGATACCTCCACTGTGATACCGCGTCCCACAGCCAACTTAACGAACCCATCATGACCCTACATTTCTTTTTACCTTTCTCTGTTGTACATTCACAGTCCCCCATCCATATGCAAGCCACATTCGATTTTCTTCGTCATTCCTTTTTGTACTTTTATAATAGTGGATTTTTTTTCGTAATAAGTCCTCTCCAGTTTTCTCGCTGTCTCTACCTCTACACTCATAGCTCCTACAACACACATACTGTATTTATAGTCAACCGCTCTGCCTTCTAATTGTAGCCTCAGAAAAACGTTTCCGTTCCATCTGCATTTATAGATTTTCTGACTATGCATAACTCTCTTCTTTTCCTTAGTCATGTAGAACACTCATACAATGCATAACGCAATTGACGTCGGCTCGTCTTCCATTTGTGTGAGGTGAAAAAAAACTTTGACAGAACAGTCTATTATTGGTCATCGTGAAAAAAATGCAGAGCAACTTGCCGACTTGCGGAATGGTCCTTTGCTTCCATTACCAGATTTTGACCTAGAAATGTCAGTCAGTTCAAATCTTCAAACGCATGTTCCTTGATCTCCGGCTTTCTACCAGTGTCAGCCCGGGGCCATGTAAACCCGGTAAGGAAGGGAGGTATGTAAGTACTTCCGTTGACTACGGAAGCTTGCCATGCTCAAGTCCTCGCATGGCCTCCTGGCCCTCGAGTCGGAAAACTACGATCATGATCGAGCATCTCATGTCAACGAAGCCCAGAAGGAGTCAGAATGGGTAAAACGCACGATGCGCCTCTCTTTAATTCACCGGTCTACCCACAAATATTACTAGATCTAATCAACGTGGCTGCACGTCCGGATTAGGGAGAATGTGGCACAACCTTGCATCGTGTCCGCAAACGATGTACCAATGTCGATCCTTGGGCATCTACATACACTCCGCAACGTCGGGAGCCTTGTCCAATGAGGCTAGTATACCGCGGAAATGCAATTCAGTAGGAAAATTGGCCTCTATTCCTTTTACACGAATTATTTTGTCGTCAAAAGTATAGGATGTGGATCGGGGTTGTGAAGCATGCAGGATACCAACCAGGTTGCGTTGGAGCAAAAGGGAGGGATCCTAGGCCGCCTTGGTGGATAATTCGATGGCATTCTTAAAGGCGCCGAGTAAGGCCGTCAATTGCATCTTTTCACTGCCGCCCGATGCTAACCGGTGCCTTAACATATGCCATTAACATCAACGGTATAGACACGAAGAAAAATAAGTGTGAGCTCACTCTGTGGTGGCCAAATGGTCGAGGAGATAGATTCTTGCGTGAGGTTTGAGTTCGACGGTTTCCAGGTACTCATATGCGCCAGTTAGAAGATCTTGGAGGGCCAGACCTCGTTCCGTTTTGAGTTTAGATATCACTGCTCGACGTGGGTCGTGAAAAATTAATAACCATAGACTGAAACTGAAACTCACTTTGGTATGAAGTTGTAAATTCGTCCGAGAGCATTGAATTGATGATGGCTTCAATATCAGAGGGATGTGGACTTCCAGTACAGTTGTAGATTTCTGTTTCCCCGACAATATCGTACGCGGCATGGCAAGCTTGCAAAACGTTGAGAGCTCGTCTCATGTCGCCTCTAGAAAGCTTTAAAAGAGCTTTTTTGCCATCACTTGTTAAACTGACACTGGATAAAATAGCACAGAGTTAGCAGAAAGAGGAGAAGAAAAGAGTATAGGTTACCCTTCTGCTTCTACCACTGTAGCTAATCGTTTCTCAACTTGTGCTATTGGCAAAGGCGAGAACCTGAAACGCGTGCATCGACTTTGAATAGCTGGCGTAATTTTGTTGACATAATTGCAGATGATGCAAAAGCGGACATTCTTGGTATATTGTTCGATAACGCGACGAAGGGCGGCTTGCGCTTGCTGGGTCATCATGTCGGCTTCGTCCAGGATGATGAGCTTGAAACCTTTGGAGAACAGAGTCCTTGTTTCCGCAAATTGCTTGACTTGTTCACGAACAACATCAATACCACGTTCGTCAGAGGCATTGAGCTGAAATAAGAGGCAAGATCCATCATGGAGCTCATGGACACAAGCAAAGGCGGAGAAGGTACCTCAAGAATTTGTTTCCGATAATCTGCGCCATAGATGCGCCGGGCCACCGCAAGGATCGTTGATGTCTTTCCTGTTCCAGGAGGCCCATAAAACAGCAAGTGAGGAAGTCTGTTCTTCTCAATGAACCTTTCAACTGGTGGCACGTTAGGGAGATGAACGAGACGAAAACACGCGACTCACTGGTTGTAATGATATCTTTGTGCGATACTACATCATCCAGTTGGATTGGTCTGTATTTCTCAACCCTTTTAAAGTGAAATAAGGCGCATGACACGCTCCAGGAAGAAATAATAGGTACCATGGCAAACTGTCGTTATCGATAGGATGGTCGTGCTGGGTAGCCTTGGCTTTGCCCTTTGCGATAGAAGATGGAAATTCTGCATCCAACATTTGTGCATCTTCGTCGGTGACCATGGTTGACGCGTGTAATGAGAGAGTAGCTACTAGTTGGAGAAGGTAGACCGCGTCGAATGAAACGCGTCAAATGGATCGATGCTTGCACGTGAACGGCGCGGGCTTGTTTGTAAGCATTTGTCGGGATGAATCATAAACCTTATTTGATGACGCACGGGCCATACACAGATGACAAATCAGGTCCTGTATATAAGCCAGTCCTCAATTTCACTTTTCTTCAAACGTCGGCTCTTGCTTTTGTCAAAGACTCCATCGTTCATATCGTTGGACAGACCAAAGCGTCCGTGAACATGCAGATTTTCGTGAAGACGTGTGTACAGTCCATTTATCGCAAGTATTCTTGATGCTGAATTTTTTTTTGCAGCCTTACGGGCAAAACCATCACCTTGGAGGTGGAGTCTTCGGACACCATCGACAATGTCAAGGCCAAAATCCAAGACAAAGAGGGGTGCGTGATTCTCTTCCAGGAATTGTTATCTTGCTCATATTTTATTCTAGTATCCCCCCTGATCAGCAACGTCTGATCTTTGCTGGAAAGCAACTCGAGGACGGTCGCACCCTCAGCGACTACAACATCCAGAAGGAGTCTACTCTCCACCTGGTGCTCCGCCTCCGTGGTGGTGCTAAGAAGAGGAAGAAGAAGACCTACAACGTATGTACCTCTCCATTATACACATTTCGCCGTCTAACAAATTACCATATAGACACCCAAGAAGATCAAGCATAAGCGCAAGAAGGTCAAGATGTCGATCTTGAAGTACTACAAGGTCGACTCCGACGGCAAGATCAAGCGTCTCCGTCGTGAGTGCCCCAGCGCCGAGTGCGGTGCCGGTATCTTCGTATGTCCTCTATATATTTCAATGCAGTTGGGTTTCTAACTTTACCTTCAGATGGCTTTCCACAAGGATCGTCAATACTGCGGCAAGTGCGGTTTGACTTACACCTTCCAGCCTGGCACCAAGCCCCCGGTCGTCTAAATGACATCCTTTCGATGTTAACTTGGCTGTAGATTGTTGGGTTGACCATGCCTTCTTGCTCTGATATGTTGTATGGTTACGAATCAATGATATATGCTTCAAACAGCCATCACCTTATTATCAATTTCTTTGAGAGCTGTCTACCTTTAGCCTAAGAGGGCATTGTGAGTATGTAAAAACTGAGCATCGGTATATTATTCTGATGTCCTGAATCAATGCATCGAGGACCAAGTCGTTGAAGTCAATCGAAATAATATTAAAATATATTATGGTAGATACGGATAGAACTAAGGAGGGTTCGTCATTTTACAGGTGTGGAATATATAGTCTACAGGATCTATAGAGGTCAATAAGCGATATCTGGAAAGTCTAAGTCTAGATAGAAGGTATTATAATGTGTGCAGTCTACTGTCTAAGAACAAGTCAAAGGTGGAAAGTGTCATAAACCTATCCGAGCTTGGCGCAAGTCTTGTGGACGATACTTCGCAAAGCATCTTTTGTGTCTGTCCAGACCTGACTATCTTCGCAGGGGCCTTCCAAATCCTGCAGGAATGGGAACAACTGGTGTAGATATCGGACAAGTTCCATAGGATTCGATGTTTCAAGTTGTGCAACAGTGAGACTTTGCACTTGGCTGGCAATCGTATTCTGGGCGGCAGGTGGAAGAACTTGCAAGTCGTCGATTATCAAAGGTAAAATCAACTTTCTGAGCTTCGGTAACCTCGTGGCGAATAAAGCAAGAGCAGATATGGTCATCTGCGAGGATCCGACAACTGGAAATTCGTCGGTTTGGAGCCCACATCCCAAATCAAGATGCTCAAGGTCTGGCCACCAAGTCACCAGCTTCCCGATATCCTGATTGCTCATGGCAGGTGGAAGTGTGAAGTCGCAAGAGAAGTGGCGAAGATGCTTGAGGCCACGCAAACCTTGCATGGTTTCGATGGGCACGCATGGGGTAATATGGCTCGGCGTAATTTGGGAAGTTTGGTTTGTATCCGAAGGAATAGATGAAATTGGCTCAGGGATTTCGAAGTGATGTTCCAAAGCAAGATGGCGGAGGGTATTCCCAGTTTTGTTGGAGATAGATACAAAAATGGTATCCCACGATGTGGTAGATGGAGAGATGTCGTCCAATTCTATATGCAGATGTTGAAGAGTATTAGGTTGAATATGGTGTAGGATATTCTCTATGGTGGGGGTCTTGGCGCGGATGTGCAATTTGCTTAGCGAAGGTAAGGTTGTATAATCTTGAGGTACGTGAATGTCGTCTAAGTTGGTATATTCTATATGTCCTGCATGTATTTCGAGATCTAGGAGGTGAGGAAAGCCGATGACAGCCATGAACGTCTCGGGCAACAAGGAATGACCAAGTCGAAGGGAAAGGGAATGGAGGAGACGCATGCTGGAAATGATGCGGTTTAAGCGTTTCGACGCCAGGCCGCGAAGGCTGATACGCCGAAGTTCTGGGCAACAAGCATTGACTTGTTCGAGGTATTCACATAGTGTGGTGTCCATAAAAGACGAAGTGGCTTTGAAGCCCAGGTCGATATCAAGGTGGCGAAGGGCCGGCGATAAATTTAAAGGCATCAAAAGGGCTGTGCATCTAGGGATGGAAATATGGGCTGTTGCAAGGTTGGGTAGGGCGGTCTTCCACGTATACGAAAAAGGCGAGAATACTCCAACGCTTGGATGTATCTTGATTTCCTGTCGGTGACTGACATGCTTGACACGTTGAGCGTATGAATGGAATGTGCCCAAATCATCGTTGGAAGTTTGATTTAAGAACACCTGAGAATATTGTCAGTATCTCGAAGATCTTGCAATCGAGAAAAAAACATACATATTCGCCATTTATTACAGAGACACTTGGTAGTAGAAGGAGTAATGGTCCAAAGGAAAAAAGACGATCCCAAATAAAATCTAGGGCAGGATCCTTCCAAGCTTTGCAGGCGCGAGCTGCAGAAACGAGAGACGATCGGTCATTTTCTGAGGAGAAATAAAAAATCTGTCGTAATATCTCATCTATCAGCAGAGCTGAATGCATTCCTGGGGGATTGGAAGACGCAGAAGTTGCAGAGTAGGCCTGGGGTTGGTATAAAATAATGTTGCCTCTAAGCTCTAATCGCTGGGTCTAAATGTCTGTTAGAGAGATATGTGATTGACATTATAAAGCTACGCACATATAGACCTGTGACCTCTTTCGCCTGTACACTTGGTACACACTTCGTATTCACCAACCAGATCGAAGAAGAAAAATGTTGGCGGTGACGATGATTGGTTCGCTGTCAAAGTTTGGAACAGAGGGGGAATACAAACAATGATCGCAATTGGCGGATCAAATTAGGCTCGATGCCGAAATGTGCGCCACCGTCTCAACTTTCAAGACGAAAGTATATCCAGTAACGTTAAACCTAAATCAGAATGTCAACTGATAGTTAGAGCAAGGTTAGACGTAAGGACACAATCCTTGTACAGAATAAAAAAGAATTTATGAAGCTTTATACTGTTAAAATTTGGATGTGCCACGCCGGAGTAAATGCCCTTTGCTGAGGCAGGAGCCTCAAATTGGATTCGGAATCCAGTAAAGATATTCCAACCAGAAACTCGGCTGGTGCTGAAGGCGGAGAGATATTAAAGTTAGACAGATTATTTTGCAGGCGGAAATTATATGCTTGGAGGATAGTCAGCTCTGAACGATTGCGAACTTTTCAATGACAAATTCTTACAGCAAAAAATTCCAGTTACGCTGGAATTTCGAGCCCAATCAGAGACACTCTTTAATGCCCTTGATTTCCTTGGAGACATTTTTTCCTAGCAACCTGAAATGACAATTGGGTTAGAAACTTTTATGGTTGGAAAGTCCTCCGAGATCCCACCTTCACATATCTTCGTATTGGAGAATTAATATTTATGAGTTGTTAGCGATATGAATGAATAAAGGAGCGCCTTTATACCGTCTTCCGATGAGAGTTGGGGTAAGGGGCATTAATATTGAAGAGCAGCAAAGTTGTCTAGGATGTTGCCACAAAATATAAACGGTATAGTACATCAACACCCCTGAATTGTTCTATTCAGATTCAATTGTTATTTAATACTGTGAGGGGACTGACATTCCGAAAGTAAGCGTCAATCGATATTAGATGGAGCGGGCGGCCTGTCGACGCTCTGAACACGTTCGTACAGTTCTCGTTTCTTTTGGGACGCACGAAGATCTTCCTCTCTCTGTTTCATTTTCTCGCGCCGCCGTTCGTCATCTCGCAAGACTCCTTTATACATCGTCTATTGAGATGTTGGTTTAGAAGTCACTTCGAAGGAGACAGAATGACCGCTCACATCGCGTTCTTGCTGCTGTTGAAGTGAACGGCGAAGATAGTTAGCGTAGAAAAGAGGATAGCGCCAAAAAGGGTGCTGTAGCCCTCCTGGTCGCCATTCACTAAAAAAGCAACACGCTGCTCTGTCAGAAGTCGGCCTACAGTATCGAATGTAGAGAATCCCGCGATGCGAAATTGCGAGCGACTTTCAATGAAGTTTATTTGAGATCATGATCGGCAGGCCGTGACACAGTGCACAGACCAGGATCAACGGACGCTCCGCCAACACGCGCAAATAATCATATCCTCCTTTTCTCATTCAACAAGTACCTTCTCGTCGTCTTCCTCGATTCCTATACATACTTCCTGCCACTGAGCTGGCTCCGTTCTGGACATTATCATCATGTCACTACCGGAGGTGAGTTTCACGATAGTATACCATCCTGGAACGCTGATCCTTATAGTGCTGGAGTTCGAGGCAATCCTTAAAGAGGTCGTCAATGCAAAGCGGCTGTCTGCGTCAAAAATGACGAACCTTACAGACATCGCCATGAAAAATATGGAGGTGCGTTGAATTTAATTCTTCCCTGATGCTCCGCTCATCGATTGTCCGAATATCCAGCATGATACACAGCTTGTTTCTATTCTGTACCGCACGCATAAGAGCTTGCCAAATACTTCTGCTAAGGTGTCCAGCCTTTATATTTTCGATGCGCTTTCGAGAGCGGCAAAGCACCATGCAACAAAGCATGGCCTCTCAGGCGATGCTTTTACCCAACCAGGCAACTCGGCTTCATTTCTTTTCAAGGTCGGCGGAGTCGTGGAGGGTTTATTTCAAGATATGGTTACATCTGGTTCCATGGAGTCAAAGGTCAGTTTTTCTTTAGTTTCCCGGCCATGTTTCCGT
This sequence comes from Flammula alnicola, assembly GCA_015499995.1. NCBI lineage: Eukaryota > Fungi > Basidiomycota > Agaricomycetes > Agaricales > Strophariaceae > Flammula > Flammula alnicola. Next base: position 15,962 of record JADNRV010000023.1, on the reverse strand, counting down.
CTACCCTTCCTTCGACATTGGCCTGGAACCGACCTCTAGTCTTTCGACCAGTGGAGCTATGTTTGCGGCCTCGAAATGACCTCAGGCCTTACTCGTCCTCCGTAGACAACATTCTCTGCGGCGTAGGCGCCTTCGACACGCCGGGATAACATTTATTAAGCGGTCCTAACTCTTTTATTGCTACCTCTAGGAGAAAACGAAGAAGATCCTTGATATATGGGTAAAGGGAAATACTTTTCCATCTACGATCTTGTCACAGTTGTCGGATATCTTGAAGGGACCCCAAAAAGGTGCATATCGCAATTCTTATGTATTCGCTAAGTATTTCTCTACTTGTGCAATCCAACGTTTTGCCTACTCTTCAACTCCCACATATGAGTAAAATAACTAAAGTATATCCTGGTTTGTTTTTGTATCAGTGCCCGACGTATCAACACCCGCTGTGTCAGTACCCGACTCTAATACAACAACCTTGACCATCGACCCACGGTCCAATGCATCAACCTTGACCGTCGATCCACGGACAATTCCAGCGCCCTATGGTCCACCCCCAGGGCCTGCTGCCGGAAGCCCACCCATTCCAGCGGTGGATCCACAAGCGACCTTACTAGCATTGCTAACCCAAGCTGCAGCTAGTACTGCAAATATATCTACTCCGTAAGCATATCACTGTCTGCACTTGGAGATATTTCCCATACTGATACCTCCTCGTACATGTAGGCAAACATCGACAAATATAGGGATTCCTCCTCAGTTAGACGCCGCTCAACTGGCTGTGATACAACAGTTAGCCCATACGGCAGCTTCTGTACCGTCTGTTCCGCAATTCTTACCCCCTCCAGATTCTGTAAATGTCCAGAAATTTCCATCATCTTCTGGTGTTAATGGTAGTTCGCACTCACCGCCGTCCTATCGAAGTGAGCCTCGCGTGATGGTCGAGAGCGAACAAAGATATAGCGGGTACCGTAGTCCCGAAAGCAAGACTCGTCCAGATCCTCTTTTTGACGAACAAGACAACATGAGAGGAAGATATAGAGGAGGCTTTCGAAATCGAGGCCGAGGTGATAGATTCGGACGCGCCTGGGATCCTCGTGACCGTGACCATTATAAAGAGACAGACAGAGATCAGTCTCCTCCCCGCACGGGCAGAGGAGGTCGAAGCCGATCTAGAAGTCCTCCAAGTAGATACGCTGGCAGGAAAGGTTCTAGGTATTCTAGCCCACCTCGGAGACCATCAGCAGCGTCGCCACCCTCTTGGCAGCCGGCCAATGCTGCCAGACGGGAAAACGAACCTGGCAAGGACGAGTTTGGCAGAGATATTCGACCCGAATCACCCAGATCACCTTCAGTAGCCAACGACAAATCACCACCTTCCGCGCCAAAATCCCCAACCCATTCGGAACCACTCAGAAATTCTCGATCCCCTCTCGCAGCCACAACTAATCACGACTCTAATCATGACTCAAATTCTGTATCATCGTTGGTAACTGCGAATACATCTTCCACGAAGCCTGCTAGTGCACCACTAGTCACAAATTCAACGGCAATTGGACTAGGAATGGAGAATTTCAATTCTTCGCTGTTTGATTACACCTCTCCAGCTGCGTGGGAAGCATTAGGAAAAATGTGGCAGGTTACCCATGGGTACCTCCCATCGACTGAAGAACTCATGCAGTTCGTCATGACTTCTGGGAGCGCGCAACCAGCGCCAAATGCCTCACTGTCCAATCAAGATTTTACAAAAAGTTCAGTTCTACCACCAACAGGCAGGGGCAGGGGAAGGGGAAGGGATAAAGGAGGCTTTGGTGGAGGACGAGGCGGAACGATGTACGGCAATGGCCGAACCATGCAGGAAGATAGCTGGGGTTATGACGATCACAGTCAAGCGACAGACGCTGTAGTACTTGGAGAGGGATCAGCTTCCAACGAAAAGCAATATAACAACACGGTAAACGGAGGTCAAATACGTAGCCCAACGGATGATCACGGTCCAACTGGATCGAGTGCCGGAGGTCGCATGCAAAGGGTCGGGGATAAGTGGGTATTCGTACGCGGTACACCGATGGACGTTTCATAGCATTTCGATATTTATAACTTATACCGCGTCATTTTCTTCGTTCTTCCCTGTTTACAACTTTACACAGCATTCGCATCCTCTTCTATTGATGCACCCCTAGCCAGTTCGAAATCAGTAGCCCTCGTCCTAACGTATTCTCCATCCGTGTATAATAAGCGTGGTTGTCCGTGTACGTCGAGGTGGAAAGTGCTGCGGGAGAAAGGATTCGGCCAGAAAATGAGATAGCATAGCAAGGCACAGACAATCCCAATGAAGCTGCCAACGATAACATCCTCCTTGTGGTGTCGCTGTTGCGAGTATTGTTCAGTATCAAAAAAAATACGGGAAAAATCACTGACATAATCCTGAAGTCGTGTTATTGCGACATGGGTCGCCCAGAATATAGGAAAAAGGGTGAGAACGAACGCGACCATCCGACTTGCACGTAGGCTGCCTGGAGATTTTGGTACACTAAAGCACCATGCCGCTGTCTGACCGGCTATGAAAAGTGATAGAAACACCATGCCAGAGAAGGCTGTAGACGAGTGACCCGATGGAAACGATTTCCGCCCATTGGTGATGGTTGAAAGTTTCCTAATTGAGGGCATTTATTAGCAATGGGTGGTACATAATTTGGAAGAAATAAGTATAAAATACACACCCAGTGCACTGCTCGATGACTTCATCCCACTTGCACCTGGCAAGGAAGTCGGGACGCAGTCGACCTAAGTGACAGTGGACAAGAATGAGAGTCTACAAAGGATGGAATTCGGAAAAGCCTGACCAACGCTGTGCTTCAAGGTTTCTGTGACGAGTTCCGTAAGGCCTCTTTTTCAATTTGAGATAGGCGTCTAATGAGGAGTTCGAGAACGACATACCGGGTAGCACATATGCCTATAGCCCCATGGTGAATTATAAAGAGTGAACGCTGGACACACCCAATCACTGCGATGACAACCAATGGCCCGAATAGAGCAATCGTATCGTTCAGAAATGCTGAAATTCTACAATCGGAAAAAGCGTTGGTAGTCAGAGACACTAGCTATAGGCTCACGCACTGGTCTTCATTCTGGGGGTGACTAATTTCTGGATCATGAAGGTCGAATTCACGCTGGAAGACGGGAGAGGCATGGACTACTCCCGTCAGTACCCATAGCACACCGACTATAGTCCTAATAATTTTACGGAAAGTTGGAGATTAGCGCTTGCCTACAAAGCCTAAGCAGCGTACCAGTCTGTAAAGTATGATCTATCAAACCATTCAAATGCACTAGGACCAAAGTAGCGGTCTATGGTAGGCCGGAGGTTCGACATGCCAATGGATTGAGGGTCAAGGCTGTGAGAAGCAGCAAAGGAGCCAGTACAGTCATGGACAGGATAATATTCTTCTGCCCATCATGGCTGCCAACTGCGGCATAACAGTGATGCGCTCGCTTACAACTTGCAAATGAGTCAAACTGGTTCGGCAAGCTGAGCAAGGCGTGACTACTTTGTGACTGTTCGCGTTTACCGATCGTGCTTTTCCCACACTTTGCTACTTGCTTTACTAACTCACTTCCCTTTCCTTCCCTCAAGAATGACGAAAGAAAAGTCCTCCAAATCACGACCCCAGGGCCAAAGAACCCTCACATCTTTCTTCGCCGGGTCTAAGACAAAAGCCGCGAAGGTCGAGGACACCGATGGCGACGCAGAAACGGCGAACGAGACCCAACCAGAAGAGGTTGAAGATGATGTCTCGATGGCTGCAGACCAATCGTCAGACGTAGACATGGACGCGTCAAACACGGCCAGGAAGAAAGTCGCCAAGTCCTCCGCCCCAGATGCCTCCGATCTCCCTCCCATCAGTGATATTCCCGCCATTTTTGACGACCTCGTCAGCCATATTCCAGAAATTAAGGAGGTCGCGGAACACGTAACTGGTCGAAAGTTACGCGTAGCGACTATGTGCTCTGGTACCGAGTCGCCTCTTCTTGCCTTAGAACTCATCCAGAAGGCAATCTTCGAACAACACAACATTAATTTTGACATCGAACACGTATTTTCGTGCGAAATTGAACCGTTCAAGCAGGCATACATTGAGCGTAATTTCCATCCCCCACTCCTGTTCCGCGACGTTTGCGAACTAGGAGATCCAGAGGCGTACGTGTCCCTATTTCTGAGTTATCCTCTTTTCTGATGCAATGCTCCTCGCAGCCACACCGCTTACGGATCCCTGGCTGCAGTTCCTGGCGATGTCGACATCTTGATTGCCGGCACTTCCTGTGTCGATTATTCTAACCTCAATACCCAAAAGCAAGACATAGATGCGAATGGAGAATCCGGTCGCACCTTCCGCGGCATGATGTCCTGGGTCACAAACCATCGACCTCCGTTGGTCATTCTCGAGAACGTCTGCTCGGCGCCTTGGGAGAGAGTCAAGGAGTATTTCGAGAAAAACGGTTACAGCGCGGAGTTTTGTCGAGTGGATACGAAGGCCTACTACATCCCTCATACGCGGACGAGGGTGTACCTCGTCGCTGTAAATAAGAAGGGCTCTGGCATACCCAAAACATGGAAGGAGTGGGTGACTTCGAAGCTGAAACGCCCGGCATCTTCGACTTTGGATGCTTTCTTGTTGCCCTCCGATGACCCGCGTATTCATCAAGCGCGCCAGAAACTCGTCCAAGAGAGCTACGGTGCTCTTGATAGAAGGACTGGCAGAACCGACTGGGGTCGATGCGAATCCCGTCATCAACGAGCTAGGCTCGAGGAAGCGTTGGGCTCCAAGCGACCCCTTACGAGTTGGGACGAAGGTGAGATTATCGAGACTGATTGACCCCCGATTTGTCCTCATCGGTTTGTTTTAGGTGGATACTGCAAGTTGCCCGACTTTGCATGGAACGATTGGGGTGTGGGTCAAGTCGAACGCGTTTGGGATTTAATGGACATCAGTCTTCTTCGGTCGGCTACAAAGGGCGTAGATCCCTCATATAAAACGTAAGTATCCCTTTTTGTATCTCTTCTCTACGTTAAACGTTAAATTGGTTTCAGCCAAGTCTGGAATCTCTCGCAAAATGTCGACCGAACCATTGGTTCGAACAAGGTTGGCATATGCCCATGCCTCACGCCTGCCATGATTCCGTATATCACCAATCGTGGAGGACCAATGGTCGGGTTAGAAGCTTTGTCGATGCAAGGCCTTCCTGTCGACAAGCTCCTCCTTACCCGTGAAACAGAAGACAACTTGGCAGATTTGGCTGGCAACGCCATGTCGACCACAGTTGTAGGAGCTTGCATCCTAGCTGCTCTGGTTTCGGGTAAGAGGCTGTTGAAAGCAGGCAACGACTCGCAGACATACGAATCCAAATATGGCAACAAGGTTTATGAGGCAGAAGAAGATTCCATGGATGTCGATGCCGTTTCTCCCTCGCAAGCGTCTGAAAGTCGCGTCGTTGGCGAAGAGCACCTTTTGAAGCGGCCCCTGGATCTATCCATCACACAAACGTGCTCGTTCTCTGAGCTCCTCACAGAGGCTGAGAAGAGCCAACGTCTCTGCTCATGTGAAGGGCGCATAGATATGACGACCCGACCGCTTTTCCGTTGCAAAGATTGCGGAAGCTCTTTCTGCAAGAAATGCGGAGGTCGACCGGAGCACAATCCGGAGCCAATCGATACGGACCAGCACCCTCGCGTTCCACCTTCCGATTTCGCGAAGACGCTCAAGTCAACTCTTCCCATGTGCATATCCTTGACCAATGTCGACGAGAACCTTTTGGACGGCCTACGACAGGAGGAGAAAATCAGCATCCCCGAATCGCTTTGGTCGAGTTGGAGGGCAGCCGTCTTGCGAGCCACGAGCTCCGAGCTGCGCTTTGTCGAGTTGAAGAGGCAGGAAATTTGGAGCGCCGTTTACCAATCGCCGACAGGGACGCTGGAGCTTTCTCTCCACCCTAAGCAACCGGAATGGCGCCTATACGCTGTTCCTGAGGCAGACGACCCAGCAAACGCCGAGATTCGTCAAATACTGCAGTCGCCCGTTGGACGGTTTACCTGCGACGGCGACCTTCTTACAGGAAGCTGGCAGTTTGCCCTCCCATGCTCTTCTTCGATTACAGTTAAAATCCAAGGCGTAGGCGAACTTGTACCTTCTTGGGAAGCCCGTCTAGGCTTGATCGGAGAGGAGTTCAAAAATAAGATGGTATATCCCCAGGTCCAAATATCGGTTGGCCCTGCCGACATCGAAAAACTCGATCGCGACATCTCAGGAGTATACGAGCTCCTCGACAAATGTGGAACGGCGAACGGAGCTTTGCACAAGAAGGTCGAGTCGGACGTTGCGAACCTGCCTCCTCTTTTCATGCTTTTCGACCCTCATAGAACCAATGACGCCGAAGACTGCTTCGTCTTCTCCATCAGCACCCGACGCCTTGAGTATCAAGAATGCCGGCCAATCGTTTGTAAGCTTGATCCCAGTTGGAGGCAGTCGAGCAAAGAAGGCGAGGAGAGCGTGTCATGCCACCTTCCTTCCAAGTGGGTGGTTGCCGACTCCGTTAAGCTGACGGTAAGTGATTAATTTCTACTAGCGATTAATTTCTACTAGCATTTCATTGCTCACATAAATCCTTCTAGCCATCCGTTGGGCAAGACGCTGAATTCGGCATTCCTACCAAAGCCCTCGACCTCACAATCTCGAATGAGGCCTGCCAAGATGCGTATGCCCTGCTGACGTGTCATGTCTCTTTACGAGGGCAAGCTGGGCCTGAATGGCCTCGAGGAAAATGGGAAGAAGTTGATAAAATCCACGAGCGCGGTACATTCAAAGCATTGGCCTGGCTTTTGGAGCGCATTCGACATGTCGACGACAGCTTCCGATCATGGCAGCAAATTGACAGCACCGAGGACCACTCCAACTGCGAACGTTGTGCCCCAACAGCACCCCAGCTGCGTTGGGTGCAATCAAAGAATAAGATGGTGCCTGTGGAAGATTCTATTCAGGCAGGCGAATACGAACGACGTCTGAAGAGTCGACCAAGCCCGTTTGTTACGCAACTAAAGTTGGGCGAGGACGGTACAGGCGCTGTCCGTGTCGGTATCAACGTTCCCTCGTTGCTCCATCGTGCAGCTTCACGCCTGCCCACAAAAAATCGAACGGAGAAAATCTCGCTTTCTTGGCGCCTCGACACCAGCTTCACGCCAGTCGCCAGCCTCCACCTTCCCAAATTCGTGATTATGAGCAACAAACTCGACAAGGAACACGCTCAGCCTCCGAGTTTCAAGATTCCTTTGAGGACGGAACAGCTGCGATCGCTTGAATGGATGATTCACCAAGAATCGCCAGATGCACCTGCCTTCCTCGAGGAGGAGATTTCCGAGGCCATTCTCGACCCGCTCGGATGGAGAGCTGAGGGTCGGGCTCAACGACCAGTACACGTCAGAGGTGGTGTTCTTGCCGACCAAGTGGGTTATGGGAAGACCGCCATCACTTTGGGCCTGATCGACTGCACTTCGAAAAGCGTTGCGAAGGAATTCACTAAGAAGGGACAAATTCCTGGCAAGATACATGTCAAAGGCTCTCTGATCATCGTCCCTCCCCATCTGACGCGACAATGGGCTTCCGAAGTCCAGAAATTCACCAGCAAACGTTTCAAGGTCTGTGTGATTTCGACGGTGGCCGATCTTAATCGGACGAAGATTGAAGACATCCAAGATGCCGACATTACCATTGTCGCATCCAACATTTTCAAGAGCGGTGTCTACCTCGATAATCTTCAACTCTTGGCTGGAGCGGGAGAACTCCCATCCAAGGATGGGCGTCACTTCAACGCGCAGTTGGAGAAAACTCTGGGTGCGCTGAAGACCCAAGTCGATCTCCTCCAGGAGAAGGGATCTTTGGCGGTTATGAGCGAGATTAAAGCCGCTCAAAAGAGAAGTAAGCTAGTATTTCGATTCGTGAGTCTTCGTACAATCACTAATAACTCTCTTTGTAGTCGAAGAAGAGGCTGCAGCAGCCGCAGCGCTCCTCGCGTCGAAGAGGTTGAAGGGGAAAACGTATCGCGAAAAGGCGGATGCGGCAGAGAAGCAGAAGGAGAAGCCTGAAAAACCCAAGGAAAAGTCCAAGGTCAAGCCTAAGGAAAAGTCGGCGGACAAACCAATCGCAAAAGCCACTCCTTCGGGTCTCATCGTGGAAGTCGTGATCCCCATCCCAGCTTCGTCCTCTAAGAGCGATCGCAGCTCTGTACGATCTTCGCCGCCCCCAACTGACGACATCACTGACTCAGAAGAGAGTGGAACGCGCAAGCGAAAGCGTCGAGCGGCAGCAACTAAAGCTGTTATTCTCATTTCGGACGATGATGACGATTCGGCCAGCGAGGCCACTGGCATGGCTTCCTCGACCAAGAGCTCCAGAGCTTCGACCACAGCTGTGAAGAAACGCAGGATTGTGAAAAGAGGCTCGCCTGCTTCTGATTACAAAGGCAGCTCTGAGGAGGAGGAGGATGAAGAGGATGACGAGGCCTCTGATGTGTCGATGGCTTCAGATTTCGAGGAAGACGAGGAAGACAGCCCGAAGCCCAAGAAAAAGGCCAAAGGAAAGCCTAAGGCGATCCCGAAGCCCAAGTCGATTCCCAAGCCCCAGGCCAAAGGGAAAGGAAAAGCCGCTAGAAATGTTACGGACTCGGAAGAGACGGGCAATGACGACGATATGGATGTCGACTCGGAACCTGCGGAGAAGCCTACAAAGAAGAAGGCCCCAAAACGTAAGGCTGCTGACGGCGAACGACCAGTGAAAAAGGCCAAGCGCGCTGATAGCGACCCTTGGAAACTGGGTTCTAAGGCCGTCCAGAACGAATGGACGTACATGCAAGCTCCGCCCTTCGAGATGTTCCACTTCGCCCGCGTTGTGGTCGACGAATACACCTACCTGGATGGCAAGATTCATGCGTTGGTGACCAACCTGACCGCTGAACGACAATGGGTGCTCTCTGGAACCCCGCCTATCCACGACTTCGGGGCATTGAAGACTATCGCAGCCTTCTTGAACATTCACCTTGGCGTGGATGATGACGGCGAAGGACAGTCGGCTGAGGTGAAGAAGCGTAAGAGAGAACAGACAGGTAAGGTTTCTGTCCTGAAGGTTAGCCCGGAAATGTGCTGATATTCGCCCAACAGCTGTCGAACGTTTCCATCCTTCCGCGAGGTACACAGTCTCCAATGGCATGCTCATCGCCACACAATTGGTCAGGGCTTCCTAAATCAATTCGTCCGCCAAGTGAGTGATTTTTTTCGCATTACATTATTTTTTATTCATACGATAACGGCAGAATATTGCGGAAATCGACGAGATTCCTTGGACTGCGCAGGTCGAGGAAATTATTCTCCCAGCGGCAGAGCGTGCAATCTACCTCGAGCTGGAGCATCACTTGCGTTCTCTCGACATGACGATTAAGCGCGGAAAGAAGACGGAAAGTGATAGAGAAAAGCGTCTGAATAAGGCGTTGGGCGAGAGCAAGTACGTTGATTCCTTGTTTTCTTCTTTCTTGTCTCTTGACGCCTTTTTGTAGATCTGCAGAAGAAGCGTTGCTCAAACGATGCTCCCACTTCGACCTTGAGACGTCGAACGAGAACGCCATGAAGGCTTGCGACGTCATCGTTCAGGAACGCCAAAAGCAACTGGACGAGTGTAAAAAGGAGTTGCTCAGGTCGATCAAGGACGGAGTCAAGCGCGAAAAGAACCTCGGCAACGTTGGTCAAGAGTCGATGTTCATCGAGTATGTCAGGATCACCAGGACGGAAGGCATCGATGACAAGGAATCGACCGACATGGTCGTCGAACTGCTTGACGAAGCAGGCGTTGGAGTGCCCAAGACGAAGGCTAAGGCGCAGGACGTCCAGCTTTCTGAGAAGACTAAGGCGCTCGTTTGGGAACATCGGGAAAAGACTCACGAGATCCGGCGCATTACCAAGGAGTTGGTTGGTCGCGTTAGGTCCTTGCGCTACTTCAGCGTGGTTCGCGACCTGCAGAAGCAGACGGATACCCCGCTTGAGGTGTCCTGTCCGGGCTGTGAACGGAAGAGCGTCCCTATCGACGAGGTTGCCGTCCTCTCCTCCTGTGGTCATATGGGATGTCTGCCATGTGTTAAACGTTGCGCAGAGAAGGAGGAATGCGTCTATGCGGCGTTGGGCCAATGCAAATCTGCGGCTCGCGTGCTCAACGTCGTCAAAGCCGACACTTTAGGCGTTGATGATGAGGAGCGTCATGGCAAAGGACGACACTTCGGTCTGAAGCTCGAGAAGGTCGTTCATCTCATCAAGTAAGTGATGATTGCATATATTTATTAAATTTCGTGGGCTAATGTGACATTTTATAGTAAACGCATTTCGAAAGACGAGAGGGTCCTTGTCTTCGTCCAATTCCCCGACTTAATGAAGAAGGTTACAGAAGCTTTCGATGCGCACCACATCAAGTACCTCGAAATCAAGGGCTCGGCGTCTGCGAAAAGTAAGGCGCTCGAGCAATTCCAGAACAATAGCAAGGAACGGGTCCTTTTGCTAAACGTCATGGATGAGAGCGCTAGCGGTGCCAACTTGACATCGGCCAACCACGCGATCTTCCTTTCCCCACTCTTGGCACCTTCTCAAGAGATCTACACTGCCTGTGAAACCCAAGCCGTCGGTCGGTTGGTGCGCTATGGGCAGACGAAGCACGTCACCGTGTGGAGGTTCTTGACCAAAGATACGATTGATGAGGAAATTTACGAGCAGAGGAAGCAGGCTGTGGCGCACGCTGTCTAGGACATATATTTAGTTTGTTTTGCTTCTTGGTTCTTTGCTTTAGCTTTGGATATCATGCTATCTGTATTTCGGACGTACACATGTAATTATAATCGTACAGGACTCTCCGTCCCCTATATATCATCTCCTTCTCCAAAAGCTGTGGTGATAAGTCGTAAAGTGTATGGCACGTTGGTGTGGTGCAGTAATCCTGATCGATGGGCCCGTTACTTGCTTGACATCACATAACCAGTCGTATCCAAGATCTGTTTCCCGCATATCGAACATAGGCCTTTCTTGTAAGCACAACCTGGGATGATAGTTTCAATCAGTAGTTCGCCAAAACTTTTTCACAGATCGACATACCATGACAATACTTGGCTTTGTTCTGGGTTACGGGTTGCTTGCAGTCTTTACACTTTCCCTGGTACGGCTTTTTGTGAACGTCGGTTAGTTTCACTGATTGCGTCAAAGAAGGCAGTGACTTGCCTGGAAACGATTCTTGGAGCTTCCGGGTCGAGATAAAAGCTTGTTCTCGCCGACTTTTCTCGAGCCTTCCTTGATGCTTGTTGAGCTTGAAGTGAAAGGGTCAGGAGCGGCAACTTTAGACAGTTTCTATGGATATGATAAGACTAACGGGGTTTGAAAAGAGAACAAAAGGGCGCACGGTTTCACACTTCTTGCAGACCATGATAAAGAAAAAAAAAGAGCCAAGTAGGGCGCTTAAAGGACCGTCGAGTTGGGAAGTAAGAGGTGGCAACGGAAGGTGACGACGGGTGTTTACCTTTCCCGATCGCTGACTCAGCACGATCGACAATCTGCCAGCTGCAACCCTGGATCTGACGACTAAAAGTTGTGTATACACATACGGCCTCATTTCAGACTTGTCCTCATCGTTGCATCCTATAACAATCAAATAAATGCCCTATTCTTCCTCAGTTTACTCTAGAATGCTCTCTCCCGCCCCCTGGGTCGCTCTTGCCGTATGGGTATCTCACCAGGCGGGAAACTTCTTCCCCGACGTCTGGCTCTTATTGTTGAATTTTTCGCGCTTCTCTCGCGCACCCGACGTAAAAATCCCCTCATCACTGAACTCTCTGCTCGAGGTCAAAACTCAAATCCGTTGACATGGCACCGTTTACAAGAAACTGTGAGACGCGACGCGTTCCGTTACAAAAGACTCTCGCCGCACACAATATGCATCGCCTGCCGACGACACGCTTTCCAACCGTCTCCTGGTGTTCCAATCGTGATGAAGATAATACAAACTCTGTCAATCTAGTTTAACAAAGATGTACTCCATCCAATGCCTAGCTGAGCAACCGTTTTTTTCTCTTTTTTTCTTCTTTTTTTTCTTCGTTGACGAGAGGAACGGGTATAAAATGTTCGCGGAGGAAAGGATGAAGACACCAGTACAAGATGCCCCACAAAATCACGACTATCAAGCGCTACAGAATCTCCAATGATGTCTTAATATTAATCTTGGAGAAATTGACCCCTGTTGCTTTATACAGGACTTGCCAGGTAGGTTTCACTATTACTCCAAATGTGCCCATACGACGTTTATTTACCTCTTCCTTCAGGCGTTCCAGAGAGTCTGGATGTTGGTAATGGAGTTCCAGCACCTCCGTTACAAATTTGAGTTGGCTGTGGTCGGAATGAAAGACGGCCCGGCGTCTTACTCTACGCGTTCGCCCCTAATTCGCCTTCAACTCTTGACAGCCTATAAAAAGGATTGGCCGCGACTCGCCTGGACTGACGAGCTCAAGGTCAGAGTGCCGTCAACCGCGACTCAAGTCGATGTCTCTGGCAACTTTTTGTATTATGCTGGAAACCAAACTTTGGATTTGGACGAACTTCCTTCCTGCCGCACGGGACGTCCTCCTTCCCAGACGCGCCACCTCAAGTACATAACTACTCAGGCTGAGTGCGTTGCAATTGATCCGTTGCAATCGCTTATCGTTGCCAGTAACATGATTGGGTGGGTTTCCGTTTAATTATCGTGTTTTAAGAAGTATTTAACCTAAGGGATTTACCCAGAGCCGCAAATGGACAAATTGTCTTGCGCCTCAAGATTCGCAATTTGTGGACTTTCGATAAACACCCAAGGGCCTCATCTGGGAATTACGAATGCTCCACTCATATTGCACAGCCAATTTCTAATGTTTCGATTGTCATTTCCGGTACCCGTATGGTTGTGACCCTTGATTTCGTCGGGGGATTGACGAGGCACCTTCTTATGGATTGGTGCACTTTCCAAGCTATGGTAAATTCTCTTGTACTCAAATGTTATTAATAGCATAGACTGATGCGATTTTTTGTAGTGGCTCGAGGAACAGGACGTGGTCCTTTTAAATTCGTACTACCTCCTCGGCGTTAGAAAGGTCCCGGGAAAATCAGTCCTCTACCTCTACAACATATCCGACATGCGCAGCGTCGCGATTGAGCGCGAATACGAGTTACCACCCATCTGGGCGAAATCTACGATGCGCTTTGGACGAAATACGGCCCCAAATAGCGATAGCGCGACTCCCTCTAACGCGCTTTTCTACCCGGACCCCTCTGCGCGCGTCCTCCTTCTCACGTCCAAGCAGACGGGACCAAATGCCAACGGCATGCACTGGATGTTTATCAACGAAGCTTTCTTCAGACCAACCTCTCACCCCGATAGGCGCATTGTTCCCTGGGTCTACTGGAGCCAATTCTGCCTCATCAGGGAACTCCAGACTAGCACGGTCGTCGGCAACCCACAGGTCATTGGGAGCCGCGTAGTTTATCTCGAGAAGGACGGCACCCGCTCCAGTCGAGGATATGAAAGGACCCGCTTGAGCACCATCGATTTCGCCCCATATGCTGAGGTCGCAACGCCACCAGCGGCCAAACTCTGGACTCTCCTTGGCAAGCAGTCGGCTCTGAGGCCAGCTGAAAGCTATCGAGAGTTTCCTACAGCTACGACGAACGGACTTGCGGTGGAGGGGATTCGTGCCACAGAAGATAACATTATACTTTTATTGGTATGTGCCTTTATGTCAAAATGTCACGATCGGCACCTTATATTCACGAATTTTTTGCTATAGGAAAACCACGGAGATATAAAACCAATCAATATTCTCACTTTCGGCGTCCCTGCCCCACGCGCTGCCCGCCACGATATTCAATACCATCATGCTCTCTAAAGAACTCAAAAGAGCTCCCTAAAGAATCAAATCTCTCAATTATTGTTAACTTGTATTTTTCTGCAAACCAGGCTGACCTTGTAGAATAGTGATGTTCCATAAACAACTCTCGGAACTCTACCTCTCGTTCTCTATCTGTTAACATTTATCTCGCTTCTATATCAATAACCCCACAAATCCCTCCTTACCTGTATAGTCGGGACAGTTAGATTGAAGTAGATATACACACATACATTCCTTTATCCCCTGGACATACTCCCACAAAACACCAAAAAAATAGTCTCTCTTCTTTCACCCCTTATCACTCTGTCGTTGCCGTAGTCCATTTCAATTGTATCCATATTACCCAGCGCCTTCTCTCCTTGTCGTCCTCATTCTCTCGTGTAACATCCCAGATTCTTTCTGAGGATCCTCCCACTTCCTTCTCCCTGATACTCTCTAAATCAAATCCGGATCCCAATGCATGCTTCAGAAAAGACCCGATTGTATATCTCCCGGTATGCAACCCCACAACGAGGTGTATTCGAGACGTGAGTGATTTCTTCAAGGTCGACTTCAAAGCATCGATAAATATGCCATGCGAATCAGGGTTCCAGAGAGTATCTGCTGCGATTACGAGGTCGAATTTCTCATCTCCAGCGTGGAGTATGGGCGATGGGTCCGTTCCCCAGGCGAACGGGAGGGCCCCACACCCCTCCGCGACATCGTTCCGGTCTACATTCTCCGATAAGGTCTTGATGAGCGCCTCGTCGGGATAGTCAGTCACCGTAACATTCACTGTGTTTGGGTGCAGTTTCGCTATCAGTATGCTGGGTAGACCCGCAGAAGCGCCTAATTCCAAGACCCGAACGGGCGTTCCGGGAGGTTTCAATTTAATGTGATCCTCTAAGTGAAGGTCGGCTAGGTGATCGGAGACATATATTGACGACACCCAGATAGATGAGGCATGCAAGGCCCAATTAGCCGCAGCCGTGTCGGGAGTACGAAGGAAAATTGTGATAGGCTGACCACATCTCGAGCAGTGTTCATGTTCTAGAGTGCACGTTGGATTCAGTGTGTATGTGAACGGTGCTCCGGGGGTCGTCAATGTAATCGGTTGGTAATCGTACAGAGTCTGCAAGGAATCGGATAAGAAATCTTCTGGATCCAGTGTAGGAATGACCTCCGGTGTGGCTACGGTGGTCATCCGGCGTCGTGAAAAGCCAACGCTGGCCTAGTACGCTCAGATATTCATGGTTCATCACTGCTTCGGGATCCTGAGATGGCGTCCACTTACAAAACAAACCGTCACGGTGGAGGGTACAGTATGTGTTGTCAATGCGAAATTTGCAGATCGTGTATTCTATCGGGCTTTGAGGTTTACGTTTACGATCTGAGTCTGGGCCAATCTGGTATTCAGGATTCGCCTTCCAGATTCGCCGTCGGTGTCTTGATTTGAGCTGAAGATCTATGTAGAGAAGTGGTCATGCGGTCAAACAAATTGATCTGCTAGATGAAGTGATTGTTTTGATTTGTAGGTCCCTCAGACCCAATCGATTGGCGACATTAGCCAGATTCGTAAATGTCAAGGAAGCAAGCAACGGTTTCCCGATTCCGCTGAAACCCAAGGAGCTTATGCCTCTAGAAAAATAAACATGAAACGTCTTGAAAAGTTGAGTGCAACGTCAAGATGCTATGTTTATGACTGTCTTAAATTCTCTAATGATACAATTAATATTCAGTACTAGCAGTGGAGCGGGACAAACTGCCACTATGGACGAAAAACATTTAGTCTGCCATCCCACCCACAGCTCGCTAATACGCCTTCATCGTACAGAGACCAGCCAACACCAACAACGAATTCTGTATGAGGGTCATGGATATGTAGCAACTGGGGCCTACCCGGGGCCGGGGTGGTCGTCCATCTAAGAAAAAAAAAATTAGCGCGTTAGGAGCTGCCGTAGTATTTGTGGACTTACACTCTGCACGTCATGTCGTAACTT